>CM037088.1:22811021-23411021 GCA_020916435.1 Oxytropis ochrocephala
AAGAAAAATGTTTGTCTTTGAACCCGGTGGTTAGGTGTGGGTGCACCTAAGGAAGGAGAAATTTCCTTCACAAATGAAATCAAAGCTCCAACCTAGAGGAGATGGTCCCTTTCAAGTCCTTGAAAAGACTGGGGGGACAATCCATATAAAATTGATTTTCTCGGGTATTATGGGGTAAGTGCTACTTTCAATGTAAGTGATTTGACCTTGTTTGATATAGGTGATGAAGAGCATAACTCGAGGAGAGTTCTTCTAAAGAAGGAGGGTGTGATGAGGACCTCCTTGCTCATGGAAAGGAATACATAAAGGAGTGGTTACTAGAAGCAAAACAAAGGAAGCTTCAAAGAGGTCAAGGAAAAGATATTAATATTCAAGATTATGCTTGAATTTCACATCAAAGCATCTCATAAATATACCTCATTCTGATCAATATTTTGATTTTCACAATTTTGTTTAAAGAATAATTGAAATATATATACTTCTTAGCTAAATAGAATATATTTAAAGCCAATTCTAATGAGCATGTAAGTAAGATTGGCTGAGAAAGAACGTTCATTATTTTTATATAATTGCGTTATTATTTTGATTACTAATTATTCGATTACATTGTCAAAAACAATTATGTGGATTCACCCGATAACAACTTGGATGAGAGTATAGGGATCTCTTAGAAACAATCAACGTCTTGGGTTTGAATCTGAACTTGGAGCGTATGAAGTGTTAATTATCTCTTGAGTGAGGACTTTACCACTTATTATGCATTTCTCTACTCATTTCGAGAATTATTCCTAAAATAATAAAAAACAATTATGTGGATTCCTCTCAAACAAATTAAAAGCGGCATCCTAACATAAAAGTAATAAAGACAATTAAATCTATAAAAATTTGAAGGAAAGAGTAAAAGTAAAGTATAAAAGTCAAACTATGAAAGTTGATATTGAAAGGAAAACGACATGTAAATATCAATGTATATATATACGAAACCTGGTTTTGGCCTTTTACGGAAACATTTGTCAAGCCAATCCCAATCATCATTTTAGAGAAATTATTATGTAGCTATTAAACTAACATTTAATTCTTGTCAAAAAAACCTAACATTTAATTATTATAAATAACCAATTTAATTAGGATATATAATTAATTAAATGTCTACCAATGATTGGTTATCTTGTGATTTAGACGTAGGGGCGTTGGCTCCCAAGTTAGAACCCAAATTAGGATATATAATTAATTGAATTAGGATATATACAAAAAATGTCAAAGCGAGGAATCAAACTCATCCTCACGAATTCAATGCAACTCTTAACAAGATCATTTCTAGGCATTTCTGTTGTTTCATAAGCGTAACACATTATTATTAAACACTACAAGAAAATGTTGATTTTTGCGGACATTTCCGTGGCAAATGTCCTAAATTTCGTGGTGGCTGACATTTGCTGCGGACAAAGTGGTGGCAAAAAGCGCTCGTCGCAAATCGTTTGCCACATGATTTTTCGTGGCAAATGTTTCCGTCGCAAATCGTCGCAAATATCAGTAGCAAAGTCGTCGCGAATTTCGCCATAAATACGTGGCAAATCCAAGTCATAAAAATAAAAAAAAATAAAAAAATTTAAATCTTCAAGATGGAACAATCTTGAACTACTTATAGACCAAACAATAAAATATCATAACAAATGTAGATAATCATTCAATTAGACTAACACCATTGTTTCACGATATAATAAAATCCATGTGTTACAAAGTATAAAGCATTCGCTTCTTTTCATAAAAAGAGAAGCTTTCAAAATGGCGATCCTTCGGCTAAATAGATGAAATAAAAGGAATTACATCGGTGGTTTGTTATATATTCACTTTGTTCTCTGAGCGAGCTAAATTATTTTTATTCCAAGTTTTTACCCTACTGTGCACTAATGTTATGAAGGATAGAGCACACTCAAAAAAAGATAAAGCGTATTTCGACTCAATTGCATTTTGAGCATAGAGGAATCAAAAGCCCGACCATTGCTCCGACTTTCCTAGCGGCCCGGTGATATACCATTGTGGATCCACCTCATTTCTGGTCAAAGGCAAAAGCGCTTCAAATCATAAAAAGTAAATGGCGCATAAAAGGCCACGGGAGGGAGAGGAAAATTAAGACAATGAAAGGCACATCTTTGTTTTTGATTTTATTGAAGAAACATCGCCCAAAACACCTTGCTCACTTCCCTACCAAACTCTCGATCTTTGGGAAGTTCTGTTCCATAAAGAAATAAACTCATTAAAAACAATGACAAAAATTAAACACAACTCTCATGCACGGATGCACTACATTCACTAGGTAATAAGCGGGAAGAATATTATGAAACCGGTTTGCAATTATTTTATCAAAATTCCTGAGAGGAGAAAAGGAAGATGAAAATTAACTCCAAAATCTAGAATAATAAATTTCCACATAAAATCCCAATATCCCACTATCGAGAAACAAAGTATCTTTGAAATGCCAATGCAACAAACCAATGAATGAATGAAATACTAGATATGCGGGAAGGTTAACACATCACCCAAAAAGTAACAAGGACCTGGCGAGAACAAGCCGGAAGATAGTATCTAGTTGCCATTTTATGCCGAGTACAAAGTGTTTGACTTCAAAATTAAAACTCTTTTTAACTTCTTAAACACGTATTGAACATGGCATGGCCACCCAAGAGAAAAGTTTCATTTGTACCTTTCACCCGTCTCTCATTTTCACGCTTCCTTCTCCAAATCGACTTTTTCCAGAGCTTCAAACTCCTCCTGCTCATAGCGGAGGTGGAACATTCATCCCATCTTGAAATCGGCAAGATCCTGAACACGATCACAATAATAATAATAATTATAATTAGATTGTTAGAAGACAATGTGGCATTCTAGAGAACAAAATACCAGCGGAACTATTGGTGTTCCTTTATGCAACCCTCAAAACCCTCCTCGTATCAACCGGGAATGATTTAGCGTGCGGCGCGGTGCTAAGAGAGGATTGGTGCGTGATGAAGTTTAATTTTGACAAACATACTTTACTATTGCATACCTATGAGGGCGGAAAACCGGGCATCATGTAACTTTGGGGAGGGGAAGTTAAGTGATGAAGTTTAATTTTGACAAACATACTTTACTATTGCATACCTATGAGGCGTTATTATCATACTAGAAACATATTCGTTGCACCACATACACACGAGATGCGGAGATAATATAGTCCACTAATACTTGAAAGAAATTTTTACAATAAGATGACATGACTTGATTGCAAAAAATAGTAGAAATTGCTTAATGTGGGAGAGGAACTACAAAGATGCATTATTATCATACTAGAAAAAATCACATATACTACATAAGCATAAAAACATACATTTATCACGAAGCTTTTAAAGCAACACTTGCTTGTCAATACGACATCCTTCATAACATTAGTGCCTGAGAGGGCATTGGATCGCTTTACGTTATATATTCAAAAAAGAAGAGAGAATGAGGAGCGACTTTGGTAAGAACTAAGAACAATAACTTGCCTTACACTACAAGAAAAGCTTGTTTTAGCCACGGCCAATTGCCACGAGCTTATTAGTCGAGTAATTTGCCGCGGATTTGCGGCGGCATGAGTAAAAATAGAGCGCGAAATTTCCATTGGTGTTTGCCGCGGGTTTGCCACGGACATGTGAAAGGGACGGACATTTGCCACGGAGATCGTGGCAAATCCGTCAACAACCATTGGTCAAAATAAAAGACCACGATACATAAAATCGAGCGTTCGGACCCACTCATCTTCTCCGCCCGTTCTCGCCCTCGTTCACTCTCCACCTTCTCCTCTCCACCGCCGTTCTCCACCCGTTCTCCCTCAGACCTTCTCCTCCGCCCTCCTCTCCGAGGCCTTCTCCTCCGCCTCCTTCCGATTGTTCTCACGCTCACTCTCCACCTTTCACTCTCCTCACCTCCGCCTCCCTAAACCTCCTTTGCTCTCTCCTCACTCTCACTTCTCTCTCTCTCTCTCTCTCTCACACCAACAAACCCTAGACCCCTCATCTTCTCTCACTCCAAAGCTTGCATTAATGGAACCCAACCTCAAAATCGTCATCCTCGGTTTGTGCGAAACCTAACAACCTCGAGTTTAGAAGTGGCCGATACAAATCGCTCAACAAAGGTATTTAAGCTTTCTATTTCTACTTCTTCAATATGGTATATTGCTTCCTCTGTTTCTCTCTTAAAAGTGATTTTGGTTTTGTTTTGGTGTTCATAGGTTTATTGCTTCCTCTGTTTCTCTTCAATATGGTACTAGTCATTTTATAAATTCTACTTTTTGTACTTTTTGTTATTTTTTTCTCATTTGATACTAGGTATGAACTATTAGATAGTTTTCAAATAAGAGCAATTTGTGTTATTTTTGTTTCTAACCAAATAATGCCAAATATTTGCTAATCTTTCATTTAAAAATTGACTAAACAACATTACAATGAAACAAATTTTTGAAAACTCACATTTGGTTAACTTTTAAGCATTTTTTCTTTTGGAAAGCAAAATAAAAGTTACGATTTGTTTTCAATTAGTGATACATTATATTGAAAGCTCTTAATTTCATTGAGTAGTATATCAAAATCAAATACTTTGTTCATATTATGCCTTTCATTTGCAAGCCTAGATTATGGGTATGTAGAATTTGCTATAAAAAATAAGCTAGGATTGTATCATTTTGATTTGTTTACCATTTGCTAGTTGTGAAAAGGATACTCCTTTGTGAAAGGAAGTATCACGAGCGTTGGTTTGCTCCTTGAGAATGGGACGATTTTGCGATTGATGTCTTAGGAATTGAAGCTTCTAAGGCACTTATCATGCGATCTTGTAACATGTATTCATCCACTGTGTTTAGGAGATTTACTTTATATATTTTCATTATTATTAAGCGATACCAATACGTTCGGGGTTTTGATTGTTATTGTTAATTGGATAATTTAGGTCGATGGGGTGAAAGGGCGGTTAAGAAGCTTTGAATGACTAAAGCCCTCACTATATACGAGGGGACAACGATTTCGAAGCTTTGTTGGCGAATGGCGGCCACAGCGTGTTGATGCCGTTTTGTTGGTGATCACGAATGCTTTGCTCTCGGAATCATGGTGACAAGGTTTGTGTTTTTTTCGCTAATGTATTCATTGAGTGAGTGAATATGAGATGTAATGTATAATGCAAGCATTTGCTTCTTGTGTTTAGGATATTGCTACTAGAGAGTTTCTAAAGTATTTGGGTTATTGTCTTTGCTATGTTTCTGACATTTCTTACATGTAACATGGATCGCGTGAGTAACGTTTATGGTGTTTATGGTTTTAGTTAAGGTGATATTTATATATTTGTGTTTTCCACGTCTTAGACACAATTCAACAAGTACATTCCTTTCATCATATTCAATTGATTGTCACTGTAGCCTAACTTGTTTCTTTATTCTATAAACAAACTAAGAGGGAAAATATCATATCACCTTTGTAGCTGTAGATGTCGGTACTTAAAAAGAAATGCATCTGTCAAGATTGAACTATTGTTTTTCAAAAGTTATTAACTTGTTTCCTCTAATTATGTCAAGCGCTTTTATATATTTAATTAGTTGTTTTACGTAATTAGAATTCTTACTAAACTAATATAGTGATGTTCTAAGCGATGTACCTTACATTTTCATTGTTTTTATAGGTAAATATGAGCATAGCAATACTTCCCAATGTCAAAAGAGTTCAAGCTGGAGCGAGTACCTTGATTGGCCTCATTTGATCCTCTTTTACAGGGTTATCTACTTACTCAGGTGTAAGCGATATACATACGACATTTATTAATCTTCTAGAAATTTGAAGTATTCTTTCTTTGGTTGAACCTTTCATATCATATACTTTACTTAGTAGTATATGCAAGCAATCTAGCAAGTTCTTATATTTAAACTTTTTCATTTTGCCTACTGTACACAAAATCTTCTACTTAGGTTACTTTCTAAGCCGATTGAGCGCATTTTGGGTTCAGTTATTAGTGGTATTTGAGCGGACAAACTTGGTGGGAAGGTAGTACTAGGTTTTGGAGTTGTGCGGTGGTCAATTGCAACAATTTTAACTCTATTGCGACAAAACTTGAGGTTGCCATGGCTGCTTGTTATGCGCGCCTTTATGGGAATTGGTGAGGTTAGTCCATTCTAATGCTATACTACATTTATGACTCCATCTATCTGGTGCTGTAATTGAATTTGGCCATTTGCCATATTTCTTTGTTTCACAAAAATGAATTGCCGATTATACTTGGAATTTGGTAGAAAATATTGCTTCTATTAACCTAGCCAATAAGCAAGGAGAAAAACTTGCAAAATTAACTTGTGAACATAGTTAGTTGAATATCCATGCCCTTGGTTTGGATGAGCGACAAATGCATATAAACTTTACGAACATAATCGTTGGACTTCTCCTTATCTTGATCACGATGTTGAAATTTATTAGGGAAGACAACCTGCTTTGAAACTTGAAGTTCTTGAGCTCAAATCCAAGTTATTTATGCCTTACAATTTTCTTCTTTCTGCACTAGTTTTGTTTGTAAAAATTTATGTTCCTTTAGGTTACGTGAGAGGGCTCAAGCACTATTACATGCTGATCTCCACACTAGTTACATGTATGGTTAGCGTGAATCAACTCAGTTATTGATCCCGGTCGCATTTTATGGACCAATGGGTTTTGATATTGGAGCATTCTTGGGGAACTTGATTTTGGCTTTCTTTTCTCAAGATGGACATCTTTGATCAATCAAGCGATCGAAAAGTAGGTCCTCTTTTTCCATTATCTGAGATGCTCATTTTATTACGAATTTCTCATTATCCATATATTTACGCGGAAGCTTGTTATCATTAATGAACTAGCATTGAGAATATTTATCTATTGTTGTATGTTCACCTCATTTCTTAGGTCTTTGCCTTTCACTTGAGATTCTTGCATTGCATTGAATGGTAAATAGAATCACAAGATTTGACAATTAAACTTGATGATGCTGGAAAAGCGGTGAAGATGTATTAACATTGATTATAGGGGAAAGGTGTTATTTCTTGTCTAAAAACACACTATATTATGCGGGCATATAAGGAGTGGATTCTTAAGACAATTGAAGATACTTGGAACTTTTTCCACTATAAATTCAACTTTGCACTTTGGGATGAGTGTAGAGATGGTCACAGTGAGGCATATCTCGGCCAATCTATAACAATCTCGAGGTTCGGCTTCTTATGCTGAAGAAATATATAATGATTTGTTTCATGTGAGTCTCGGATTTAGTCTTTGCCAAAATGATAAGGTTAGACTCTTCCTCATAAACATTGTGTTTTTCTCTGCTAACAAAAATAAAAATTGATACGGTGAGGTTGCAAGATCATTTTTACTAGAATCTTTTTTGTAACATATTTGCTTGCAGCGTCACGATTTGTGTGTGATAAGTAACTATCTGAGTCACTAGAGAGAAAATCGGGGATAGCATTGTATCGATATTTGATCCATGTAGATCTGTTTCTACCTAGTAGGAAAAAGCATAGATGTTCTTGATTCTGATATTGAAGTCAAAGAACTCTTATCTCGGTGGAAAAAGTTGAATTACAGAACAAGATAAATTGTGCGTCTGTAATCCCATTTTCATCATGTAATAGTTTAAACTTATGGAATAGTTAGACTCTCTTTGGTATTATGGAATGAGGTGATAGCGGATAAACTATTAGACTCAATCAAAAGTGCTAGATAAAATTAGTAACTATAAGCTCGGATGCTATTTTAAGTAGTAGTACTAAAAAGATGCTATAAGCTAGTGTAAGCGCGTTCTCACTATTTTTGGAATGGAAAGAGGAGGAAGAGATTTGTATGCGCTGATACCATAACATGAGTGAAATCTTGAAATGAGCTTCTGATTCTATTCATCTCAAAAGAATAGTATATATACATGGAAAGAATATCTAACTACTTCTTAGTGAGCAAACATGTGGTGAAATTTCATGAAACAACTCTGAAAAACCTTATCTTAAGCGGCATGACTAACTAACTTTTTGATTTTAATTATTTGGTTGACAGGAGAATTGTTGGTGTGGCACATGTTGAGGATTTTGAATCCATTACCGATCTTGGTAAGCGAGCAACTTTGTGAGCAGCGGGCACTTGATTTAGCTAAGATGATTCTCGAAAGAAAGAAGAAAATTTGGGCATTTCTGAAATTATCTCGGCTATTAGGCAATTTTAGTCATGTCATGACAAGGTTTTGTTGGATCAATACCTCCATCATTTTTTTGTTTCACGATATATGTTACGAGATTTATTCCTTTGTATACTATGCTTTTTGATAGTCTTGTAATACATTTGTTAATAAATACTCGTACAGTTCCATTAGTTTTGTGTGAAATGATTTTGTAGTCTTATTAATTATATTATCCTTTATTTTTTTAATATCTCTAGCTAAATTTCAAGTGTAGGGAGTTTGATTCTAAATAATTGTGATGATAACATTGACTAATGAATGGGTTGAAGAATTAAAATTATGATTTAATTTTTTTAATTTTTCAAAGATTTGCGATGAAATTTGCGGCGACTTTGCCACGTATAATTGCGGCGGATTTGCCCACGGGTTTGCGGACGGAAAAATTTGCCGCGGAAAAGTCCGTGGCAAGCGATTTCGCGACAGCGTTTTGCCACCATTTTTGGTCCGTGGCAAATGTTGTTTTCCACGGAAATTTGTACATTTGCGACGGAAATGTAAAGTGGCAAATCAACGATTTTCTTGTAGTGTTAGAACCCAAACCCAATTTCATCTCCAATTGCCATTAATTAACATGAGGGGATTCAATATTTGAAATGAATGTCAATCATGAGTTAGCTCTACAAATATACAACTAATGAAGCCAAACGCATAATGCTATGCAAGCGGTAAGACAACATAAAATACATCAAAGTGACTAAAATTACTTCTACCAAATCACTCGAGGAAAACATGCGAATCAAGTAATTCAATGTTTCTTTTTATGCTTTCCACTCTTAAAATATCCTCTTTTATGGATCATTTCATCAAAGGCACATTTTGGAAATCTAGTTATTCTTAGACTACATGAGTTAATGCACTCTCTCATCTTACTGGATATCCTATACTTTACTTAGATGTCTTATTGAATTTCTATAATGGGATTGGCTACGTATGTCCTAGTCTACATGTATATCCTTCAATCACTTTCTTCAATCCCTTCTCAAAATTTCCTTCCCATTTAAGATGAAAAGAAACATAGTTTTTTGACAGAAAAGAAACATAGTTAAATGGTAAAAGACAAGACCTTAACTTCAATATGGAAAGAGAGGAATATGTAATATTAAAACCAGTAGCAAACTATAATAGGATACACAATCCATAGAAGTATGAGTAAATATATATACCTCTTCTATGGCCTTCTGAGCTTGAGGTTGCACGTAAGGCTTTGATTTCAACTTGACATGTAGCTAGCTCCTTCACTTTTACTGCAACAATGATCACATTGAGAGTTATAAGGTTTATAGATATGAAAAGAGAGCGGATAGAATAGAAGAATGAAAGCTTCTTCAAATCGTAACAATTAGACTTGGTTACTACTATTATAAAACAACGATGCGGATAGAACACAAGAATACATCTAGTATTGATGCGGTATCAACAAACACATCCAATCAAAACTCAATGATAGACTATAACAACCTTTATTGCGCTTGTGTAATAGTGTGGTTTTTCGCAATTATAGTGCAAGTATACACATCGTGCAAGTAATAGAGTGGTTTTAAGTAAGAGATCGTTCCCACGAGGTTTGGTACACTTTTCAAAGTTCAAGTTTCAAAACACAAGAGAATCAAGTAACAAATCGGCAATAAGAGTTTGTTTTAAAGCTAGAGATGTAATAACAACAAGTAAACAAATGTTGGTTGTGAATATGGATGAGAAGTGAGTTGAGTTGTTGAATGCAGAATAAATCCTCTCTAGTCGGGCGTTATAACGTTTACACATTATAACGTACAAATGCTATTCGTATAGAGCGTGGCCACGTTTGAGCACATTTGTTGCAAAATAGCTATGCTTTTCGACAAAGCGTCGAGTTTCAAGTATAAGAGGTCCTATGTCTAGGTTCTAAATAGGCCCACTCACGTATTTTAAACACCATGACTATGTTCTATGAACTATTATACATTCTATGTCTAGACTTAGATAAAAATGCCTAAATGTCTTTAGTGCACCTTTTCGTTCATATAAATCTTTGATTTCTTTTCATAGACCATGTTTGTACCTATGAATCTACCTATTTTAAGAGGCCAACCTCAAAACAAGTTTGGAAATATTTTCACACAAAGAGTTAAAACATGCAACGCCAATACTTTATAACATTAACTAGAAATTCATTATAAGCAAAACAACAACTCAACTACAAAGTGTTTAGCTCATCTTTGAGCATCTTTCTGAGAATGATAAGGATTTAGAACCCAAATACCATACATTACAGAAAAGAAACTAAGTGCAAAAGATACACCTAAGTTACTCTTCAGCATGCACGCTGTAGAGACGTTACAACGTCTGAGCCTCACAGCAGTGAGTGTGCAGAAAATAAAACAAAGTTCAGAAAAGTAAAAACAAAGCAGAAGTCTGTTTCCAGATCTTCTTTAATGCCTTCTCTGAAGTAGATGAAGGTAGATGGTGAACTGGAGTGAGTGGATGAAGGTGTATTCGTGTATGAGTGGTGTGGAAGGATGCCTTGAGAGAGAGCTGAGCCTTCATTAAATAGCCTCCTTGCTCACGTGTGGCTGATGTCACTTGCCCACCTACCAGGTCTGTTTCTTTTCTTATGCACGACCTTTGTTCGGTCTTCTACGGTGTTTGTAGCGTCGTCACTCGTGGGGAATAGAAAGATCTTACGACTTTATATCTTTGACTATCATTGCTTAGCGCGCCAAAATTGAGATCTTTCACCGCGCTCTGCTTTGCACTTGATAGGCGTGGTGAGGGGCGTGGTAACGTTCGGCACTAAATTTCTGCACAAGCACAAAAAGCATCAAAAGCGCTCTCGAGGCACCTCTTGGTGCCAAAATGCCTGATTTATTCAATTAACCTTTCACCCACTCGAATTACTGAAACTAACATAAAATTACTTAAATAAACCTTGTATTGCTAGAGAACTTGCATGATTTATTCTTGAGTGATTATAAATAACTCATATAAATATGAGTTATCAAACACCAGCTGAAAAAGCCAAAACACTGACTAAAACAATTCCTATTTTAACTTATATTTTAAATCGGTAATGCTATTGGCATGGCTATCACATAAGATTTGCATTCTAAAGTCTAAACCATTAACTTATTTTCATTCAATTTTTTTTCGGTGAAACAAACCAATAATAAACTACATTAACTTAAATACCAGCAACATTTGACGGAGAAAAGCCATAATTAGGGTTTTCTTCTCATTTTGATAGTCCATAGAATAGCAAATGAGGACAATCATGTTGATAACCTACAATAACACATAAAAACCCAACAAAGAATAAAATTAAAGCGTACATATAAAAACCAACGATTGAATTTGAAGAATTATTATCAAATTCAAAGCATAGAAATTGTGAAAAGCTAACGGCGAGAGAGAGAGACTACACACAAAGATGATGTCGGAAGGTCATTGGCGGAGAAGACTTGACATACTGAGGGGCGAAGGTCATCCCTAGGCGATGTCTTGAAACCCCGTGCTTTTTTGCGTCCATAACACCTAGCTTTGCTTCCAACTTGAATCGCCGCTAACCTACAAGATTTGGAAATCGATTGAGAACAAATTTAATAGCATGTTAATTATAAAAGCGAAAACCTAATGAGGAGAAAGAAACAAAGATCAATGGAATCACTTAAAACCTAATGATGGAGAAAGAGAATAAAATCACCTTAGCGAGAAAGTAAGAGGAAAGACACGATAGCGATGAGCGATGGGCTTGAGATGAGGATTTGAGCGATTTACGAGCGACTAATGGATTGAAGAGGAACCGATTTTGGAGAGGTTTTGATTTGGGAGAGCAACGATGGGAGGCTAGGTTGAGGAGGCGCGGTGGTGGTGGTGCGGTGGAGGTTGAGGAGGCGCGGTGGTGGTGGTGGTGCCATGGAGGTTGTGGGGCGCAGAGGTGAGGTGAGGTGAGGAGAGTGGTGTGTAGGTTTTAGCGTGAGAGAGAGAGTGAGGTGAAAGAAAGGGTCGTGAGAGTCCGCTTTACTTAAATCTAGATTGAAGCGTTTGCCCGCGGCGTTGCGAAATTGATTTGTCCGTGGCAAATTATTAAAATCGTGGCAAATTATCAGCGTCGTGGCAAATCCTTACCAAACTCACCAAGGCTTTTCTCACGGCCATAAAGTGGCAAATCCGTCGCAAGTCAAAGTCGCAAATTGGCGACGGAATCGGTTAATGGCAAAATTTTTTGTGGCAAATCGGGCTTATTCTTGTAGTATTCTTCATTATTATTTTAAATAAAAACCTTGGTACATTAATTTATATTTTTGAGAATGTTATGACTTAAAAATTGTTCAGATTTTACCTACTTTTTCACGTGTTTAATGGTTGTTAGGTACCTATTTTATATATAGGGATTTGATTTAAATTTGATGAGTAATGAGTTTAGTTAAGTAATCATCAATAGGCAGTTACTGTATTACTATTTAGGTTTTAGATATTAATCTTTATATAATCTTAAAGATTTTTATATAAAGATTGTATCTACTGAATAAGACTAGATTTTCATATTCTAATAATCTCTGAAGTGTTAGTTTGATTTTTCGCGTATATAGTTTCTTTGTAGGAATATACAAAATACCATAAGGGTTCTTTTGCAATATGGAATATACATATATTAAATTGAAATTAACATTTAAATAGTCAAATAATATTAAAAAAAGACTCACTATATAGGCAAAAGTAGGATGATAATTTAGAGATAAAAATACTCACTATAAAAAATTCTTTAAGAACCCATATAAAAAATTCTTTAGGACGAGATTATAAAAAAATACTCACAATAAAATATATACTCACTATATATATAAAAATAAATAAATGTATAAACATATATATTATATATCATAATGAATGGATAAAAGGCGGTGTACAAAGAAATCGGCGTGTCATATAACACGAAAACATACAAATTGCATTTTTAAATGTGACAAAAATAATTTAAAATATTATGATAAAATGAGATATATACCGTGTTTCTTATAACAATAAAATCGAATTCGTACAGGTTCACACGCTAAGCGAAAACAAATTATGAAGGATATATTACAAAATAGATGATAACTTTTTATCATATATCCTTTTCCTTCCGGCATTAGTAATAGTAATGTGTTTTTCTATATACTCATTCAGAATACATTAGATGATAATCATATTTTCATCGGTTTCAATATTCGTTTTAGTACTTTGTTTAAATACTTTATATTAATTTTCATTCATCTAATTATCACAAAAAATTATAAGACAGGAAACAAAAACCTTTCCTGGACAAAACCCAACATCCCATTTGAAATTATAATATATAATTATATTATATATATAAATCTAAATTTAATTTTCTACTATTATATAAATATTTAAAATAGTTGAAGTAATTACCTTACGGTGTCTAAACAAATGAATTTCGACTCGTACTGACACGAGTAAATTATACTAGTATATATTAATTGTAAATAATAATTTAATTTATTTAAATATTAAACTTTAATTATTTGATTGATCATTTATAAACATTAAATATTACATTCACGCCTACGTCCCTAATAAAGTCCCAAAAAAGTAGTTCACATGGTTGAATGAAAGAGACATCATTGGTGGAAAAAGCGTCGCTCCCCTCCATAACAACTAACACACTAATTTCTAATCATTTTGCCTATTAAGAAAAAACCCTCCCTTATTAAAAAAAACCTAACAAAAAAATAGATGAAGCCTTTATAAAAAAAACATAAAGTTTCTCACATCATTTTAGTTGGGGACACCGTGTCAACCACGAAGCCTTTTGGAAGCTTCAATAAAAATGAAGCTTTTGGCGTTATTCATTATTGAGTTGGCAAACAACATTTAACCTCAACAAACAAATTCAGGGTGAATTCGAACCCACAATTTGACCAAAAGGTGAGATAGTGAAGAGTGTAAAGCTGCCATATTCAATTCAACCAATATGAGCAAACCCAAACATAATGGGATAATGTGTTCACACGTGGTTCTTTAGAACCGGGTATGAAGCGTGTACAGTCACCACCTCCCCCCCTCTATTACTATAAAACATGTTCACAATCACTTGTCGTGTCTTCCAACAAAACAATCTTGCCCTTCTATTTTTCTTGAAACAAGTTCAAATTATCAAGAAATGGAGCAACCTACTTTCTTTGATGAATACTACCCTATAGATTTATTTGCATTTGAGTTTAATGACGTTGACTTTAAGTCAACTCCAGAAACTGCTATTCCTCTCACAACAACAAGCGATTCCATTCAGAAATCACACAGAATTCTTTCCCTGTTGAAAGTCCTGATCAGTCAGTTGTTTCAGCTGCAAGACCAACAAAGCAGCTCAAGACTAAGAATTCTTGCGCCAAAATCATTTCTTTTGAAAAATCTAATACGTCTTCAGACTTGGATTTTGCATCTGTGATTTCTCAAGCTGACTATGATGATAAAAGTTTCGTAAATAACAATAAACGTGAGAACAAGGCTGCAACGACGACGATGAGGAATCAAAGCCATGCTCGAGATCACGTTATAGCTGAAAGGAAACGAAGGGAGAAGCTCACTCAGAGGTTCATTGCTCTTTCCGCCATTCTTCCTGGACTCAAAAAGGTATGTATATCAACATCTATGAACAACCGACACTTTTTTTTATAAGTAAATGTTAGTCGTTAGCAATTAGTTAACCGAGGGAGAAATGTTAGTTCACTCAAATCTTGTATCTCTTTATTTAAACTCTTTCACTCTCTTATCTCGTCAACTAAGTTACATTTTTGGGACAACCATCGACACACGTGACATGTAGACACCAAACATGTATCTCACAAAGCCGCTCGACACGCTGATGCATAGTTCATCAATCTTTCCTCACGGACTCGAATATAAGCAGCAAAATCATTTTTAGGTTCGTTGAAAAAGTAATGTATCACGGAATGATATATAGTCGGATCATTCTTTTTGATGAAGCTAAAAAGTGTTTATTTCTTTATATTGAAAGTCGAAAAATAATAGTTTGAGAAATAAAAGTGATTGATCATGAGTGTAAACCACATGCGTCGGTATGACCTATACACTTATATGACCTAATTAATATATATGTCTTTAATCTGAAGTGTGGATGATTCGATAGCAAATGTTACAAAGAGATATAAGAAATTGAATTTAATACAAATTTGAATTTGAAAAATGGATTGTTTGCATGCAGAATGACAAGGCGACGATTTTGGAAGATGCAATCAAGCAACTGAAACAACTACAAGAAAAAGTGAAGAATTTAGAGGAAGAAGTAGCTGATAGAACAGTTGAATCAGCAGTTTTGTGAAGAGATCTATTCTGTTCGCTGACGATGATCATATATCCTCTTGTGATAACTCACTTCCTGAAATCGAAGCAAAAGTTTCTGGGAAAGACATACTCTTCAGAATCCATTGCAACAAACACAGTGGGAGAACCACTACTGCAATACTCGCAGAATTAGAAAAACATCATCTTACAGTTCAGAGCAGTACCAGTTTGCCATTTGGAAATAACACTCTTGACATAACCATTATAGCTCAGGTAAATTTAATTATCAAACTTCAATTTAATTTCAAAAATATATATATAACTGAATTTTCAGATTATTAATTAAATTGTTTTGTTTTTTTCATGCAGATGAACAAGGAATACTACTTGACTATAAATGATCTCATAAGAAACCTTAATCAGACTTTGAGGAAGTATATTTGAGAGATCAACATTTGTTGATATGTGCATGCTAGGTCATGAGTCATATGACTATAGTGAATAGTGTAGGAATGATTTTTCCATTTTGTGTTGTTTTTGCGCAGTTGACTGATCAGCTGTGTTAATCAATCTACCCCACAATGGCATTTTCAAATCTAAGCATCTCCTTTTTTCTTCCCTATAGGGATTTCTTGGAGTATTAGATTTGACAATTAAGATAGATCTCTTTCCAACCTGTTTCACGTTGTGAGAAAGAGAGCAGTATGAAAGATAATGTAATTGGGTGTAATGTATTTAATTTTATATTCTTATACTAGGTTTCTTGTTTGTTTGTGATTGATCCATTTCTATATAAAATTAGTTTTTATAATTCTATATAAAATTCGTAATTATGATTACTGTTTTACTAATCTACAATTTGCCCTTTTTAAAATATTCTGGATACTCGTGTGGATGCATATCTTCAACTCTTTCACTTCGCAATCTTCGAGAGGATGCTTTGACCAAATGACAGCTGCATTTTATTATTTTAAACTACAAACTTAGCTAATTAGGTTGCATCATTTCCTATTATTAGAATTAGAATCTGATGTGCATTGAATACCAAAAAAAATAAACTGGCTGTATAGTATACTTTACTCGATGATATTGCTTATCATATAATACTTTCAGTTTAATCAAATGATCATGAACTATAAAACTCGTGGTTATAATGGCAAGCATAGTACTTTGTATCGAAAAATGGCAAGTATAAATCAAGAACTGACATAATGAAGAGCTTACGCGGTCGTGATCGAGTTTAAGATCCAGGTGCTGGTTGAGTCCATTAAGTCTATTGATGTTAAAGGTGAGGAAGTTAGCCTCACCCAGGAAGAGATGACCTTAAGGAAGATCAACTTTTTCCAGCTTAGACATCCGCTTAAAAGCAAGGACAGGCAGGCTTTTCAAAGGTCACAAGATCGAGATGGTCGAAAGAAGGGGATGCTAACACACGTTATGTCCACCTTTGTGTTAAGGCGAGAAGGGCTAGAAATAGAATCTCGACTTTACGTGTGGGAACACTTGGGTGGATAAGATTCACGATATTCGAGAAGAAGTCGTGAGGTATTTTAGGGATCGTTTTTAGGGCGAGTTGGAAAGACCCACTACAAAAAAAAGCGATGATTAGCGAGGGAAATTAGCGAGGGAATGAAGAAGGGTCGCTAAAAATGTTATACCGAGGGAATTAGCGACGGATAAGGCCGTCGCTAAATCTGCGCTGGTTTTTTTTTTTTTTTAATATTTCCCTCGCTAAAATTTATATTTCCGTCGCTTAATTTAAAGACAGCTGTTCCCACCTAACACGTTTTTGAATTCCCTCGCTAATTTCCATAATTCCCTCGCTAATCTTATTCCCTCGCTAAATCAAAATTTCCCTCGCTAATATAATTCCTTCGCTAAAATAAAATTTCCCTCGCTAACTTTTTTAATGTAACCGAAGCTTACCTTTCCTCCTCCCACTTCTTTCTCTTCTCTCACTCATTTCTCTCCTTTCTTAATCCGACCCCAACACCACCACCACCCATATCTCTCCATTTTCGCCACCACCACCTCCACCACCGTCCACGGCGCCACCACTTCCTCCACCATCACTTAAGGTTTGTTTTTTCTCACTCTTCTCTCTCTCTTTCTCTCTCCGAACTTCCCTCTCTAACTCCCTCTAATGATTTTTCTTTCTTTCCTCACCCATAGGAACGATTTGTTGCTCACCTGCGCACGGAGTGCACATCGTCACCGTAACGCCAAAAGATCGTTGGATTCGTGACTCAAAGCGGTTAGTTTTTCTTTAATTTTGATTTTAGTGTTTAGGATTGATTTTTAGAATGTTTGAAAATTTATTTGATTTTAGTGTTTAAGATAGATATTGACATTTGTGTTTAGGAATGATTTTTGAAATGTTTAGAAATTGATTTGATTATATTAGTGTTTAGGAATGATTTTTATTTAGAAAGTAATAATAGTGTTTAGGAATTTGATTTGAAGTTATTGAAATATTATTTTTCTTTATGAATTTGATTGATATTAGTGTTTAGGATTGTTATTATGTTGAATAATAATGTATGATAAGTGTATGTTGTTGGAGATGTTAAATGAGAAGTGTATGTTTGTTAATTTGGAATTGATAATTGTTGTAAAGTGTACGTTAATTTTGAAATTGAAATTGTGTTAAATAGTTGTTTTGATGTTTGATGAACCCTAGGTTAGATGACTATACCGGATGTTTTTATTGTGTGTTGTTGATGGAAAAGGGTGAGGTGATGTTTCACTCACCCCCATATTTTGCTCGAAATCATCTCCATTGAGATAATTGCGAGACAATTCTTGCTTGTAAGGTTGGGAGTTGAAATAACTTCCTTCACTACTTGGATGGAAAAGGGTTTTGTCTTTGTCCTTGACCCCATATTGGCTCGAAATCATTTCCACCGAGATAATACCGGTGGCGTATTCTAATGATCGGAACTCGGCTTATCTCTTACTTGACGGATTAGATTTATTTTAGAAATATGAAGTTGCATATTTATGATAAGCAAAAAAGGAGGAATTTAAAAAAAAATAAAAAAATTCCCTCGCTAATCATCAAAAAATCTCTCGCTAATAGCATAAACAATTCCCTCGCTAATTTCCCTCGCTAATTCCCTCGCTAATTTCCCTCGCTAATTCCCTCGCTAAATTTAGCGAGGAGCATTTTAGCGAGGGATTTGTATCCTCGCTAATTCCCTCACTAAAGTACATTAGCGAGGGAATTTTGTGTTTTAGCGAGGGAATCCTGCGTCGCTAAATCACGTTTTTTTGTAGTGACCCCGTCTGGATGCGATCCCCTTCCCATTTTTGTCGCTTGAGCTTCACTCTCTTGGCCCTTCAGTCTAGATCAAGTTGATAGAGTAGTTGCCAACTGTGATGGCAACAAGAGCCCTGGTCCGGACGAGATTAACTTTGCATTTGTAAAGGCTTTCTGGGATATGTTACGCCTGTAAGTCGACACATTTTTGAGGAATTTTATCATCATGCCCGACTTCCTAGATCACTTACTTCCTATTTTGTGGCCACTTATCCCCAAGGTTCATTGCCCTTTTCCTTAGTGATTACCGTCTCGATCTCACTTTTGAAATTTGTTTGTATAAAATTTTGAATAAGGTTTTGACACGATTACTATAAACTCCACTTATCTCTCGATCCAAATTGCTTTTTAAAAAAGCGAGAAACCTAGTAGATGGCGTCCTTATTGTCAATGTGGTGGTTGATTTTATTAAGAAAAACCATAAAGATTGCCTCATCTTTAAGGTGGATTTCGAAAATGCATATGATTTTGTTAGCTGGAGTTTCCTTGAGTACATGCTGGTGCGTTTTGGATTTGATGATAAATTCTAGATTCGGGTGTGTTTCTTTTCTGGAAGTCTTTCTGTTCTGGTTAATGGATGCCCTAATTAATGAGGACATCAATATTAAGAATGGGCTAAAGAAAGCGATCCTCTTTGCTCATTTCATGTTTCTATTAGTAGTGAAGGTTTGAGTGGGATGATGAGGCAGGTAGTGGACTGCCGCCTTTTTATAGGAGTGGATATTGAGGATCAGGGGATATTTATCTCTCACTTGCAGTGCGCAGATGATACTCTTCTGTTTGGAGAGGCGTCGATTGATAATTTGTGGGCTATGAAGACTGTTCTGCGAACGTTTGAGTTAGCCTATGGTGCGAGTAAATTTCTCTAAGAAGCGATGCAGCTTGGTGTGAATGTGTCGGATGATTTTTGGCTTTGGGTGCTAGATTCTTGGGCGAGGCACCCTTCCTTACTGAATATCTTGGGCTCCGATCGGAGTGAACCCTCTGCGTAGCGTCTTCTTGGGACCATATGCTTCAAGTGATTAGAAGGAGGCTACAAAGTTGGCTGCATAGGACTTTAAGCCTTGGTGGGTGACTAGTTTTGCTCAACTCGATGCTGAGTAGTATTCCTATCTTCTACCTCTCTTTTATGAAACTGCCTGTAGGGGTTTGGAAGGAGGTTGTTTCGCTACCGAGGGACTTCCTATGGGGGGTACTTCAGGAATTAATAAAATTTTGTGGGTGAGATGGTCTGATATTTGTAAGCCTAAAAGCGGTTATGGACTTGGGGTGAGGGTTCTTAGGGTAGTCAATGTTAGCTTGTTAGGCAAATGGCGGTAGAGTCTTCTCACAGGCGGTACCTCCTTATGGAGGCAAGTCCTGGTTTCAAAGTATGGTCAGTCTGTTAGGACGCATGCCTATTTTCAGCATTTGAGTGTCCCTCCTTTTACTTCAGTTTGGTAGAAGGATCTGTGTCATATACGTAGTTGGGGGTCATAGGGTAAGGACTGGGTCTTTGATAACTCTAGGATGAAAGTGGGGGATGGTAACACTGCCCTATTTTGGCATGATATCTGGGTAGGTGATGCTCCTCTTAGGTCTAGGTTCCCTAGGCTTCATTCGGTGGCGACCGACCAAAATGCTATTGTTAGTTCTTGTGGGAGTTGGTCCAATGGGGTCAATGTTAGCTCATAGCTGAAAGAGAAACATATGCTAGCATTGACTACCCTAAGAGTAACATATGCTAGATACAAATGGAGTAACAAATGAATACCGTCAAATGGATACAAATGCTAGCATATGGAGTAACAAATGAATATTGTCAGCTAGCATTTTTATCTAGCATATATTTTTCTTTCTTGTGGTAGTCAATGCTTATAACATATGGATAGCCCAAACATAATGGGAGTTGGTCCAATGGAGTGAGGGATCTTAAGGTAGTCAATGTTAGCTTGTTAGGCAAATGGGCTATCCCAGCTGACGATATTCGTTTGTATCTAGCATATGTTTCTTTTTCAGCTGCGACAGATTGTTGAATTTGGGATTACAGTTCTGGTTTGTTCTCAATATCTTCTGCTTATCATCTTCTCTCTCAGCTGTCTTCTCGTGTGTTGAGGCTCTATGATCAGGTGCTTGGGATTCTAAACATGGTTTGGAAGAGTTTTGCTCCTTTTAAGGTTGTTGCCTTCTCTTGGCAGCTCTTCTTGGATAGAGTGCCTACTCGGACTAACCTATTTAGCGAGAGGAGTGATCTCGGATATTACGCATGATTGTTTGTATCTTGGGCGGAAGTTTCTAAGAGTCATCCTCACATCCTTTCTGTAGCTGCAGATTTGCCTCGTTGATGTTGTACACTACTGTCAGCTAGCTGGGTTTCGGTTTTGTGATGCAACAGGGTATGTCATCATTGTTTACTCAATTTATTCATATTGGGAGTCCGCATAGATGCAGGCGCGGCTAGATGCTCATTTGGCACACGGTTCTCTGGGTCATTTGGGATTTGAGGAACATTTGTATCTTCACTAGAGTATTCCTGATTTTGGAATACAGGATAGTTTCCCCCTCTTGGCGCTGGTTCCAAGATAGGGGAAACTCCTCCTCTTGCTTATACTACGAGTGGTTTGTCGATCCCATTGATTGTATATCTAGGAGGTAGTTTGGACTGTTGTGGTCATTTGATTTGTAGGTGATGTTTTTCCCTCATTTTTATATGGGTTGAGTACCCCTTGTACTCGACTATTAATATATATGATATCTATGTTTGCCTTTCAAAAAAAAATGAGGTAACTATAATTTTTTTCATATAAGTGTTTAAAAGTTTTATGTCTTAGACTAGAACGTCATTCCCTCAGCCTAAATTTTCTTATGTAAAAAGTGGCAAATATAATAACAAACAAGTCACGATTCGTACAATTATTTGATGATTAAATTTGAATTTACCTTTTCTGTTCATAACTTAAATATCGTGTTTGACAAGTTTCATCTACGTAGCCACATTTAGGGTGCTACAGACATTACCTCGAACTGTTTAGTTTTTCTCACAATACTTGCTCATTTATTCTAACAATAGTTTGGAAGAGTCTTACTCTATCTAAGGTAGTCGCCTTCTCTTGACAGCTCTTCTTAGATAGATGTAGGTATGTTTAGTAAGGGGTATTTTGGATTTGGATGCCACTGTTTGTATCTTATGTGGGGATTTTCAGGAGTCATCCCTCCATATCTTTTATAGGTGCAAGTATGTTTCTGCGATTGGGTATGCTATTGTTAGTTGGTTGGGGTACGACTTCGTCATGCAACATGATCTTCCGTATTTCTTCCTTCAGGTCATCCATCTTTGGTAGTTCTTCTAGGTGCATTGCGTGGTTTGATGCTCATCGACATTACGTTATCACGGTGTGCATTTTGGGAGATGTTTTGACGAGGATATTATCCTCTTTCTTGGCAGTGGTTCTAGGCTAGAAGTAATTCTTTCTCTTGTTTATTTTATGACTAGTATGTTGACCCTATTGATTGTATATGTAGGAGGTGGTTTCTACTTCAGTGTTTTTTCCTTTTGAACGCTTTGACTTTTTACCGGTTGTATATGGATTAAGTATCCCTTATACTCATCTATTTTTTTTAGATAAGCAAGACATTCATTGAAACCGAAGCACAAAGCGTGCCCAATGATTACAATGGTAAGGAGGACCTCCTCAAAACCTCCCGAGCCAAAACCCCTTGGGAAAAAGGCGCGGAAGGAAAAAAAGTCACCTCACACAAAAGCGGTGTGCAACAATGGAAAAAATATCCTAACCCATTGCTTCTCCCCTTCCTACAAAAGGACAACGTTATTCTTTAAACATGTCGTGTAATTCACACATATTTAAACACACCTCTCTGTTTCTCCCCCTAAAAAACTCCAGCCAAGTCATAAGAAGTGTAATTACAATCCACAAAGAAAACGAATGGGAATAGAGCAAATCGAACAAACGAAGAAGACATGGACGGCATTTGATTTATCTGTGTGTCTTAGCCTCTTAGGGGCACATTTACTCGATCCATTATTTTCAAACACTATGCCACCAATTGTGGATTTTATGAGACTATACTGACTCAAATGGCCTATATATTGTGGCCGGTGGTCTTGTTGTTCCAGACTTTCAGCAATAATTGCAAAAACATCATATTAGTTTTGATTAGGGGTGGACACCGGTCGGGCTTGGGCGGATTCGGGCCCAAAAGCGCCGATCCGGCGCAACCCACGGTTGGGATATACAGGCCCAGATTTAACCATTAGGACTTACGGTTTGTGCGGGTTCGGTTTCACGGTTTCACGGTTATATCTGGTGGTTTGTAATGGGTTAACAGGAAGAAGGGAAAAGAGCTTTTCAGAAATTTCCATGGCAGCTGAAACGTTTTTTTACCAGAGGTTGAAGAAAGAGAAATTGAAGAAAGAAAAAGATAAGTAACTGGCACGAGTTTATTGCAAAGTGGATGGAGAGAGAGAGAAAAAATTAAACAGAACCACATTGGGAATAATCAAACGTACTAAATGAGATATCATAATGATATTTTAATATTTAATTGCCTTTAATACTTGAAAAAACAAAAAATAATCTTAGCCATTCATATTGTTGCCAAGTCACTGATCTTAATAGTCTTCCAAAATCTAACGATGGAAATTATCATAAAGCTGAAAGCATTAATTTCGATAGTCAAAAAAGAAAGCCACTAACTTCGGTCGGTTACGGTTTCCAACGGTAATTTCTCTGAGATCCGCAACCGCCCATTAATATCCATTTAAAACCGTGTTTTTGAACAGTGAACCCGTTAATCTGATACCACCCACCCGTATTAAGACTTGTGTTTGCGGGTATTGCGGATTTCAGGCGGTTGGGCGGATCATGTCCAGCCCTAGTTTTGATTATGATTCTAGTCCCCTTTTCTCTTTTTCCCACTAGCTTTATCTCGAAGACTTGACAATCAATTTTTGAAAATGAAACATAGACTATGAAGGAAGAATCTTTCTTTATTTAATTTAAAAGCCAATTATTGAAAATTAATTTTTTGCTTTGCCTTGGTCATTCACCACACCAACAAGTTTGTGACCTTAGCATTTATCTTAATCCTTAATTTTATTGCAAATTAAAATAATGTCTTTGAGTTTTTCGTTTTTTTAGTATTCTCTCCAACTTTAAGTCTTCTTTGTGAAAACGACTGCTCTATGAAAATCACTGTTACAATGGAGGGTAATATATTTTCCTTCTTAATTAGTTCTTTAGTCTTCTCCATAGACTATAAAAATTATTAACTCTGCTTTTATTTTATTTATTTATCAGTTTTCAACAAGAAATTTGTTCATTTTAATTGTCATGCTGATAGTTTAAGGTTATATTCGTAAATTCTAGTGTGAGTGATTATATATGATGATCAAACAAATTCTAGTTTAAGGTTATATTCGTAAACTAGTTTAAGGTTATGATAGTTTAAGGTTATATAAGAGAGGAGAATATATGAGCAACAAGAAATTTGTTCATTTTAATGGTCGATTATGATGATCTATATGAATGATATATAAGAGAGGAGACCCATAGACCTAACGCCTTAAGGTTTTGGGTGGAGATGTGGCGTCCAAGTCTCTTGGTGGTCCCGTTCATTGGCTAGCTCATTGTTGCTATCGTTGCTTCTCCGGACTCCCCAACAAGTGGTATCAGAAGCTTTTGGTTCGGTCGGGCATTAATTTATTAGTATGCTCTGTGGTTGCAGCTTTGTTTGATCTGCCACATCAGAAAAGAAGTTTTTGGCTTGATGGGGTATTAATTTCTTAGTATGCTATGTGGTTGCAACTGCATGCGATCGCCACATCGTAAAAGAAGTTTAATCTTTGTGAAAGTGTTGTTTGAGGAAAGTCCTGACTAATGAAAGACTTGGTATTTGAGCGTGTTCATTGACCCACCTCTCTTTCTTGGTGCACAGTTTATAGTCACTTTACAGCTGCAATGCCAAATTTTCCAAGCGTCGTGAAGTATGACATAGAGAAGTTGGATGGAAGAATCAATTTTGGCTTGTGAAAAATACAAGTCAAAGATGTGCCGATACAATCGGGTTTGCCTGGCGTTAAAAGGAAACATTTATTCTCTCAACTATTTACGTGGATAGGATAATTAAGAACACAAAGAACAATCTCGCGTGAATAGGAAAATTGTTCCACCCTTCATTAGCCTCTGCAGGCGAAATATATAGTGTTACAAACATTCATGGCCAATAATTGATGGCCGTTACATAATTAAGAGTTCGATTTACATAATAAAGGTAGCGATTCACGGGTGGGCGCCTAGGCTAAGGATGAGGGACCGATTGCTCTGACCGGGCCGAGCATAAGTGGCTCTCGGGATCCTAGTCCCGGCGTATTTGTGCTATTGATGCATGGTGTTGCGATTAAGCTCGGCGCGATCGTGAACACTGATCCTCGGCGATGAATGTGAAAGCGTGAAGTCGCTCAAAAATACGCTCGTCGGTTCGGTTCTTCTTGTTATTGAGTAGAAGCGAAGCCAACGTAGTTGGCGCTACTGCGATTTTGACCGCTAGTAACGCTTTGACCCCCAGGAGTTGTGTTTGGCTTCTTTGTGAGCGTTTACGTGCACTTCATTAATGCTCCTGTTTGTAACTTGCTCTCTTTTGTAACTTGTTCTCTTTTGTAACTTGTTCCTCTTCTTTATCTATAAAAGGAACATGGCGCTTTGCATTTGCTACTCCTTCCTCTTTGAGTGATTGCTTCCCTTCTTTAAATTTGTTTGATATTTATGGCTTCTTGGCTTTGTCGAGTTGCGCTCCCTTTGGGCTCTGCACACAATCTTAAAGTCCTCGGTGTGTTAAGATTGTTGGAGGGCTCAAAGAAGGAGTCGTGGACTTAGGCATTTGTGGATGTTTGATTGATTTGGTTATCCTCGTTTGAGATTGTGTGAAGAGCCCAAAGGTGGAGGTATGCGCAAGGTGGCATTGTCGCGGCCTAATGGTGGATTGTTCCTTCTCGATGTAGAGGAATTTTCCATGAGCCGTGGCTTGAAGAATTTTTCCATTGACCACTCTCTTGGGCGGTGCGCGATTTCCCGCTTCTTACGGTGGATCTACGAAACTCGGAGGGCGACGCTCCGCTTCCTGGCCGAGTTCACGCGAAGTGCCTCAATTGTCTTGGTGGAGCTACCAAGGTTTTGGTGACCGCGGACTATCACTTTTATAATGAGACTGCAATTGTATTTTTGATTTTCATTGGGCTCGGCTGCAGGCCGACCGTTTTGTTAGTGTGCCATGTATTACGAACAACGATATATATTTATGAATGAAAATATTTATGATATGAAAAGTGTTTTCGGCTATGCTTTTATCTTTACCGAGTCTTTACGATGACGCCGCGGTCATCAGTGGCGTAAATCCTTGGCGTGTGGGCACGTCGCGATGAGGCGTGACTTTTGAATTGTGATTAATGATGTTTTGATCCTCAGGCTGCGTGTCAACCGTCCGTCACATCGTGTGGCCACCACGCGTGGCTTTATCTCAGCCGTTAGAATCGAAAAGGCTTCACATCTCACCGTTGATCATTTGAAACTCGAATGGTTCACTTAAATTCTTGTGTTTGAATAAGCGGGTGTTTCCTTTTTCCCCTTTCGCTCCCTTCCTATTTTGCTTAGCCAAACGGCGCTTGCTTGTAAGGAGAAAAGGCATTACTGCGTTTTCTGCGCCTCGATTCCTCCCACCATCTTGAGTCACGTTCATTTTCTTCACTTCTAATAGTTCTTGTTGCTCTTCCTTTCTACGTCTTTTGGTGAGTCGCGTAGTTATACCGCAAAATTTATCCATGGTCTCTATAATAGATGTTAGTAGCGATAGTGAAGGAGAGGTTATACGGAATTAGGTGTAGCAATGCTTTCTGTGTTGGAGACAATGTCCACATATTTGTCGTTTAGGCGCATTAGGCGAGAATGTGCGGGCTATGAACAACGTGCTTGCCTCGATGATGAACCTCTCGTTCCACGGGGCAATTTCGAGCGAATCTTCAATGTTTGGAAAAAACGGCGTGAAGATCATAGCGATTACTCGGAAAGCATCGACTTAGAAGTGTTGGATTCCCACTCCGTGTTGGTGACCGAGGATCATTGGGGCGAATCCGGTCAACTTCTTTGTCATCCGGTGGGGGCGAGGTCTTTGCTATTGCAAAGCGGTTGATCCGGACGAGTCGGTGTGTGATTGCGGGAGGTGGGAATAAACCTATACTTATATGTACACAACTTTGTTTGAACATCTAGGCATTAGAGTTCCTTTCCCCGAGTACTATCATGCGGTACTCACGGTTACTAAATGTGGCACCAACTCGGCTTCACCCGAATGGTTGGAGAACTACGTGCGCGCGCCGAAATTATGTGCGAGTGTCTCAATGTATCGATTCTGCGAGAGAAATTTCTTCATTTCGTGCGCTCTTGGTTAAAGACCCCCTCATTTGGGTATCTCTAGGTAATCACACCCGTAGGCCCTTTATGAAAGTGTTTAAAAGTAGTTACAAGTCTTTCAAGGGCGAACTTCTTTCGGTTGGGCGGGCCTTGTGATCCATTTTGTTAGTTGATGAGAATAACGTTGAGTACTTCCCCCTTTCTTTGGGCGCCGCACTTTTGAACAACAAATTTACAATTGAGAGGTGTAGCTTATCCCGGTGATCGGGAGGACGTAGACCGAATTTGGTCATACGTTCAATCGGGTAACCACCCCTGGGCATCCCAAATTATAAAGAAAGTTGACGACTCAGCCGGACTTATAGCATATCTAAGTAAATACTTGAACTTTGTGTCCTCTATCCCGTTATGCAGTTCTGTTGTTTTGATTTTATACCTAATGTGTTTTTGAGGACTTTTCGGTATGTCAACGGCGGCGTAGAGGGGAGACACGCCGAATTCGTGAGGAACAAAAACGGAAGCAGGGATATACCACCGACACCGATACTACAAAAACCTCTACTAAGGATGCTGCTGCCGAGAAGGAGAAAAGGAAATCAAGTTCCACACGGTCCACTCAACTGCCTCCCCCCAAAAAGCCAAAATCGTGCGAGACCACAGTATCCCAGTGTGGCCGGGGTAAGTCTCACGTTGTTTGAATCCTTTGCTCCGATTGTGGTGAAGACTTGGGAGATGCCTCTTGGCGGAGAGTTTTGGATGTAAAAAGGGTAAAGGATGGGTCGGCAAGTGGTTCCTCAAGATCGCCTGCACAGGATGTGCGGTATCCTTTTGAAGGCTCTTAACCGAGTTTCATTTCACGGAGATGTGGGCGGAGTGCGAGAAGATGGGGCCTCTCGTCAGTGCGGTAGCGATCAAAACTTACGATCTTTGGACTTCCATCTTTGGCTCATCACTTTGAGAGCGCTTACGGGAATTGATGGTGAGGAAATACTTATGAGGACCGGTTGAAATCTATGGAGCGGGACTGATTGCTGCCAGCAGAGAAAAAGTCTTTGGAGGAGGATTTGAAGAAGTATGAGCGTAACAAGAAAGTAGCGGATCGAAAGTCAAAAGCTTATCCGAGGCCAACGAGCGGTTGAAAAAGGATGCGGCGGAAAGAGCGAGGAATTATGCAGGTATAAAGAAAAGCTCATTGCGGCGTATAATGATCGGAAAAGGTAAAGAGGGAAGCGGTGACTATGCCTCCCAGTGGTGTGAGAATTTGACCGCGGGTTTTATTTGGCTCTTAGTCAGCGCAAGTTCATTTTCCCACTTTGGACCTCGGATATTTGATCCGACAATGTTGTGGTTGTGGCCAAATCATGGCCCCTATCGTTGGTAACCAAACCGCAAATGTCTGCACTCACAGGGGATGAAGGGAATACCAATGCTGTCTCTTGGACCTTGGATAGGATGGACAAGGTATTGAATGATCTGTCGCCGGATGGTACTCTGGCGAATGAAGCTCCGGCGGTTGGTGATGGGGAGATGGCCGATGATTCTGAGAAGACTCATTTAGAGGTCCCCACTGTTTGATTTGTTTTTGTTGGACTTTTGATGACCTGCAGTTTGTAATTTTAATATTTTGAAGTTTTATGTACTTTGGTGCTTTACCTTTTATTTTGACTGCTTTTGCTCTTCATTTTGATCTTGAAATGCATTATCTTTATTTCGTAAGCCTGTCCATCCGTGCTATAGAATATAGCAGTGCAATACAATACCGCGCCTTGTATTCTCATCACAACTGTTTTTCTTGCATTCTTGGCCCTTATTTTTTTTTCCACACGACTTGCATCATTTGGGTTTATGCTTCTCCTTCTTTATTATGCAAGGAGGAGGTTGCGTGAAAGATCGTCCGATTTTTGCCGAGGATGCTTTCACATCTACCAGTGGTCTTGTTTTTTTGACCTCCTTGCTAGAAATTCGTTGATTTCTCGAGCAAGCGCGATCCCTTAACTTGCTTTTAGTAGTCGTGGTCGGTGTCTTTGCTATGCAAAGAGGTTTCCTCGCATGTCTCATGGTTAACTTTTCATTCTAAGCGCTTCATAGTCATGTGAGGTTCCTCAGAAAATCTACGCGAACTCGTCGATTCGGACCAAACTTAGCGAGTCCTTTTGTCTTGGTGCGGGGTCAACATCGAGCCAACTACTCGGTCCTTGCCGTTCGGGACTTTGTTTTTGAGGCGCATTCACGTGTTGTTTGTATGAGTTGTTATTGCAAATAAATTTGGCACTTTAAAAATATTTGTAATCTTGATTCTCTTTATTCAATAAGTCTCGGTACATTTGGGAACTATAGGCTCCTACAAAAAGATACATTTATTGATAATACAAAGCAGAGAATCGGTTTTCATCCCCGACCTGTTGGGAAAGCGAGGTTTCTTCATCTTCGGCTATAATAGAAGCGAAGGTTGGTGGCATTCCATGACCTCGGGATATTTCCCCGTTGAGCTTTTCGGCTTAAGCGCACACTGGCGACCACGGCTTTGATTACGAAGGACCTTCCTGGTTAGGAGATAACTTACCCACGGCCTACTACTCGTTGTTGGCGCAAAACGAGATCACCTTCTTTGAGCGTCCTCTTTTCGACTTTGGAGTTGTATTTTTATTTGCTCTTTGTTTGGTTGCTTCTTCCTTAACTTTTGCCATTTCTCGGATTTCTTCAAGCGAGATCTAAATTGGCGCGAAGCGCTGTTGGATCCGACAAGTGGTAGTTAATATTCTTCTTGGGCTGGGTTCGGTATTTCCACGGGGAATGAGTGCGTCAACTGCCAGTATGTTAGCTTAGGAAAGGAGTTTACTTTGTTGAAGATTGCGGTGTAGTGTTGTAAGACCATAACACTAATGGCGGTTCTTCGCCCGATTTCCTTGGAGTCTTCTAATCTCTTCTTGACCCGGCCCGGTACCACCTTATTTCTTTGCTTGGCTTGCCCATTGGTTTGAGGATGTTCTACGAGGTAAAGGCTTGGTAGATATTCCAAGTTTTGCAAAGTTAAAGAATCGTGTTTACGAGGCAAATTGCGTTAGATTTGTCGATCCTTATTATCGCGAGGAATCCCAAACCAAGGCATATTATTCTCTTCCGGTAGAACTTTTTACCCTTTTCTGGCGATGATGTGGTGGCCACCAGGTTACGCCTCTATCCATTTTGTAAAATAGTCAATGACCACCAACAATAATTTCATTTGGCGGTGCGGTGAAATGGACCGAGAATGTCTACACCCCATATCTGATGACGGCCAAGCCGAAGACACTGATTGCAGGGTTGGTTGGTGGGGCTTTTGGAATCTTTGCGTGCATCTGACATTGGTGACATCGGCGGACATAGTCAACCGCGTCCTTCTTCATTGTGGGCCAATAGTATCCTGCACGTACTATTTTTGAAGCTAAAGCCTGACCTCCGACATGGCTACCGCACACTCCTTCATGCACCTCCTTGAGTATTTCCCGTGCTTTGTCATTTGTAACACATTTGAGAAGTGGCATGGAGAAACCTCTTTTGTATAGCTCGGATTCAATTATGGTGTAATTAGATGCCGCTTTGGCCAGCTTTCTTTTCTCGTCATCCGGCACATTCAGCTCTTCACCCTGCAGATAAGCAAGAATCTTGGTCATCCAGCAATCAGGGTCAATCTCGGTCGCGAGGACTTGGATTTGATTGATGCTGGGTTGGGCTATCATTTCTTGTATTACTGAATGGTTATTGCCAGGTTTTTTAGTGCTTGCTAGCTTTGCTAATATGTCGGCCCTGCTATTTTGTTCTCTAGGAACATGTGTTAGTTCAAAGAAAGCAAATTTGAGTTTTAGCTCTTGTACCTTAGACAAATATTTGGTGAGTAGCTCGTCCTTAGTACTGAACGCCCCTGTGACTTGGCCGGTGACTAACAAGGAATCGCTATGGACTTTTAGGTGCTTCACTCCGATGTCTATTGCCAAATTCATACCAACGATCAGTGCCTCGTATTCTGCTTGATTGTTCTTTGGCTCTGCGAAACCAAAGCGAAGTGTATTGCTCTATAAGCACATTTTGGGTCCTTCAATGTGACTCGGCTCATTGCCTCTCAAGTTGGACGATCCATCGACTGATAAAGTCCAGCAATACTCGGAATGGGATTTGACTGTTGGCTCTTCCCCGGCTATCTCTACCACAAAATCTGCTAAGGCCTGCGCTTTGATTGCTCCCCTAGGCTGGTACTTGATATCATATTCTGATAACTCGACCGACCATGCCACCATTCTTCCAAACAATGTCCGGCTTGGAAAGTATTTGGCGAATAGGCAAATCTGTTTTGACAATTATTGAATGGCTCATGAAATATTGCGAAGTTTCTGGCCGCCAAGGTATTTGCATAAGCTATCTTCTCAATTTTCGCATGCATTGTTCGAGGACCCTCCACATTCGGTGACATAATAGATGGGGTATTGCTCCTTAGCTCTTTCTTCAACCAAAACTGCACTTCCTGCATGTTCTGTGACAGATAAATATAATAACAAAATGGCCCCTGGGGTAGGGGGAGTTAGAATTGGTGGCGTAGCTAGGTATGCCTTTATCACTTCCAGTAGCTTCTTCACACTCTGTAGACCCCTTTGGGCGGGCATTCTTCCTTAGCAATTGAAACATGGGTCGTATCTTGTCATTTGCTTGACCGAGGAATCTTGAAAGTGCTACTATTCGACCGGCTAAAATCTGGACCTCCTTTGCGTTTGTTGGGCTCCGGGCCTCTCTGATAGCTCGGCACTTGGCCGGATTGGCCTCTATCCCTCTGTGAGTCAACACGTAGCCTAGGAATTCCCCTGGCTTGAACTCGAAAGAACACTTGTCGGATTTAGCGCGCAACTCGTGCTTTTCAGTGAAGAAAAGCAGTTTTTGGAGGCTCGCCGGTGAGACTCCTCGATTCTTGACTTTACCACCATATCATCCACGTATACCTCAATGGATTTCCCAATCTCCGCCTCAAAGACCCTATCCATTAGAATGCGATATGTAGCGCTGCGTTTTTCGATCCAAAAGGCATTACTCGGTAACAATAATTATACAGCGATCATGAATGCTTTGTCTTCTCTTCATCTTACGGACTCATCTTGATTTGGTTATGCTTAGAGATGCGCATCCATGAAACTTAGGAGCTTGTAACCGAAGCTCAGTCCACCAACCCATCAATACTCGGTAAAGGATAAGGATCTTTGGGACATGCTTTGTTGAGATCCGTGTAATCCACACACATTCGCCATTTCCGTTAGACTTCTTAACCATCACGGGTCACAACCACGTTGGATACTTGACCTCCTTTATGAATTGTGCATCTACCGGCTTCTTCGTTTCCTCTGTATAGCTTGATTTCTCGCGCCTTGCTTCCTCTTTCTTTGGGCTACAAAGTGCGATAGATGGGTTTAGTGATAACCGATGACATATGAAGTTAGGATCAATACGGCATGTCTGAGGCGACCATGCGAATACGTGAGTGTGGTGGAGAGAAATTTAATCAAGCGATCCTCGAGTTAGGAGTTAGGTAGTGCGAGATTCTTGTTTTTACGATCTTTGGGCGGGCCCTATCACCACCTCTTCAGAGTATCCACCGGTTTCAACCTTTGCTCCTCTTTTCTTAGGGTCATATAATCGAGGTCTAAGTCTAGAAAAGCTGCAGTTGGAACTAACTCCTTGCCGGCCTTCCTACGAACCGTCTTTACCTTCGCACTTTCTACGCATAACACTTTCTTGCAACAACTTGGTCACCCTCACTACACCTATCTTGCCATTAGGAAGGGGTACTTCAAACACAAATGGGGAGTGCGATACTACGCCAAAGCGTTAAGTGTCGGCCTTCCCACTATTATGTTGTATGACGAATCTGCATCAACGATCATGTATCTCGAGTTCTGAGTTTCGCCGACTCTCCTTCACCGAAAGTCGTTCTTAGGTCCATGTAGCCGCGGACCTCAACCTGCTCACCAGAAAATCCCACCAAAGTTCCGGGATAGCTCTTTAATGCTTCCACCGTAGTAAATTTAAGCCTTGAAGCATGACCGGTACATAACGTTATTTGAGCTACCTCCATCCACCAAACACCGAGCTATTGAATACCGTTGGTTGTGACGGGAGATTACAATCGGGTAAATGAGGTGGTCGCACTCCTTCAAAATCCTGCGCATCAAAAGAAATTGCGGGTACTACTCGCATCGATTCTAAACATAAGTGGTTTCGCGGAGGAAACCGATAAGTAGATCTTGCATATCTTCTTGGGATGAGGATGTGGTTTCCCTCCGAAGAATCCTCCGGATATCGTGTTGACTCTTCCCTTCTCATTTGTTTCATGCTCGCCTCGCTTGCCTCTTTCACCACGCTTGGCTTGTGCATTTGATTCTTTGGGCCACACTCGCTTTGGGGGCGCGCCTTCGCCGTCTTCCTTCATCGCTTTGCCTTGGCGTACTTTTTAAGTTGGCCATATTTGAATGAGTTGCTCGTCTATTTGTTTGAGGGTCCGGCAATTATGCGTGTCATGTCCTCCGTCCGGTGGTACCGCAATAAGAACACTGTACTCTTACCCATTACGCCAACGAAGGGTGATGGTGGCGTATTGACCCGTCATGAAGTCCTTCGTCTAGAATCACCGACGGCCTTGCTTTCGGAGGTGTGAAGGCGATTCGCATTTGGAGGGCGGGTGCGTCGCCCCTTTGATTTTGCATTTACGCCCCTGTCACGTCGGTCGTAGGGTGCATGCCGGGCAGGTGGGGAGCGTCTTGGTGAGATCACACGCCTCGGCGGTGCTTGCATGTCTTTTTCATCCTTCCCGAGGGCAATGTCATCCGCGTCAATGTGTTTTTCCGCTCGGGCTCTAATCTCATCCATAGTCCACGGCTTCCATAAGAAAGAGCTTCTTTGAAGGTTCCATTGCGAATACCCTTCATAAATGCTTTCACAAAAAATCTCTCGTCGGGATCATCTACTAAAACCGTTGACTTGTTGAAACGCTCCAGGTAGGCTTTCAGAGACTCCCCCGGCTCTTGGCGTACGTCGAACATATCCTCGGCTAGCATTCGCTTCTTTTTATTTGCGAGAATTGTTGTATGAAATGGTGGCTAAGTCTTCAAAGCTCGCTTATCAGCGCTCGTAGCCCCTGAACCATTTTGAGGCTACATCGACTAAGGTTCGGCGAACATTTTGCGGTAATTGCGTCGGTCCCTCCGTGATCATCATTTGCGTTTGAACGCATCGACATGGCTAAGGGGATCTCGGTGCCGTCGTATGTGGCAATGGGCGGCTCCCCTGAGCGTGGGGAAGTTGAGCGGCACTGGATAGCGATGAGAAACGGTGAAACGCTCGCAAAGGTGTTACGGTGGCATCGATTACGGGCGAAGTGTCTCGTCTCGTGGTGGGCTTGCAATTGCACTTCCCTTACCTCCAAAGCCTGAGCACGTATAGCTTGCTCTTCATTCTGGCGGGCTTGGTCTGCGTTTTGGGCTTGCAGTGTTTGAGCGGTGCATGGCGTTTGCTCGATCACTGGGATCTCGGTGCTGAGGCGAAGCACCACCATTGTTCACATTTTCTCGTGGTCACCATAATGCTGGTGACAATGAATCAGTTTAGAATTTGGTAGTGGGGCGTAGGAAAAGTTTTACCGAGCCCCACGGTGGGCGCCAATGTTCTCAACTATTTCTGTGGATAGGATAATTAAGAACACAAAGAACAATCTCGCGTGAATAGGAAAATTGTTCCACCCTTCATTAGCCTCTCTGGGCGAAATATATAGTGTTACAAACATTCATGGCCAATAATTGATGACCGTTACATAATTAAGAGTTCAGTTACATAATAAAGGTGACAGTTACGGGTGGACGCCTAGGCTAAGGATGGGGACCGACTGCTACAGACTGGGCCGAGCATAAGTGGCTCTCTAGGATCCTAGTCCCTCGGCGCTGTGCTATTGATGCCACAGTGTTGCAGTTAAGCTCGGCGCGGTCGTGAACAATTTCCAACATGGATAAGGAGAAATGGGAGGAAGTGGATTTGAGAGCTGCAAGTGTTATTCGCTTGTGCCTGGCAAAGAATGTTCTTGGAAATGTGCAGGAAATATTGTTAGCCAAGGATCTTTGGGAGAAACTTGAAGGGTTGTATCAGGCAAAAGGAATCTTAAATCAATTGTTGCTAAAGGAGTAATTTCACAATTTATGCATGGATGATGATATGAAAATCCTTGATCACATTATCACAATTTCTTCAACTTCGTCACCCAGTTGCTGCGGAACTACAACGTCAGAATCGTCGTCATGCAGCGTTGAACGATCAAGATTGGGATGAGCCATGGAGGCTGAAATGGCAATGCTAGCGCACGACGGCGAAAAACACCACGTAGGGCAAACTCTAGGGAGAGGAGAGAAAACTGATAATCTAGCGAAACTCTTCCGATAGATATTTGTTTCATTTTCATTCTTTTTTTTAGCAAAACAAAAAATGCACCATTTTGGAAAGCAATTTGATCTCTTCGTATTCCAAATAAAATCAGAATTTTAATTTGGCGTATTGTGCGTGGTTGCTTGCCTACACGGAGCAGATTAGTTCGAAAGGGTGTACAATGCCCACCTACCTGTCCCATGTGTGATGATACTTTAGAAAATGAGTGGCATTATTCTTTGGCTGCTCGAAGGCTCAACAAATCTGGGGATGTTGTTGGATTATGGGACGTCATCAGTCTCGATTTTGAGCATGCTAAAAGCGCTAACGACTTATTTTTTTTCACTTGTTGAATTCTTTTGACAGGGACCGCAAGACTGCTTTCGCAGTTGACATTTGGTGTTTTTGGCGTCGCCGGAACGACAAAGTCTGGAATGACATTGAGAAGCCGATTCAAACTGTACTCCACGATGCGAACTCATACATTTTTCGTGGGTGTCGCACAGGAACAACCACCACCAGCTCTCGCATCAGCAGAGTGTGGCAACACCTACCAGTCAGCAGCAGTGGGTTAGGTCGTCCCCAAGGCGTAAGAAATGTAATATTGATGGGGCCTGGTTTGAAGAGCATGCCCAGTGTTTCTCATAGCCTAACTAGGACGGCTCAATATTTTGCTAGTCACCAATTACATTAGAGTATTCTACGTTGTATTTTCTATTATTAATAAATGAAATGGCATAAATTTGTTTGCTTCAAAAAAGTAAATGATCCGAGTAAGAAAAATCTAGTTGTCTACCATTTATTTTGAAAATTGGCTATAGAAACAAAATGGGGAGCATTGGCTTATCGAAAAAAATGGGGAGCATTGAATTGGAGAGAGACACAAATTCCCAACTCTTATAAACAACTTGAATTGGGGACCTAAGCCATTCAAATTTAACAACTGTTGGTTGGAACATCAGGATTTCATGAAGTTCATCACAGAGTGTTGGAACTCATTTAAGGTGAATGGTAAGGCTTCGTTTGTCTTGAAAGAGAAGCTGAAAATGTTGAAGGAAAAGTTAAAGATATGGAATCGAGAGGTGTTCGGTTTTAAAGACTTGTAGATTGAACACATAGTGCGGGATTTGAATGAAGTAGAGCGGATTGCCTCGGAAGGTGGGGGAGTTGATGATGATCAAAGAAATAAGCTGAATGAGGAGTTTTGGAAAGAACTCTTTGCCAAAGAAAGCTTGCTTGCTCAGAAAGCGAGAGTTAAATGGTTAGCGGAAGGGGACTCAAACAGCCGATTTTTTCATGCGTGTATGAGAGGGAATCGGAGAAGAACCCAATTATTGAAATTAATGGTGGATGGGGTGTGGGTTGAGGAGGTGGGGGGAGTAAAAAAGGCGGTTAAGGAGCATTTTGAGGAGAAATTCAAGGAAGAAGGATATAATAGGCCAACACTCGATGGAGTAAACTTTAATAAGATCTCTAGAATGGATAATGAGATGCTAGTTGAAAAGTTCTCACGGGAAGAAATAAAGGAAGTGGTATGGGAATGTGATGGCAATAAGAGCCCAGGGCCGAATGGTTACAATTTTAAGTTCATAAAGGAGTGTTGGGATATAATTGGGACGGATATTGTGAGTTTCTTTGAAGAATTTCATAGGTGTGGAACTTTCCCTAAGGTGGTAGGTGCGTCCTTTCTAGCACTCATCCCCAAGACTAGTAATCCTCAAGGTCTTGGGGAATATAGACCTATATCTCTGATTGGATGTTTGTATAAAATGCTTGCTAAGGTGTTAGCAGGAAGATTGAAAAAGGTCTTGAAAGGGGTTATCTCGGAGTGTCAAAGTGCCTTTCTGGCTGGAAGAATTATTTTAGATGGGGTGGTAGTGGTTAATGAGGTGATGGATATGGCAAAGAGAGAGAAGCAGAAATGTGTAGTCATGAAAGCAGATTTTGAAAAGGCGTACGACTCCGTCAACTGGGCGTACCTGGACTACATGTTGGAAAGACTTGGGTTTGGAGGTAAATGGAGGAAATGGATGCGTACATGTGTTTCATCTAATTCTATTTCAGTATTAGTTAATGGGAGTCCAACAGAAAAATTCATTGCACAGAAAGGATTGAAGCAAGGGGATCCGCTTGCGCCCTTTTTATTCTTGATTGTGGCTGAAGGGTTGGCAGGCCTGGTAAGAAAAGGAGTTGAATCGGGTAACCTCAAAGGATATAGCATAAACAACACTAGAGCGGTTGAGATCTTGCAATTCGCAGATGACACAATACTATTTAGTGATGGGGGTGACAAGAGTATTGGGTGCTGGAAAGCAATACTAAGGAGTTTTGAGATGGTCTCGGGATTGAAAGTCAATTTTGCAAAAAGCAGTGTCATTGGGCTGAATATTGATGAGAGGGTTCTTCAAGGGATATCACATTTCTTAGCTTGCAAGGTGGGTTCGGTCCCATTTAAGTTCTTGGGGGTACCGGTGGGTGCGAACCCAAGGCGGGTGAGCACGTGGCAACCAATCTTAGACTCTATAAAGGCAAGGTTGTCTAGTTGGAGGAGTAAACAACTATCTATTGGTGGTCGTGTTGCACTTATAAACTCGGTGCTCGCCTCCCTTCCGTTATATTTATTTTCCTTCTACAAAGCACCAAAGAAGGTTATTTCGGAGATAACCAAGCTTCAGAGAAGATTTCTATGGGGAGGGGATGAAGACAATAGGAAGATGGCATGGGTGAAGTGGGAAACAATTTGTTTACCTAAAGATAAAGGTGGGTTGGGAATTAAAAATTTAGAGGTATTCAACGTAGCTTTATTGGCTAAGTGGAGATGGAGAGTTTTGGTGGAGGAAGGCAATCCTATTTGGAAGGAGGTGTTAGTGGAGAGATACAGATTAAAAGGAAGATGGCCTGAAATTGATGAGAGTAGGAGAGGGTGGGAAAAGAAATCATTATGGTGGAGGGATCTATGTCTCCTTGGAGAGGACATTAATTTACAAGAAGACTAGTTTAGTGGACTAGTGAAAATAAAATTGGGGAAGGGGAACATCACAAAATTTGGAGAGATAAGTGGATTGGAAGTGACAAACTAGCTGACTTATTCCCGGAATTATTTGTTTACTGCAGGTCCAAGGAAGCCATGGTAGAGGATCACGGTTTTTGGACAAATTCGGGATGGCGATGGAATTTGGTTTGGACCGAAAACTTGCAGCAGAATTCTGCACAGTTTCGGTTGTCTGCTGAATATTTACAAAGAAATTTATTGCGATCTGCGACTGTCCCGGAGAGCTTGGACGATTGGGTTTGGGTCGGACTCGTTGGCGATGAGTTTCACGGTCAAGAAATGTTACGAAATCTTTGTCAAATTACACTGCTGCGAGTTCGATTCTGCATTGCCAAGCCAAGTGGCGGTGCTGCGTGTAATTCGGTTTGGGTTTGTGGACGTTAGTCCAAAATTCAAATTTCGCGTGGAAGGTGTTGTTGCATCGGGTTGCTACTCGGCTTGAGCTACATAAGAGAGGTATAATCCAATCTCCAACTGAAATAAATTGTATATTATGCAACACGGAAATTGAATCAACAGAACATTTGTTTATGTCTTGCGGGGTTGTTAAATTAATTTGGGGGAGAATCTTCGCTTGGTTGGGGGTTGTGATGGGTGAAGAGGAGAATATTGTCAACCACTTTACGGAGTTTAATTGGGGAGTTTGTGAAAGGCAAAAAACGCAGCAGGGTCAGACATCTCATTTGGATGGCGGTTATTTGGAATGTTTGGTTAGCACGGAACGGAGTTATTTTCAAAGGGGAGGTTTTCTCCGTTACTGGTATAACAGCAAGAATTAAGGATGTGGCGTGGAGCTGGTTCAAGGCTAGGAGGGGCAGGAACTGCAGGGTGACTTGGTCAGATTGGTATAGCTGCCCAATGGGTTGTTTGGACATGTTATAACAATTGTACTGTATGATTGGATTTTATGTATTTTTTAGAAGGGGGAGAAACAGTGAACTAGTCACTGTTGTGCTTTTTGCACGGGGTACTCTTTTTCCTCGCTGAGTCTTTTTCCCAATGGGTTTTGGCTCAGTGAGGTTTTGAGGAGGCCCTCCCCCTTCCCTTAAATTTTTATTGTAAGGGTTGGGCACCCCTTGTGCTCCCTTCAATGAAAGTATTGCTTATCTAAAAAAAAAACTTTTTATCCTAGTAATAATGTTTTTTTATCAATATCCTAGTCATCAACTATTCATCAACTATCAATCAATCAATTATAACTTTATACAAAACAAACACTACCAAAATTACTAATCTACCCTTTTTTAAACTCACTTTTTTAGGATAAATATGTCATTTTCAATTATTCTATTTTACTTTTCATTTTGTGTGGGTCTCACTTTTTAACATCATCTATTACCTTTTCAATCTCATATTTATAACTCACTTTTCTCTTTCCTCTCTCACTCTTATTTTTCTCAATTTTCTCTCTACATCTTTCCCCTATATTCTCTCTCTCTCTCTCTCTCTCTCTTCACATTTCTATTTTTTAAACTATTTAAATCTTTTTATTCAAAACACACACTACTAAAATCTCTATCTTCTTTTCTTCTATTTAATCTTGATAAATTATTAGACGGGAAAATGTTACATCAACTATCAATCAACTATCGATCAATCATCATCAACTATAACTTTATACAAAACAACCACTATCAAAATTACTAATCTACCATTTTTACTTTTTTGGCTATGTAATTTGTGGAAATTTAGGTATTTGAACATTTCTCTATAATGAAATTGTGTTTTTTGTAAAACTTTACAATATTCATTTATGACAATACTAAAGGATATTTTTTTGCCCACACTAGTGAAAATTCCTGGATCCATCCCTACTTAAGGAAATACAACTTTTGTTAGTGAGAACTTATGAATTAACATAAAAACTTACTTATCTTCATAAGTTGATTTTCATAAGTTCAAAAATAACTTAGTCCAAACGGCCCCTTAAATAAATTGATTTCCTTATTTCCTACATATATTGTTTTGTCTAATTTTATTTTTGTATATAGAATGTTGCGGTTTTATATGGTTTGATTCGGTTTCGGTAATCAAAACCGCCGATCGAACCGAACCGCGCGGTTCACTAATAAAAAAACCGAACAAAATTAATAGAAAGCGGTTTTTTAAGGTTTTCAATTTAATTTGGTTCGGTTTGCGGTTTTCTTTTGATTTTGAAAACGTTACTCACTCTTATTCTGTCTCCTCTCTCCATGATCTCTTGTCTCATCTCTCTAGTGCTACTCTTTCTCTTCTTCTCCGCTCTCTCATCTCATCTCTCTCTCAAATTTTATATTTTTTTTCCTCACGCCGTAATCATTTTGAAAATGATAGGGCATATCAGAAAAAACACATGGGACGTAAACTGACAAACACGTGCGTAAAAATGAAAATAAATAACGAAAAAGATATAAAAGTTACGTAAAGTGACGTTCACGTGCCTAAAAATTCTCCGTTTTCTCATTTCCTGCTCCTTTTTTTTAACAGCCATTTCCTAATCTTTTGTCCCTGCTTTTGTCATTTGCGTTGATGTTATCTTCTTCTTCCCCATGTGTTGTTACTCAAAGTTGACAACCCTCAACTAATTTGGCTTGCATATCTCTCCATAAACATCTTTTTCAACGCTATGTCTAAATAACATTTTTGTTTGCAAATTACTCAAAAAGATGTGGAGAAAACATTGTGTATGGGTAAAATAAGGAGGTCAGTGCGTAGCGCTTTTGTAAAAGCGCTGATTATGGTTTGCTAACGGAGAGGCAATGAGCAGCGCCCTTACTAAAAACGCTGAGTATTGGCATAACACAGACAAGCAATACCCAACGTTTTTTATTAAACGTTGTTTATTGTATAACTCGCACATGGCAATGCCCAACACTTTTTAAAAAGCGTTGTTTTTCCCTAACATGCACATGACAATGCCCAATGCTTTTTAAAAAGCGTTGTTTTTCCCTAATTTTTTTTCTTCAACAAACGTTTTCCCTTCCCTCCAGAAACACGTTCCTCTCCATAAACATGTTCCTCTCATAGGTGATGCTCTCAAGAATGTCTCTCACACACATTGAACCCTAAATCCCTAAAATAGAAATCATCTTGCAGAAATCAACAATGTGAGCATGAAATTGAAATCCATCTCTCATCGAGTTCCTTGATGAATCCCCATCACATGATGTTTTTCACTGCGAAAAAGGGGGATTTTACTTGATAATTTCATGAATGAATGGAAATTGTTAGGAGAAAATTAATGAGTTGTTCTATTTGAGATTTAATTGCCTTGCAATGTTTATGCTGGGTTTTGTGGTGTTTTTGTGCCCAGGGACTAGGTGGAAGAAAACAACGAAGAAATGCAAGTGAGCAGAATCAAAAAAATGCAAGAAGAGAGCATTCAGCCAAACCGCGCTGCAGTGGCGCTGGGAGCGCGAGTCGCGCGCGGATTGGTAGGAGCAGGCGCGCTGCAGTGGCGTTGGGAGCGCGAGTCGCGCGCCAAATACCGGAAAACACGTCAAAACACCAGCAGAGATGCGTTTTTGAGGACTTTTTGACGAATTGGAAGCCCTAGCACACGGAAGAGAGCTCCTACCTCCTGACGGCTACTGAGGAATCAACACTTGGGAACAAGGATTGACGATTCAGATGCCTTCATTCCATCTTTCATCTCGTAATTATTCTCTTTCTTCTACTTTAATCATGTGGAACTAAATCCCCTTGTTAGGGATGATTGCACTTTGATGTAAAACTGTGGTTATTGATTTAATTTAGTACTTTTATCGTTTTCTCTCTTCGTTTGTGGATCGAATTTCTATTCTTCAGATGTTTATATTTGGAAAAATATAGAATAATATTTGTTTCAATAATTTAAATGGAAATTTGGTTATTGAATAGCTTGAAATTCGATTCCTTCAATTTCGTCGCTTAGGGATAATCGCCGATTTGCTGTATGTGTATGAATTCTCGTCGTTTAATGATTGTTATGATTATTAGCACCTAAGGGATTAGGGTTTTTATGAATTAACAAAGGCTAATCACCTAAGGGATTAGGGTTTAGTAAAAGAGTGAATTCTATAGCGAACGAGAGAGAGGAATTATCTTTTAAAGAATAAATCAATGACCATAGTGGAAATCGAAGGGCCTTCATCCCTAGCATCTTCTCATCGCATATCTTTCATCGTGTTCATCATTCTCTTATTATAAAAAATCCAAAAATATTTTATTGCTTTACTTCGAGCTTGATAGCTCAACAATTATCAAACCAAAACCCCCTTTAAACTTGGTTCCTATTAGTAGCTGTTAACGTCTTTAGTAAAATAACTTCGATCCTTGAGGACGATATCCCAGTACTTACCGGTTTTATTACTTACACGATTCGGTACACTTGCCGATAAGTTAACATTCCTCGCTCATCATCATCTACCATTGATTTCGATTTCACTAGCTAATTTCCATCTCGCATCGCATCTCTCTCTCAGTCTTCGTACGATTCTGCATTGTTAGCTATTCGGCAAGTGTACCGAATCGTTCAAGTAATAAAACCGGTAAGAACCGGGTATCGTTCTCAAGGATCGAATTAAATTATTAATCACGTTAACAACAACTAATATGAACCAAATTGAAATAGGTTTCGATTGATATGGTTGAGCTATGAAGCTCGCAGGTAAAGCAATAAAATATTTTTGTATTTTTGATAACAGAAACGAAGAACACGTTGAAAAAGATACGATGTAGAAAATGCTAGGGATGAATTCCTATCGACTTCACACTATTGCGCTAATCAAATTCGAAGGATAATCTCTCTCTAATTTGCTATCAAACCAACACTATTAACTAATTCCTAATTCCTTAGGTAATTAGTACTTTGTCGATAACTCTAGAAGCCCCAATTCCTTAGATTATTCTAATTAACGACAAGCAGTAAAAACAAAGGTTTGCAATAAACAACAATTCATAGATTATTCCTAAGCCACAAATTGAAGGTACCTAGATTCAAACATTCAAAACAAAACTTCCATTTCATACTTGAACAAAATATCATTGTATGAGTTTTCCAACCATAAAACGCATTAAGCACATAAATTTGATTCGCAAATATGAGAGAGTATGATATAAATATAATTCTAAACCAGCGACAATAGGGTTACATCAATATTCCTTCATCCCTAACATGAACAAGTTTAGTTACACATGATAAAAGGAGAGGAAAAAGGAGAATTACAAGTTGAAGATGAAGATGAACACATTAGAATCCTCAATCCTTGTCCCAAGTCTTGATTCTTCAGCTGCCGTGAGATGGAATCAGTGCTTTTCGCGTGCTAGGGTTCCCAAATCGTCAAAAAGTGCCTGAAAAACGCGTCAGACTCAGTTTTAACGCGCTGCAGTGATTTCGCGCGCCATCTGGCGCGCCACGCGCCAACTTACGCGAGGAGTGCCAGGATCTCGCGCGCCACTTCGTGCGCCGCGCGCAGGATGGCGCGCCACTCGACAGATTGCTCCACTCTTGCATAATAGAGTCCAATTGCTTGCCCTTCTTTGATCTTCACTCCCAACTAGTCCCTGGGCACAAAAACACAACAAAACCCAGCATAAACACTGCATAACAAATCAATTCCAAATAGCACAAAAAATTGCTTTTCAACACAATTTTAATCCATTCATCACCATTTCCACTTAAAAACTCACTTTAACTCAATGAAGCACATCATGTGATGCGGATTCATCATGCATCTCATTGGCATTGCATCTCTCTCTCTGTCTTCGCACGATTCTGCATCTCACTAGCATCGCCTTTGTCTCTTAGTCTTTGCACGATTTTGCATCTCCCTCGCATCGAAGTTAGCTGGCAATAGCTTGATTTTGTGATTTTTTGTGTTGGTTTATTACTACAATTTGGTTGTCGTTATTTTCGTCCTTGCTCTTTAGTAGACTTTGGAAGATGGAGATATGGCATTGCATGATATGGGGAGCTGAATACCACTTCTATGGATCTGACATAACATGTTCTTTCCCTGTGAGTCTTTTTTAACATTTAAATGTTGATTTTCGTCTTTATATATGCTTAATATGTTAGATACTCAGTTTTTAAGGAACTGAGCAAACCTCCTCAAGCAATGGATAAAGAGAAGAAGAGAGACTTTTCTTAAAATATTTCATTGATACTAATTATGAGGTCACTACATTGTTTATATAGGCTAGTGGATACACACCATAAATGAGGATACATCACCCACACACTATCAATACTATCTAACAAACTATTCAAAGACAATGCCTAAAAAGCCCCTTCTAGAATATACTAAAATAATCATTATTTCTTTGATCTCAATGATCATATCATTACCTACCCCATCAAAATCAACCTTGTCCTCAAGGTTGTAAAAAATTTCTTCATGAATTCTCCCAGGATCCCATTGCCAGAATTGGAATGACCAAAGAACTTTAAACATTTGAAAATGTTCACCCGGATCCCATTTCTTAGTGCTTCCAGTAAGAGCAGTTCCATTACTAGCAACCAGTTTGGCATCCTCAGTAACTTGGACATGTTTCCAAATGATTAAATCCAAGTTCCAAATTTGTACACAATGAGGAGTGGTACTGATATGTGATGGCAGCTGTTCGAGGTTGCCTTGCTGAAGTTCATTTCCCAAATCCTGCTTGCAATCAAGTACTATATCATGACTTTGCTCCTCCAATTGGTAAGGAAGAAGAAACCCAGTGATGGTTGGATGTTCAAGTGTTGCAGCAACAAACCTCATTGTCAACTTACTAACTCCTGGTGACACAACAATGATGATTTTCGCAACCAAGGATATTAAGGAAAATCTTAGAAAATTAAGAACCACGTGTTGGCATGTTCTTCCAAAAAAAGTCAAGCATCCTAGCATAGTGATCAAGGAAAAGACCTACTGCATAATCCCTCAAGTTTGAAGAAACTTCATTATTTATTGAAGGTACCAAATTGTGATTGTGATAACCCAATTGAACCATATACATGAAGAGGAACAAGTCTATCATATAAGAATCAATGTTAGCACAACCATCGATCAAAGTAGACCATGCCTCCTCATCTTTAACAACCAATCTCTGTACAAAAGGTGAATGAATTAATACCTCCAAGAAAACCCGAGAATTCCAAGGTGCCAAATAATTCACTAATCGAGTACTATTGTGCAATTATTTTGATATCTGTAGGTGCTATCTCACATATACATAGAGAATTAAGAATAGTCACACAATTTAGTCCACCCAAGTATTTAAGGAAATTTATCCACATTTTGCTTAAGAGCCCATATGCCATTCCAACATAATCCATCCAAATAAAATAAGAATCGTTTCCTATACTATGAAAATGATAGTGGCAAACCAGGTCCAATTGAGAAAACAACAATATCATATTTGCATAGTCTTGACCCACTATCCTATCGGGAAGTTGTGCCTTATGTGGGCTATTCTGAAACACAGTTTGTTTGTTGTCATGTGAAATATTATAAGCGAGATATCATAGGAGTTGCAAAACTAACACGGGCATGGGAATTTCAGGCGATCAGCTTAATCCAATCTCCACAAGAAACTTCAAGGATGTAAATCATGACAGCAGTATGAAATTGTTGGCAAAGCACCTTATAACTAGAATTTAGGCATACCTCAGCACTAGTGCCAATTCCCTTAGTCACTAGTGGACCTGGATCGTAGGGAATGGAGATGATTCGCAACACACTCTGCGGCGAAGAATCTAGCGGCGTCTTGTTCAGAGGCATTTCATCAAGCAGATGGTGAGTTGGTTCAAGTATGTTGTTGAAGTTGAGATACAGAGAAAAAGTGTTGAGCCCCAAGTTGATTTCCATACTGGAAGCACTATCAAATGCCAATAATTGACTAAACAGTAATGCATCAAGGTCTCTGACAAGAATTTCAAGCACCAACACAATGTGACTCCGGTGTTGAAGAAACCTTCGCTCCCTTCCTCCCAATCGGAATTGTTTGAGATCCAGCCACGAAAAATTGATCCAATTGCAGCATCACCTTGTATGGATCTAGTGGGTTGCAGAGCAGATTCTTATTGAATGTCGTAGAGCCCCAATTCCTAGCACTAGTGAGTAGGGCTCGACACATAAGGCGTGGAATTAGGTCACTATCGTGTCCTTTATCTACCCTTATCGTGAGAATGCTCACCGACACCATGAAATGAACATAGTTTGAGATCCATGGAGTAGAGGCGACGACCCTATGCATCCAATCCGGTGGTTCAGCCGGCGGTCGGAGGAGAGGCTTCAGTGTAAGCGGTGACCGCGGAGCGACACGACGACCAGGTAATGCAGATGGCGGTGAAGGAATTGACACCGTGAAATAGGGTGAATCTGGTGGCTTCGGCGGCGGAGGTGGCGTTGAGCGCTTTGGTTGAGCCTGACAAAACCCCCTCCTCTTCCTTCTCGTATCTACCCATAATGCCCAGAGGCATTCTGATGTAGGAGAACACAATAGAGGCGATGTTGAAATTTGGGTGGCTGTGGCGGCAATCGTCCCTTCAGAAAAATCACTGTCAGCGTCAACGACTAAGTCTGGATCTGAAACAAAATCTGAGGTTGAATCTGAAGATTGAAAGGATAGATCACGCTGGATCAACTCTCGTTCTTTAATAGAATCGACAGGGACAACAGGTTCAGACACTAGCTCTGATGGCTCTACTAATGTTGGCTCCTCTGGTGTTGGTAAAAGGTGTTGCCATTCAGGTTTGAAGTGCCATAGAAAAGGAGGAATAAACGATTCCCAACTTGCCATTGGATGATGGTGAGACCATTGAAGCCACCATTGTAGAGGGTACCTGCAATGCATTGCAGCCATCTTGTGATTTCTTTGTTGACGGTGTTCCCATTTCAACAAAGAATTTATCAGTGTCAAGCACCCACCCGTAAGCATCATCTTCACCGTTAAACACCGGAAGCTCTATTGGATTAGCAGGAAGGAGCTCTCTCAATGAAAGCACCATTGTTAGATACTCAGTTTTTAAGGAACTGAGCAAACCTCCTCAAGCAATGGATAAAGAGAAGAAGAGAGACTTTTCTTAAAATATTTCATTGATACTAATTATGAGGTCACTACATTGTTTATATAGGCTAGTGGATACACACCATAAATGAGGATACATCACCCACACACTATCAATACTATCTAACAAACTATTCAAAGACAATGCCTAAAAAGCCCCTTCTAGAATATACTAAAATAATCATTATTTCTTTGATCTCAATGATCATATCATAATATCCCTTCCACTCACATTGCCATTTTGAGCAATGTTACTGAATCAGACATGCATTTCTCTGTTTGTTCATTTATTTACTCTAGTAGTTATTACCTTTTGTAGTCCTCCATGCTCTTTTATTTTTTCTTCGTGTGGGGAATTAGTAGTATACAACTGATCATTTTTAATCTACTAAATTGAATAATCGGTTTATGCTCAACTTTGAACTTTTGCTGCAAATAAATGGGAAGTTTACAAGTGACCAGTCTCTTATATATAATGTAAGTTCTTTCTATTAAGACCACTTTTGTCAAAGGGAAGAGAAATTGAAATTTGTTTATTTAATATGCAAACTGCACCAGTACAAACATCTGCAGTGCAAATTCTCACAAATGTGGATTATTATTCCCTACATGGGCTCGATTAATTTTAGAATTCTTGTGCATGTTAGTTAGGATGGCCTAGTTAATGTACCTTTCATATGGCTCAATGAGTTGGATGTTTGTAGCATTTCACTCATCAGCGCTCTCTATTTTTACCTTGCTTGTTCTGCAGGCTGTCCTTGATGCTCATAATGTCGTTATCTCTTCGATGAAACCTGGAGTAAGCTGGGTTGATATGCACATGTATGATTGAGTACCATTATTGCTTTTCTTAATAACTAAAATGTTTGTTTTCCATTGTTTCAAGTGCTAACAGTTGAGAACAAGTATAATTTTGAAGTATATTAGTGCTTTACTCCTGAGAAATTTCCAGACTATATAACTTAGTAGGTGGATTAAAAATAACATAATTGTATCTTTACTCTTTAGTAATTTGTGCTTGTTCAGTCAAAGTTCTTTTTTAGGTGTCACAGCTTGATTGAGGAACGAAAGTTAGGGACTAGTTGAGGTCCACCCCTAAAAAACTTAAAATTTTATCTTGACCCCCTTGAGTTTTAAGTTTACATTTAGATCCATAAATTCTTTCAACTCTGACACTTAAATAAAGATTGAGTCGACCAAATATCCATGGACGGATGGCCCAACTAATCTTTGTTATTGAAACTTCTACTCTACTCTTGTCATCTTGTGTCAAGATATTAGCATAAATTCTGCTCATTTATTCTTTAAAATTGTAGATTGGCTGATAAAGTGATTCGGAGTCAACGAAGAAGGAAACATTCTTTTGGGGTAACATTTTCTGTTTTACCACTTCTTGTGGCAAACTTGCATCTTGATAGAAATTGTGATCGTTTGGTAAATTGTGTGTTAATTTTTGTGCAAAAGCAATGTTGATGACATGATGGTTGCACGCTTGGGTGCTGTTTTTATGCCACATGGTCTGGGGCATTTCCTTGGTATTGATACACATGTTCCTGGAGGCTACTTAAAGGTATATGTGATTTTTGTTGTAGACATTTTAAATCGGCCTACTCCTTTACAAGGCTTGTATGTTTAAAATTTTGAAAAGTAATTTTCTTACATTACATAAAAAATTGATTATTTTGTAGAAATTTTTATGCAAGTGGAAACTAATTATGCAAATTAATATTTTCTCTTTGAACAACTTAGATTCTGGTACAAATTATTCTGTATATGAGGTAGTATGTTTATTTGTTCCTTTATTATGTATGACCTTTTTTTTGCTTATTGTATTTCTTTATGATGTACTCAGCTTGTTACTGCGGCTGGTTGCTAGAATATGAGCAATTGTTCGAGGGAAATACATGAGATTGAGGCAGTGATGGCAGGGGCAGCATGGCCGGTCAAGAAGAAAATCTCTTGTGTTAACTGGAAATGGATTGGAAAGTTGTTTCACTTCAAGTGTCCTGGTCGTGAATCTCTATCAGTTTCTTGTTTTAAAATATATGTCAGAAAATAACTTCCCTCTACTCCACCCTTTTTAATAACTCCCCCATATTGTAAATTGCTATCTAATTTTGGATACATATGAATTAGATAATGTAACTTGTTAGCTACTTTATTTTGGTTCATCTTGTTGGGCATATATATGTTGACATATTGGTGCATTTGGATATAGAGAGTTTGTTTTGGGTCATCTAGGTGCATGTATTATTGTGTGTGTGTGTGTGTGTGTGTGTGTGTTTAAGTATACATATAATATAGATTTGATTGGGTATTGTATTGGCTATATATGACCAAGTAATTTGCAAATATAAAAAGGAAAATACACAATAATAGAAAGAAAAAAAGTTAAACAATGGGCGGCGCTTTTAGGGAAGTGCTGCCTATAGTACGTAGGACAAGTTTGGGCAATGGGCGGCGCTTTTAATAGAGTGTTGCCTATCTGAGGATGCATTTGGGCAATGGGTAGCGCTTTTTAGAGAGTGCTGCCTATCTGAGGACGTGTTTGGGCAATGAGTAGTGCTTTTTATGGAGTCTTTGCCTATTTGAGGACGCGTTTGGACAGTTGGTAGCGCTTTTTAGTGAGTGTTGCCTATTTGAGGACGCGTTTGGGCAATGGGTAGCGCTTTTTAGGGAGCGCTACCCATTGTTGGAGTGGAATCAGCAGCGCCACGTTTAGCAACGCTCAGAAGTGCTGCCCATGGATAAAAAAGCGCTGCACATTGGCTAAATCTGTTGTAGTGAAATATACTAATAAAATTATAGTTGTGTGTTTCTTCAAGTGCATTTATTGTTGTTTTGTGTGTGTGATCAAATATTGTGACTAAATATTTGTGACCACCTAAAAATTACTCGAATAACACTGTCTTTGAAATTAAAAGTATATTGATTGATGGTCTGATAAAAACTTCTTTGTGCTGAAACAATGCAAAGTTTTAACACTCAACAACAATCCTCGGTTGGGCAGCTATGTCGTAAGTCCCCTGTTTGCTCAGATTTCTGTTTTGAAGCTTTATATAAAATGTATGATTGTACTGGTTGGGGCCTTGTCCATATTAATAGTAATCAGTTCAATTTCGACCAAAAAAAAACAACAATCCTCGGATAAGATGGTTTGAATCTCTTCCAAAATAGTCAAAGTCTTGACTTTGAATCCAATCTTAAAAATACAGTAGTATTATAACTCTTGAGAGAGAGTTTTGTCATCCATTATGATTATATTCAACTCAAATTAGTCTTTACAATTGTGTACGAACACATTAAAAAAATGCAAATTTTTAACTCAATAATCTATTTCAATATCCTATCCATAACAGGAAACAAATGTCATATGCTGGTAGGGTTCCGACATGCTGACTCTTGAGAGATGTAATTAAAGGTGTAAATAAATCTTTAACTCAATATAAAATAATAATAAAATGCTTTTGTCGTGAATTCATTCACGAACGTCCAATTTCAAAACTATTGCTTGGATTACGGTTACGTTATTTAGACATAATATTTTTGACAAAAATCGACAAAAGCTAATTTATAATACTAATTAATCAAATTTTTTAGACTATTAGCCAAGTGATCAATTAACCAAGTTTTTAAACAACGCCTCAAAAACTGTGAAAAAACAGGTTGACTAAATAGTTTAAAAAACTTGATTAATTAGTGTTATAAGTTGACTTTTGTTTATTTTTGTCAAAAATGATATGTTCTAAATAACATTTTTGCTTGGATTAGTATAAAAAGGTTTCAGCACCACAAATTTGACATCTTGGTTCATGTCTAACACATGTCAACTTTCTGTAAGAATTCTAAGGACTTTTTCAACGAGAGAAAAATGGAGATACCTAGGTCCGCTAAATTGACGACCATATATATGACTTTTTAGATATCTATAATTATTATTTATATGAACAATAGTATTATTTTCACTTGTTGTGAGTAAATTAATCCATGTTTATCATAAGCATATCTACTTTATAAGCCATTTTCGGTGGGAAAAATTTTTGATGGCATAGTTGTAAATAATGCAAACTTTTTATGTCATTATTAATCTAAAGAAATTAAAAGCCCCACTCATTTGTTTTGTCAACACTCTTTTTATTTATTATCAAAACGCACCCTTCATTTGTTAATCGCATATTATTTTGGGTTTTTATCCCTCTCTTTGTTACCAATACCCCACTCTATATTTTTGGACCGACATACCACGACAAAAATTGAACCAACTCGATTTATGTTTGTAATAGGTAAATACAATTTATATTTTTAGTCGTATTTACCTATATACGATTTCACCGATTTGAAAACCAAATAAATTTAAAAAAAAAAAAAAAGAATCCTATTTATCTCGAATATGGTAAATACGATGTGATTTTTAAGGAAAATCGAATTTATGTTTTATGAAGGTAAATACGACTTTTATTTTTGAAGCTTCGGGAGGAAATCGTATCTAGATAAGTCTTAGAATGTGGTTTGGGTCTAACTCAATCCAAAAACCGACTTGTAAGGTGAGGATGTCTCTCACTTATAAACTCTTTTTCGAGTCATATCACATCCCGATGTGGGACTCTTAACACACCCTCACGCCCGAGAATTTGGACAAGCTGGAGATATTCGATGCGGGACTCTTAACACACCCTCACGCCCATGATTTGGACAAGCTGGAGCGTGACCCGAGTGTGGCACGATAGCGGGTGGCCCAACGAATCTTGGATTGACTCTAATACCATCTTAAAATGTGGTTTGAGCCTAACTCAATCCCACCAAACCGACTTATGGGGTGAGAGATGTCTCCTACTTATAAACTCTTTTTAGGCCATATCACATCCGGGTGGGAATCTTGGAGTAATTTATACGACACGATCACATGGCTCAAATGCCCAATCACACACGAGACTCGACATTGTTTGAACGGCCAAATGCTAGAGAACAACTTACTTTTTTGGGTCAAGTGAATTGGAGTTGATTGAATTAACCCCACAATATTAAGAATCTCACGCTTCATCATTTTTATTCCCCAAACCCTAAACCCTGGAAGGTAAATATGATGAGTTTTAAAATATTTATGGTCAAATCATATGTAAGTGAGAAATGGTCAATATTCTGTAAATTTGTAATTTTTTAGGGGTATTTTAGTCTTTTCATCGTATGCGTGGGGGGGGGTATGGAGTCAAATGGTGGGGCACCAAAAAAATCATTTATTTTTACGAGAATGGTTGAGCTCATATAACATAACCGTTGATTAGTTAATATCTATAAGAAAATTTCATAACCGGTCAGGCACGTGCAGAGCACTGGTGTTTGTCCTAGTTTACTTAATATTATCTAGCTCCAACATCATTTTTGTGGGGCACTATCCACCTTCTAGAAGGTTTGAGTATTAGAGATAAAGTTTTCTAGTAGTTAGTTTAGATTTAGTTATGTTAGGTATTGTTGAAAAGTGTTATTTTCATTTTCATATGGATTTATATGTATGACTTAATTCAATTGATCAACTATTAATAATATTTGTTTATTACCTTTTTATCGATAATTTATTTGTTCAATCTTTCTCTACTTTTGTCTCATATGAGTTCTTTTAGAATTGTAATATAGAGATCATTTTCATGTAAAAATTAATAAAATCTTCATTTTTCAAAAGAAATAAAAAAAAAATCTTCATTATTATAATCTTTTGTGTATTTTTTTATCATTATAATTTTGTTGTATAGATACATAAAAATGTCACCCAATTTAAATATGTGTATTTATGCACACCAAATAGTAATGGAAACATGTAATATTCTTTTAAGAAATGAAGAAGATCCTTTTTAAGAACAGTTGTAGAGACCACATATATACAATCATTTGTCACGATTACGAGGACTCGACTAAAAACATGTATGATATCTAATGACGATAAATATTACAGTTAGCTACTAGTGAAATAATCGTTAGTTCTTTTTTTTCTTTTCGTCAATAATCGTTAGTACTTTTTTAGTTATTCAGTTTGTTAGTTGTAAGCCTATAACCATTTTTTATTTCTATTTTGTAATCAACAGTTTCTGTTTTAGGATAAGAACATATCTGATTATTGTATCAGTTAGTAGAATCCCTACTTTTTTTTGAAAGGCAAACAAAGTCGAGTACAAGCACTACCCAACCTCAAATACAATCAAAGAGCTAAATCCAAAATACAAAATAAGCACAAACACGAAACTACCTCCTAGATAAGCGATCATAGAATCAACGAACCACTCATAAAAAAAGACAAGTTGTTGCATTCCCCCTTTCTGGAACCGGCGCGGAGACAAGGAAAGAAACATGTCATAAGATCTCGATGTCTGGAACACCTCACGAGAAAATACGGTTGTTTATGAAATCCCAAATAACCTGCAGAAGCGTATGTGCGGATAAGCATTAGTCCACAGTAGAATCCCTACTTAAGAGTGTCACTATCTATCTCTTCTACCAAACACACCCTGAGGTTTCCTTTTGTCTAATGTTCCGGGGTGTATCAGAAATAACGAGGAGAGTGCGATCGGAAGTGGGGGCCGCCCATTCCAATAAATGACCCAAGCCGTAGCAGTGCGCAATTCGGCGGCCGGCCGGATTTCATAACGCCGGTCGCCCCGGTGGTATAAGTACCACCTCCATCCACGCATCTGCAGTGCGTTTTCCTACCCAGTGATACCTTGCGGCCCGTTAGCACACCTCCGACTCGGCGTCGGAGTGTCTTTGCAGCACCACTGCGCGAGGCGCTCGAGACCGGTGCGAGCTCACTCACAATGACCGGACAGCGGAGCAACAAGCGACATCAACACTCGATGAATCAAGGTACGATCATCTAATAATAGAGAGATAAACACACTAGACATACTGCTTTAAAATAAAAGCAACAATGTCACCTCCTACATCAGAATACCTTAGCAGGGGACAAAAGGCTAAAAAGGAATGAGCACAATGCTGCAGAAAACCGAGCCAAGCAAAAAGGACTCTAGAGTGACATTTCAATCCGAGGAATGCTGTGTAATAGAAGAATTCCACCAACAAGGCAGTAACATGAATCAAAAAATTATTTTTTTGATATTTTTTATTAATCATTTTCTTATGATACTTTTGTTTTTTTATTCATCATCACACTTATTTTTCTCTATCATAAATAATTAAAAGTATAATTAAGAAACAAATAATCAAGGTAAGAAAGACAAACAAAAGTAATTAATTTCTTCTTCAAATTTGATGAGTAAAAAGAAATGGATAGAGTAATTTTTTAGAATAAAGCTATATGGTACGATAGAAAAGGGTGTTGCATTTTTATAGATCCCCAACATAAAATAGTTGTTTTCTGACATTTCGTACAATGTTATTCGTATTGAATAACATTACTGATACTTTTAAAACAACTTTTACATGACAACTAGTATTTAACCCGTGCGGATCTCGTGCATCCACACAAGTGGCACCGTATTGTTTATATATTGTTATGAAGTCATAATATTTTTGAAATTATAATATGTTTAGTACTAATCTATACATCTAATTGGTATTTTGACATGTTTTTTGTCTACATAAAGATAAACAGATAGTAATTAATTTTAAGCGATTGATAATCATTTAACAATATCCAAAAGATAGTCTGTCATTTAAAATTAGAAAGCAAAAGCTATTACTAAAACAAAATAAAGAAAATTCACAATTAGTTTAAAAGGGCCTTATATTAATATATGTGCCCATTAGAATAAAAAATTCTCTGTTATGCTTCACCTCCGGAGCACATATGTATGTGGCCTTTAAGAGTCTCAAAAACCCGATTCTTTATGTTAAGAAAAGTTATTATGCCTCCATTAAATTCAAAAAATTGATAGGTATGAAAGCGAAGTAGAGATTACGAGTTTGTAAGTGTAGTTGGGAAACAGAATTGAAATAACAATATATTTATAAAGACTTCAATATGAACATATTATTCAGTATAAATTATTTTAAAATATAGATGATAATTACAATTGAGATGTTTTGGAAAACCTCCTTAAAGACAACATTGGTAGTAGCTTTCAATGGTTTTCTTTCATTGTCATGAATCAAAACTAACCTTTTTTTCTTTGAACTCTTCAAATGACAACATAGAATTGAACTACACTAAAAAGTCTAGGAAGATATAATCTCACGATGCCAATGATTGTCCTTGTAATTTGTTGATAGTCATAGCATATTAAACAATTTTGGGAATTTAAACTGTCTTCTAATCATCTTGAATGGCCAGGGTGATTGAAAAGATGACATTATTCGTGGAATATAGATAACATTTTCAATGTTCTTACCATGAGAATGACGAGGAAGGAGGAGAAAGGTGTGAGAGCTTGAGAGGTGACACCTTGAGAGAGGGAGGGTGGTGCATGAGAGAGAGGGAAGGAGAGTGAGAGGGGGTGGGAAGGTGAATAGGGAGGGGAGTGTGGGAGTGGTTGGGGGTATAGGGGTAGGGGTAATTTTGGGTTTTTTCAAAAATTAGGGGGTGTTTGAGAATAATGGGGGAAATTTGAAAAAACAAAAGTCCATATCACCACTCTATAATATATAGGGTTTTTTTTTGGACCCCCACCCCATCCCCATAAACCCCCACCCAATTTTAAATTCCCAAAATTCCCTTTGAAAATTAATTTTTTTAAAAAAAGAATAAATAAATCGTATATACCCCTTGAGTATGTATATACGATGGCTATTTTATGTCCAATCGTATATACGTACTCAAAATGGTATATACGATTGGTTTTTTATTTTTTTTAATAATTTGTTTTAATTTTTATTACTAAAAGGCTACTAAAAATTCGTTAAATAGTCAAAACTACTCCAAAAAATTATAAAAACACCACTAAAAATCTAACAAAACCAAAATAAAGCTATACAAATTTTTTTAGATTTTTGGAGACTATGAAAAATTAAAAAAAAAATCGTAAAAAATAGTAAACGATAGAATTTGGGATTTTGAGGCCGTAGTCCTAAAGAAGTCTCTTCTAAGGGAGTCTTGATTCTTGATTTTTTCGGATTTAATGGCTGTGGTTTCATTACGATCGGAGTATGTTGCCCGAAAACCGATTTTTTAGCCTAAATTATTCGTTCGACGTATAACATCGTCACGTTTTAACGAACTACACACAAAACCTATTTTCAGGACTTATATAATTTTTATTTGACTTAAAAAAATTTAAAAAAATACAATGGGGATCGTATATACACCTGAGGGGGTATATATACGACCCTATTTTTTGCCCATCGTATATACACCCCCAAGGCGTATATACGATTATGGTGGGGGTGTGCCAATCGTATATACGCCTTGGGGGGGGTGTATATACGATGCCCAAATGTAAAGGTCGTATATACACCCCCCCCAGGTGTATATACGATTGGCCAAAAATTTTTAAAAAAAATACGTTTTCAGAAGGGCATTTTGGGGTTTTCAGTGTGGGTGGGGGTTTTGTAACCAAAAAAAAAAGTGTGGGTGGGGGTTTATGGGGATGGGGTGGGGGTCCAAAAAAAAACCCTAATATATAGTATATACCAAGAAATTCGTTGTACCGTGATGAGAGTTCTTAGCCTGATATTTTTTGTACCCCCACATCTAAACGCCATACCCCCCGCATTTTCATTTAATACCATTTTTACCCTTACAAATCTTACATCAGATATCAATTTTTTTGATAATTGCCGGATTTACCATTTTAAAGTTGATTCCATAATGTTTTTTTTAAAGTTGTACTATGGATTTATGTTTGAAAAGGTAATTACAGAATGTATGTTTAAAAAGTTGCACTCTGAATTTATGTTTGAAAAGGTAACTCCGGAATGTAAATTTACATTTCGGAGTTACATTTTCAAACATAAAACCCATAGTGCAGCTTTTAAAAAATGCATTACAGAATTACCTTTTCAAACATAAGTTCATAGTGAAACTTTTAAATAATACATTCCAAAATTACCTTTTCAAATATAAATTTATAGTGCAACTTTTAAAAAATACATTTGGAATTACCTTTTTCAAACATAAATCCATAGTGCAACTTTTAAAAAATACATTCCAAAATTAAATTTAAAATGGTAAATTCAGAAATTACCAAAAACTTTGGTATCTGATGTAAAATTTGTGTATTTTAGTAAGGGTAAAAATGGTATTAAATGAAAATGTGAGGGTATGAAATCTAGGTGTCGAGTAAAAAAAAAGTTTTATTTTTTGTACCGCCACTATTAGACACCATACCCCCATAAAAATCCTCTATCCCCATTTTACCCCTTAAAAATGTAAAACAGATTTGTCTATTTTAAAGATAAATCCGTTTTGCAAAAAAAAAAAGAATTTGTAATTAAATCCGTTTTTAATTTATTTATTTTCAAAACGAATTTATCTCTTTATGCATAAATCCTTTTACTTGTTTTGATCATCTTACTAAGATAAACGTAATTCAACATATTTAAACTGATATATATGTTGAAATGGTATTTCCGTAGTGACAAAAAATTCAAATGGATTTATCTACTTAGTAGATAAATCCGTAGTTAGAAAATGAACTACTAATTTATCTACTAAATAGATAAATCTGTTTTGTATTGTTCAACAACAACTATTAAATAGATAAATCAGTTTTTCAATTTTTTTAACTGCAGATTTATTCTTTTAATAGATAAATTTGTTTTACATTTTTTAAGGGGTAAAATGGGGATAAATGATTTTTGTGGGGATATAGTGTCTAATGGTGGGGTAAACAAAATAAAACCCTAAAAAAAAAACAGCTGAATGCTTATTATGTGGCCGTCCTTATCATTGTTACATACGGCTCATTCTAGGGTCTTTTTCTTTGGACCCCCATCACTAGACAAAATACCTCCACCAACCCTTTGAAAAGACTAAACTGCCCTCCATAAAACTTAAAAACCACAACACATTTACCTCACCGTCTCATTCTTCTGTTTCGTTCTCTCTTCCTTCGTTTTCTCTTTTTCAGTCGACAGAAGTACGATAAATCCGAGCGACAGATGTAAGTTACTTCCGTAGTCATAATTTTTTTTTTTCCAAATTGGATTTATGATAAATCTGTCAGGGTCAAAATAGATTTATCTATTTTAGAGATAAATCCGTTGGTTTTTTTTAGGCGTCCGATTTATCTTTTAAATAGATATATTTGTCTTGTTATTTTATAACTATAGATTTATCTGTTTAAAAGATAAATTTGTTGGCAATTAACGTTTTTGCTTGGATTTAACATAAATCTGTTGGCCGTTTTCTGCCAAAACGGATTTATGTGCCTTCTATGGTAATTTCGTAGTGCATTTTTGATAGGGGTAAAATTAGAATTCGCTTTTTGGTGGGGGTATTTTGTCTAATGGTGGGGTCCAAAAAAATACCCTCCATTTTATGGACAATAGGCTTATATGCAAGTTTTGAGTCCATTATATTAGTGAGCTCTCTCTGCCATATGCATTTTTTTGGGGTTGCTACCTGCAATCCCTATTTTACTTCTTATACCCCTCTTTCTATTTTTAAAAACTTTTTATCCAAAATAGCTCTCTCTAGAAATTTAATTTTTAAAATTTACAAATGGCTTACAAAACCCTTAACCTTCGAATGTCTTTGGGAAATTAATTTCCCAAAACGTTTTCTTAGGAATGAGGCTATTTCATAACTAGTTTAAATAATACGTTTTTAGTCCCTAAAAAATTTCAAATTTTATTTTATTTTTTATCCCTAAGAAAAATTTCACTCATTTTTTGTCCCAACATTTTTTTCGTCAATACTTTTAATTGCTTATGATTTTTAATAACTATTAAAAGTCATGAGTTAGGAACTAAACAATGTGGGGACAAAAAATGAGTGAAATTTTTTATAGGAACTAAAAACAAAATTCACAAATTTTGTTAAGACTAAACATATTTAACCATACTTTCATTGTGTTTCAGAAATTGGTTTCTGAAAACTATCATTCTCAATTTCTTAGCATGCGAAAATAAATAATCTATGTAATAAATATAATAATGTTAATGTATAATTATGAGAATAAGCTCTCAAATATAACTTTTCCTTCGAGCTCGTGAACCCATTCAATCCCATTATACTCGTTCCTGTATACAAGATTAACGGATCTCAATTATTATTATTTCAAAAAAAAAAAAAAGATCTCAGTTATTTTGATTGTCTCATTCCCCAGAGTTATTTTCTTTTTCCCTTTTTGTTACATTCCTACGTACACAAGAGGGAGATAACAAAAACATTTGTTTATTTTCCAATCTTGATCACATTATCATTAATATTGAAGGATGAGGAAGAATGTGGTGGCGGTTTTGAGCACAACACTAGCGGCGGTAGTAGTGGGGGCGTTGTTGAGGAGGTGGAAGCAAAGGAAAGAACAACAGTTAAGGAAAACAAGAAACATCATTAGAAAATTCGCAAATGAATGTGCCACACCAGTAACAAAGCTTTGGCAGGTTGCTGATGATTTGGTCTCTAACATGAAAGCTTCTCTTGATTCTTCCAATGAAACATCTTCCTCCACTCTCAATATGATCATTTCCAATGTTACATCCCTCCCTCATGGGTAATTAAAATTAATTCATGTATATATATTTTCTGCTTTGAAATTGATTTGCATAATTATTTTAGTTATATATAATTTACAAATAGTAATGATGTGCATTAATTGGCACTTGGCAGAGAAGAGGAAGGGTTTTACTATGGTGTTAATTTGCAAGGGACGAAGTTGTTGATGTTGTGTGCGCGGCTTGGAGGCAAGAACATGCCTATTTCTGGTTTATATAGGGAAGAGATTTCCATCCCTGATGCTCTCTTGGCTGGTACTGCTCAGGTATTTTTCCTTCATTTTCTGGTATATATATATACACTAAGAATAGAGAATCAAACAATTACTTTCCAAATGACATTATGGCAGATACCAAAGTGAAATCCCACCATCATCAAAACAATATATAATGTTAGAAATCATCTATGAAGCCCCCATACTTCAAAAAATAAGCGCGTCGTCTGCTTGACACGGATTCGATGTCTATACGCATCCGATACTTCCCGACTTCGTCGTCCAAAGAAAGAGTATCTAATAATTTTTAATTCTTTTTAAAAATGTTTCACCCGATACTTTTCGAAACTTCTTGATACTTCTACCACCTAAGGATCTTACCGATATCTTTTTCGATACCTCTTACCAACTAAGCACATGATTGTCACTTATATATGATACATTTTAATACCTCAATAACTAAAAGATAATCATAAATATAGGTGGTCTCAGTTACTTGTTCGCCCCTACTTTTTCATAACACAATCATAGAAGAAATAAGACATTGTGATATGGGTGACATAAATATACGTAATCATCTCTACGATTATTATCTGATTTGGTGATCTCGATTCTTGTTATTACTACTTTTTATGACTAGTCACTCATGCATATATGTGTCGGTTGTCCTCTTCCTTTCGTCCATATATTTTTTGTGATTTTTTTATCTATTTGTGCAAAAAAATCCATCTTTATAAAATACATTATTTCTGTTTTTCATCTTTGTTTTTTTTTCTAATTGTGTTTTTATTCCATTTTATTTTTTTGTATATTTTTATATATTTAAATTTTAATTTAATTTTTTTATTAAAGTATCACAGCCGTGTCGTATCTTGATTTTCAAAATTTTCCCGTATCTCCGTATCCGTATCGTATCGTATCCCGTATTGTATCGCGTATCGGGGCTTCATAGGAAATCACAGGATCAAAGAGATGAAGTCCATCTCATAGGAGTAGTATGGTAGAGAGTTTGACAGAGAGAATTTCTCATAAGGAATCATACTTAAAAGATAGATAAAAGTGTGTACATATTACTCTATATATAGAGCATACCGTAAGATCAACAAGCTACTAACTAACTAACCAACTAACAAGCTAACTAAAAAACGAACTAACTAATATCTGACATAATTTCTAAACTCTAACATTCCCCCTCAAACTCAAGATTAGTAAATATACCAATTTTAGTTTGAGTTACACTATGTAAAAGTAGTCGGATAGGGAACACTGTAAAATAGACAAAAGAACTATCATTCACGAAGGGTATGATGAGATGCACTTGAGCCCAATCCAAACCTGTTATGGTGAATCTTCTTTGGCCTAAAAGTCCAAAATGAGGCTAGTGGTGACATCTCGTGTATTCTCCCGTCGTGTGCAACATCTTTTGGAAATTTCATAGCCATGAGCGAAACAAACACCAGACTATGAAACCCCAATACTTACAAAAATAGAGACGTATCATATCCGATACGTATTTGATACGATACGCATTCGATCTTCTCAAATATATATTGATATGTATCTTACCAACTAAAGATTGTCACATTGACATGATATTTCTTACTAAAAAGATGAAAGTTGTTGGCACATTCATAGTAGAAAAAATATATTCTAATAAGAGTGGGGAAAAATATGTAAGTGTATGATTGCAAAGTGATTTTTTTCTACATTGCGATAGTCATATATCGACTACTTATATACGATATCGTGAGTAGGTGTCGTATCTTGATTTTTAAAAAATTCTTCTATCTCTGTATCTGTGTCGTATCGTAATAAGTATCCATGCTTCTTAGACACCAGGAGAGTGCGTAGAGTTCTGAGACATTGTTTTACGCAGCAAATGAAGGTGAACGACAGTGATTTCCATCGGGATCGAATACAAGAATCAGTTGTTTGGGAATTTCTCATACACAGGAATCATATTGAAAATATGAATAAAACTGTGCACGTGAAGGAAAAACAAATTAACTAATATCTAACAGAATTTCTAAACTCTAACATATAAGAAAAGGATGTATGCATTTTTGTCAAAAAAAAAAAAAAGGGTGTATGTTTATATTTCCTTTTTACTTTAGATTTAGGTCCGTTTGGTAAAAAAAAGTTTAGATAGTTGATAAAATTTAGTAGATAGAAAAAAAAATTTAAATTTTATAAAGGATGAAATTTGAGAGCAAATAGTTGATAGTGGACAAGTTAGCAAATAAGTTTAGGTGTCCTTATTGCATTGGATGCATCCACTTCAAAGAGAATTTTTGGTCACTTTGCTAAAGTTTCGATAGATATTGATTTGTCAACAAAACTACACAATCAATTGTTAGTGGAAAGAGAGGGATTTCTTTTCTAATTGATGTTATGAAAGACTTTTGCTATTCTGCAAATCTTGTAAATGTTTTGGGCACTCACTCCAAAATCGCAAACATAGTAAGTTTGATCAATTTTCCAGTGAGGTTGAAGTGATTATAGAAAACGCAAAAAGAAATAAAGAGGAGATTCATAAAGTGGATTACTTCCCTAAGAGGGATAAAGGGAAGTTGGTTGTTGTGTGGAGTAAAACGTTGAACACGCGACTAATGCATATCAACCTTTATCTATGAAGGTGCAACAACATTTAGACTTGAATAGGAACCAAGGGGAACATTGATCCAGATATATTAGAGAAGCGGTCATGCAATATAGTGAAGAACTAGTTTCTATCCAATTTTTTCACGACTCTTTCGCTTCAGGTGAGGGAAAGCAAGCGTCGCTTACATATGCATGAGACATCTATAAAATCCATACAAAAGTTGACTAATGCTTCTGCCTCTAGTACACAGGAAGGAGCTGTTCAAATTTCTGACGCCTCTAATATTGTGAGTGGTTGTAATATTGAAACACCGACTATTTACTCGAACGCCAACGTAGTCAGCGATATGAATATAGCCAGTCATTGTTAGAGTGATTCTATTGACTCCTCCTACATTCAACCTCCCACTACCAGACTTGATTCGCTAGATGTTACTTCTAACCACAGAGGTAGCATCTAAGATGAGAATATTAGTAAAGCTTTTGAGTGATGTGTTAAATAATGATGTTGACCTTATAGATCACGATACCCAATGAATAGTGGCGGATGATTGTAATTTCAAACCGGTTGTGTTCAAGTCACAAAAGAAGAAGTTTCAGCAAAAAAGAAAATTGGTTGTTGGCTATAACACCCGTTCTAGGGCAAATTCTATCTGTCTCTTTTTGAGTTGGCAAATGTAAATTAGTACTTTTGTACTTTAAATTGCCTTTAATTTTGTCTCTAAAATGAATTGTGTATTAGAAGTCATTCACCGTAATAAGATAGAGACTCCTATTATTGCTTTGATTTTAATTTCTTTTCTTTGAAAGGGTATTGGTCAAGTCCCCATTGGAGTCTCTTGCTTTTTTTTATCTTTTTAATAAATCAAGGGGAAATACTCTTTTCCATCTTGATTTTTTCATCGAATGTTTAAACAAGGTTTCATTCCTATTATTTGCAAAAAAAACTAGTGGATTAAATTTAAAGTGTTTAGTAAAATTAGCTATTGAACTATTGATAAATATAAAATGTCATAAATTGAAATTTGTAATCAATGCTTAAAAATGAGAGAGAAGATCTAATAGAGGATAAATGAGAAATTTAATTAAAAATTGGAGAAAATTGAAATGCTTATAGCTTAAACGCTACTTCAAGTGGCGCTTCAAAAAATGTTACAAGCTAATGAAAAAAATGCTCTAAGCTAGTCATCTCAAACATCTACAATGAGTTTATCTGCTATAAGCTAGCGGATTGGATTTGTCAAACAAAATATTAAATTTAGTAATTTTTAATTTTTGTTACTAAATGATTCTTTATTTGTAAAATTATACCAATGTTATCATCTATTTGCTTTTGTTTCAAAATAGTCTCTTATTCAATCTCAAAAAAAAAATAGTCTCTTATTTTACAAAAATGTAATTTTATTACATTAAGATCCCATATTTTTCAAAAAGAAAGAAAAAAATTGATATAACTTTTGTAAAATAAAGGAATATTTTTGGGGAAAAAAATACAGAAGTAATTGCACTATTATAAATTTTACAACTAAGTGATGAGATCAATTCTTGATCTAGAAGTTTAGGATCTTAAAAATTGAAAAAGATCAAAGAATTCTCACAACAATTTTAAGGAAGAAGATGAACACAATTCAATAACACAAAGAAAAAGACTCAAAACTAACATGACAATGAAGAAATATCAAATGTGGAAGAGAATTGAAATGGAATGGAAATTGAAGATCACCACACCTTTCTTCGAAAGGTGATAAGATCACACTATCTAGGCTCGCTCTCCTAGTCTCAAGGAAGTGAGCTTTAGGACCTCATCTCAAAAACCAAAGAAAAATTGTTAACGAACCTCACCACACTAGCAATGGAGTCTAGCCTCTCTCATCTCTTTTAGATTTTACGGCTTTCTTTCAACAATTGCTTAAGTGTGAAAATGATTTCATTCATCTCAAAACTCTACTATTTACACTAGGAGTTCAAGTATTTGTATCATGGGCTTAATGAATCCTGGGCCCACACTCTAAAGTCCAAAAAAACACATAACAAGGCTCAAGGCCACACTTGAAGCTCCTAAGGCCGTAGCCAATATATGGCTCAAATTAAAAGTTTTTAAAACTATTAAAAGAAAATACAAAGTATAGGGAATACTAGAGTTGGAAATCCCAAGTGGGTAGCTCAGTTGGCGAGCTAAGAGATATCGAATGAGTGCGCCAAATGAGTGGAAGAAAGAGGTCTTGGGTTCAAGTCCCAGAAACTAACATTTCGCCCACCCCCACTAACAATTGTCTATATATCTAAAAAAATCTAGAAGTTCCCTATTATTTATATGATCACCTTTAATGTGTTTTTGTCTTAATGATTAGGTTAAGCAAATTAAAGTATATTCCCTTACATTCTTGAGTCTTTTTTTGATTTTTATTCTTTGTGACATTCATCCAGACTTCCTTACATTTGGGCTCACATCACTGAGAGACTACTCGGAAGGAAAAAAAAATACAAGAGATGGTCAAACTAAAACTTAAAACAAGATATGGGCTCAAAAGTAATTTAATCCAAAAAAAAACATGTCAACGGCTCGAAGGAATTGATTTCTACGATATATGTTAATATTAATATTCAATCTTTAAAAAAACAGTAATGGTTTTTGGACAAAACTCAAACAAATAGTAAAATAAACTGCTTTACAACTCTAATTAATTAAAAAATTTGGGTCATTAACTAATATGTTTTTTCACATGTTTTTCTAGTCAATGGCTTAGAAAACATGTGAAAAGACATATTGGTTAATAATCTAAAAAACTTGATTAATTAGTATTGTAAGATAGTTATTTGGCTATTTTTGACTAAATAACATACTATTAGAAAAATTCGTTAACATTTAGGTCTTCACATTTAAAAATGTGCAATATCGATCGGTCTCTGATACTAATGTTGGTAAATTTCCAAGTATGAGGGACTAATGTTTATGCATCAAAAGCTAACTGAAATTCATTATAAGCAAAATCAAACATTGATCTAAGACTAAATTTTTGTTATCTAAAAAAATCTAAGACTAAACTAAAATTGAAGTCTATATACTAATTTGTTAATTTGATTATATGATGCCCATATTAAGGCCATACTACACTTATTTTTTGTCAGGAAATAATTGACTTCGTTGCTACAGAGATAGCCAAGTTCGTTTCAACTCATCGTGAGAATGAGGAGGAGGAGGGTGGTGCACCTGCCAAGAAGAAGGAATTGGGCTTCACTCTGTCATATCCAGTAGACAAAGCAATACCTTTCACGAGCACTACATTTCAAAGGAAAAGTGTAAACGACCCAGTTGAGTTAGTGTCTGCTCACCTCACATATATAATCAAAGAGGAACTAAAACCATTCAATATGCAATTAGACTACTAATTTAATTAACTTTTATATCATGTGAAACCAGGTTCGCAAAGGATTGGTGAAAGACCTCAATCATGCATTGAAGAATCATGGGATAAAAATGCATGTTTTTGCACTGGTTAGATTCTCTCTCTCTCACTACACCAATTTAATTTTGTAATTAATCTTTCCATCTCTTAAACAACAGTGAACTGAATATAGGTTGATGACGCCATTGGTGGCTTGGCTGGAGGAAGATACTACAATAGAGACAGCGTGGCTGCAATTACCCTTGGCATGAACACAAATGCTGCTTATGTAGAACCAGCACCAGAAGCTGCTGCAACTGAACTTCCACAATCTCCCAATTCAAACGATTTGGTTAGTGACTTCTATCATAACACACATGTAGAAATTGGTAATAATTTGAAAAATAGATGTATGATGTTCGACACAGGACACATCTTCAACCTGAAGTGCCACTTTCATCTTTATTTCTTGCTCTTGATTCTTTCTTGACATAAAAAATTTAAATTTCATGGTGCAAAGCCTTAGGTACAAAATTACGCGGTTTGAATGATTCGGTATAGTGTTGCAGGTGATTAGCATGGAGTGGGGAAACTTCAAATCCCCTCATCTTCCTTTAACGCCTTTTGACGCTTATTTAGATGCTGAAAGCTCAAATCCTGGTAGCGGGGTATAGTTACTACTACGTACTGAAATCACAATTGTGCATTTACCATCATATATAATATACATTGTCTTCAACTAATGCCACTGATTTTATTTTCTTTTTTTGTTGATCGACCTCTTAGATTTTCGAAAAGCTGGTTTCAGGGATGTATTTGGGAGAAATAGTGAGACGAGTCTTGTTGAAAATGGCCCAAGAAACAGCCTTGTTTGGAGGCAATGTGACTACAAAATTGATTACTCCATACTCACTAAGGTATACATTGTATAAGATTATTTGTATTTATTTTTAATCTCTCTAAGTCTAACGGCTCTGTAGCTTGCTACACCGTGCAGCAGCTGCCAAAGGATCCAGTTCTGATAATCTTATTGAATTGTGACATGATGTAGGACTCCTGATATGGCTGCAATGCATCAAGATACATCAGAGGATCGTGAAGTAGTCGCCGAGAAACTCAAAGAGGTTTTCGAGATCACTAGTAGCAGTCCGATGGGACGCGAAGTGGTTGCTGAGGTATGTGACATAGTAGCAGAGAGGGGAGCACGCTTAGTCGGAGCTGGAATTGTAGCCATAATAAAGAAGCTTGGTAGAATAGAAAATAGAAAAAGTGTTGTCACAGTGGAAGGTGGGCTTTATGAACACTACCGCATTTTCAGAAATTACCTTCATAGCAGTGTCTGGGAAATGCTTGGAAATGATCTTTCGGACAATGTAACTATAGAACATTCTCATGGTGGCTCTGGAACTGGAGCTCTTTTCCTTGCTGCTGCTGCTCAGCCTCCTACACAACGTGCAGATTCTTGACCTTCCATGATCCGATTAAAATGCAACTTTTTGTGATTTGTTGTGTTGAGAAGAAAATTACATAATTGTTGAACTTGAAAGTTGAAAAAACTACAATTTTGTTGTTGCTATATTTCAGTTGGATAACATACACTTCTAGTTTGAAAATATATTTGTGGAGCTGTATCAATTTGCCCATGGCTGATATTTCAGTTTTGGGTACACTAAGCTGACTACAAGGCAGACCCACCCTCTACGGAGGGTCAACTGCACGTCCTAAAAAAAATTAACTAAAAAAAAGTTAAAAAGTTACACTCAAATTCTTAAATTTGCACCCAACCCATACTACACCGCACTCACACAATCACTCACATCAATTCACCTCCCTCATGTGTGTACAGGAGGACAATTATGAGTTTTGTACTTTATTTAATTAAATATAATGCGGTTTTATTTTTAATATATTTTTAGTGATGTGTAATAATTTTAAAAAGTTTTGACCTTCGTGACCTTGGGTCTTAGATCCGCCACCGCTCGAGCGAGTCAAAAAAGCAATGCACTAGTAATCTTTTAAATATTTTGGATAATTTAGATGTTTTTGAGAGATATTATCAGCTTAGTTAATTTTTTTTAAAAAAAAGTAATCTTTTAAATATTGTCCTCTTTGTATTTTTATTGTAAAACTATTAATAAATTGCTCATAATCAATGTTCTTTGAAGACTTATTTTTGATAGAAGTCAAAACAAGACTTGATAATATCTATACAAGCTACTAAAAAAATTGTGCCGCTAAAAATGGGATTCTTAGCAGTTGTCCTTCTCGATCGTGCTTAGTGCCACCAATGAATTTGTTATCTTTAATTCTCGAAAAATTATTTGACCTTGAATTACAATTATTGATGGAAGTATTTTTTTTTTGTCTACTAAGTTAAATGGTAAATAAACACCACGCACACACACTATTACTATTTTTGGCTTATAAAAAAACACACACTACTGCCGGTCACACCCGGGGACCTACTGGCCGGTCATGAAGGAGTGCACCATAATAGTGCAAGAATGAGGTCTCTGGTTTAAGTCCCGAAAACTAACATTTCCCCCACACCCACTAACAATTGTCTATCTAAAAATAACAAAATATTGAAGCATCATGTAGGATTGCCCAAATTGTGAAAGCTTGAGATATAGTTCTTGAAGAACTGAAAAAAATGTTCATGCATCTATGAAAGATTGCTCAAAGCATGATATTTTTTTGTCATCGCTTAGATTTGAGATTTAGTTCCCGAAGAACAAATGAAATATGATTTTCCTTGATTATTGTTTATGATAGAGTTCTTGAAGAACCAAACCTTTAGACCATGATTATAATCTAAAAGATCTATTTGATCTTAGTATGTTGAATCAAAGAAATATTAGAGAATTTTTATTTTACTTGTATATGCTCATGGAGTAGCATAAATGAGAAAATATTTTTAAAAATATTTTGAATCAAAATTATGTGATATTGTCGGTGGCGGATACAGTGCATTAGCACTGGGGTCAATTGCCCCCATCAGTTAAAATTTATTTTTGAGGATTATGCATTGAAAATATGTTTTTGTCACTAAATATATATTTTGCCCCCATGGAAAATTATGCATTGCCCCCAATGTATAAATATCAGATACAAAAATGAATGTCTTCTTGTTAGTCTCTTCTTTTTTCTGTCATGTAAAAGACTTTTGAGCATGAGAACAAAACATGCTAAAAGTAAAACATGCATTGCATGGATGACTTTTTTTCTACGGTGTCACATTGCATTAGTGAATGCCTATGTTTTTAATGTATATCTTCACACCCTATCCTATGCATATAGACAGGTAAGAGACGTAACGATTTTGGAATACAGTTTTTTCTCTTTTGGTTACAATTTGAAGTTATTTTGTGTGTATAATATAGCGCTAAATGTGATAAGCGATGAAGAGGATCATGAACCAAAGTCTAATAAGAATTTAGACAAAACAACGATTGGCTAAAATAGAAAAGCTCAATTGAAGCGCACTAAGCTCGCTTTGCAAAGCAAAAAGTTTTTGGATGCTAGTCTGTACACCTAAAGATGTAAAGCTAGTTAGGCTTGTTGTTGAAGAGTACTCGCACAAACCTAACATTGATTTTGAAGAAAAATTCACATGTAGTGAATGCAAGTAATATTTAATACTTAGTTAGTCTAGTAGCACAGAATGACTAAATTTACATGTGATAGATGTGTTACAACTTATTTGTATGGCTCATTTGATATTGATAATTATATAAACATCCATGAAGGATTTAATTTTTCGAGACATATTGTTCGGACTCTCGAGATGATTATTCAAATATAATTTGTCTCTCTATGAGATACCATAATTTGAACGCATGAGGTATAATGATCTCAATTCATATTCTAAAATAGTGATATCAAAGTGACATCACTTGTCCATATAATTTTATGAAAAAATTAAGAAGTGAATTTGCTATAGTTTTCTACTATTGGAACTTCTGAAGAGCTTTCCAAAATCATAGATTACTCAAAGAAAGTGTTCTATATGAATGACCACAAATTATATATAATGGATTTTTGAGGTTGAACCTGTAATTGATCTCTACATGAAAAATCTCAGAAGGATTCAAGATATAAAGAAATATCTTCAACTTTTGAAAAAAAAAAGTCGCGTCTTGATCTGGAGACCGAACAGTTAGCTATAACAAATATCTCAGTCCTGAAGACTATAAAAGCATAAATTTTTGATCTCATTGATTCGATAAAAAAAACTTACACAAGCGATAAAACATAAATAACTAGAATAAAAATAGACAGATAAAAAAATACAATAGAAACTACTGAGTTGGTGGAGTTAATCGACGAAGGATCTCAGCGACGGTCCTTCTGGTTTCGACGTACAGATGAATGTAACTCTTCCATTTAAACATAATATGATTGGACATCATCTGTCGGATGTCATCCTAGTTGTTGACATCCACGTCAAAATAGTAAAGACCTCCATCAGTCCATTCCGATTTCCGATAAACGATACAAATTATCGCATGCTCGTTGTTCTTTAGTTGAACCATCCGCAGTAGTTTCTGCTTAAGAGCAGCAAATGATATGCAGTGTTTTAACCTACACGATAAAACATCTCTCCCATCGAAACCTATACCATCATCTTGCAAGATTATGCCCTGATGATCAGCGAACCCCATATTAGAATGAACGAGAGTGAGGGAAGAAGGCTCGTAGTATGACATTAGCGAAGCCTGCATCATCTTGACTTGTGTTGTGTGAGAGAAGGAAGTTGAATTTTTGGTGTGAAAATAGTGAGGGAGGGAGTGTGTATTTATAGTTGAGGTAAAAGATTATCAACGTTGATTTTGTCGGTGCAAACTACACCGTTGATCAACTTTGAAAGTCAAATCCTAACCGTTAATTTTTTTAAAAAAATAAATAATATAACAACTCATCGTATATATGTATTTTGGGCATATATACGATGTCGATTATTAACACATCGTATATATGTCCCTAAGACGTATATACGATTGCATCATACGCAGCCAATCGTATATACGGTTTTAGGACATATATACGATGTCTTAATAATAGGCATCGTATATATGTCCAAAATACATATATACGATTGACCTTTTTTTAAAATAAAAAAATAGATTTCAAAGGGGTATTTTGGAGATTACATATTATGTGGGGGTATAAGGGGTAAAGGTGGGGGTATGAAAAAAAACAACCCTCGTCAAAAACGAATATAAAAAGGCCCAACAAAAGATATATATTGGCTCATCAATCACTTTATGTAATCACATTATTATGTCCTGCTATCTCTCAATCTTAATTTGACATTGCATACTTTATTTGAGAAAGATTTATAAGAATGATATGGAATGGTTCCTTTCAATGCCTAGACAAAGTTAGTGGGGGTTGATCACTTGATAGAGAGGTGTGTATGTATATTAGGGCTACATGACAAAGTCAACATTGATGAGTTACTAGTGGCAAATGCATTGTATTAACTCCATTTCCTTTCTCTATCTTTTTTATTTGTTTTCTTTTATTTTTCTAGGTCCTCACACAGATCCTCGATCGTCATATCAACCATATTTTAACACACAACCCAACAAAATAAGTAGGGGGAGGGTGTAGAGTACCACCATTGATAATAGAACAAGTCTCTCAAAGTTTATTTCCATGAGGTATATTATCTGGTTATTGCTTTTCTCACACCCCCTCCTACTCAAAACACACCTCACGAGGTGTGAAAAAAGCCAAAAAGCACAGTAAAACCTCTTTTTTTCACGAAATTTCACCTGTTCGAACACATGCCTTTGAACATGTTCGAATGACATCGTTCGAGTGTGTTAAATTTTGACTTCACACTCTCTTTGGGCGTTTTTCACCTGTTCGCATGACTTTGTTCGAACGACATCGTTCGACTGTGTTAAATATTGACTTCACGCCCTTTTGTGCGTAATTTCACCTGTTCGAACGAGGTCATTCGAACGTGTTCGAACAATGTCGTTCGAACAATGTCGTTCAACGATTTTAAACACGCGTCTCACAAAGCATTTGCGCGAGGTTTTTGGAATAAAATTTGTTAAGGGGTGTGAAAGAGTAGGAGGGGGTGTGGGAAAAGTAAACGCATATTATCTTGTGATCAAAAGTTTGTTTTATATAGCATGGGTGTATAAATATTTTACATCATTGACTAATTATAAAGTTCCATGTCATTAAAAAGAAGTGACCAATTATATGTCACCCATACCATGAATTGTGATTGATTGTAAAAATATTACACCAATGGTGCATAAAAATTAGATTATTTTAATCGTTCCCTTATCATTTTCACCACATTCTAGTCCATCTAGAGATTCTAGGTGATTGTCAAATTGAATTCGAAGTACTAAGCACTTGAACAAGACACGGGAATCACATCCCTAGAGGGTAGAACATTGCAAATCCTTCGAGCAATTTGCACCGAAATGTAAAATATAAAAACAAACTCAGACAATTCACGGAAATCAGTCCCAAGTGGGAAAGAACATCACAAACTCCCCGGGTGCGAGGATTAAAGAGGTTAAAACAAATTGCGAAAATAAGATAAAAAATGGCAAGAGTAAGGCACTTGATTGTCAAAAGGAAATTGCATTGAATTGAAAATAGTTTGAAAAATACAATAGTTGTTGGCTCAAACATACATTGTTCACCGTTTGTAGCCAGAGATTCTGTATAATCGGATATCGTATTGGATCGTTACTGAATGTGATGAAACCACCCCTATATATACATCATACGTACTACTATTTTATAGAAGAAAAGAAGAAAAAAACTAACTTATTGCATGGTGGACACATGTCGTCGTCGAAAGCAAATGAAAGTAAAACTAACTAAATGACCGGTGATGACCAATGTCACTTGTCCTTTGGCATCTTGATATTTTGCACCTGTCTTTGCGTTCTTGATCTTCCTGGAGAAAACTCCCACAACCGCTCTTCGAGTCTTCGAGCAGCGCTTCAATCTTCGAAACTTGTCTCTGAGTTCTTTCGAAATCATATAAGTGTTATCCGGGTGTATGATCTTTCGAACCTTCCTACCTTCGGATAACTTTCAAACTCTTTTATAACGCCTCGCTGACGTGTCCTTACAGCTAATTTCGAATCCGAAATTTGACTATAACACATCCACAGTATAACTCTTCCCATTTGGGTGTTTAAGTGGGAGTCACGCATATCATCACTTATTTATAATCCTTTAATATATACTATGTTTCTAATAAACACCCAATTTTTCCAACCCAACACCTAAAACAAATTTACTTAATATAGCTTAATAATAACTTTATATCATAATATTTCAATGATAATTTATTTATTAAGTCATAATTATCTGATTTATGAAATATTAGTTACAAAAGTTATTAAATTTAATTGCATTATTTTTCCAAATTTTATATAATATTTCAAAAAATAATTAAAAGTAATATTTTGCAATTTTCGTGAATTATATTTTGCTCATTATTTCATGTAAAAAGGAAAATGCATAAAATTGAGTTTATACAATTCAGTTTTTTTATTACAATAATGCTATTTAGCCCAAGAATACTACAACAAAACTTACAAATATACGATACATCTACTAGTACGTATGTTTCACTATTAATCTATTAATATAAAACTAATTGTTGTGGATGTGTGGTTTACGATGCGTATATTTATATGCTTTTTTGTAGCATTATTGGGTTGAATAGCATTTTTGTTTTTATTAACCCAAAAAAATTTATTGTAAATAATGGTAGGCCCATATATATACATCTATATATATATATAGAGAGAGAGAGAGAGCAGCTGTGGAAACGGATTAGGATTCTCTCCTTCCACTCTTTCAACATCTCCCTCCTTCCTCTCTATCTCTCTCTTACTTTACCTCTCTCTCATCATTTATTTATAATTGTTTATTAGTGAGAGAAAGTGAAAGTATGAGAGAGATAGAGAGAAAGAAGGGAGATGTTGGAAGAGTGGAAAGAGAGGATCCACCTCCCTGTGTAAACTCCTATAAATAAGCACTACTAGTATGTTTTTTTCCTGCTCAATGGGGTCCCTATATTTTGGAATGGCCTAGCAAAAAAAAAAATTTACATTCAATTGTATGCAATTTTGTACATTCAGATTACCTGTTACTTATTCAATTTAACATTTAACTTATTGTTAATTTTGAATTTAGATAGTAAAACGTAAGTGAATTACTATGCATGATAGAATTTGGCAAACATGCATCATGATGTAGTAGTAGCACTAGCAACCAGCAGTGAAGCTAAATTGATGAGATCGAAAAGGACAAAAACACGCATTTATAAGGTCAAGGAGTCCTCGTAGTCGTAAATGTTCAGGGGTAGTTGTCAATATATCTTATTCAAATTTTTGTCGTTAATTTATTAATCTATAAGTATGGAAAGAGTAAAAACTTTGCTTAGATTGTTGGGCAGGGATGGACTATCACTATACCAGTGGAGTGGAGTGGAGGGAGAGGAAGTGAGGAAGGGAGGGAGCAGGGACCATTTTGATTCAAGAGAATTAGAGACAGACAGACCCATCAACAATTTGGGGTTCCAAAGAGATGAAATGAAATGAAAAGAAGACAAAAGGAACACCATCCGAGAGAGTGGCCTTTTAAAATAATATTATTATTCCTACTAATGCGATACAACGTGTTTTCAGCCATGGAAATTGGAAACAGCTTTGCCCTCCCAACTCTTTCTTGTTCTGAGTGAAATCTAAAGCAATTCACAGCTAGCGAATCTCGTGCATCATCATACTAGTATATTATCACCCCATTCCAATTACACATTCAACTCAAATATTTAACATATCTATCTAGTTAGCATTACCGTGAAGTACAATATATATATACCCTTTCTTTAGGAACAATATAATATGTACTACACAGTTACACATGGTGTGTGTGTGTATATATATAATAATATATAATGAGTGTTCAACATCTCCCAACTCCTCATACGAAAAACAATTAAACAGTCTGAAATGAAAGGGTCCCTCCCAACCCAAGAATTCACTCCCTTAGACTACCTTAAAATCAAAGAACTTTGTTTGATTTGAGGAAATACGTACGATCACGTGCAGTGGGATAAATTAGCAGATTCCATCAACAAGATTAATCTAACTTCGCATCATGATTAACCTGGTAAAGTATGGCATTTAATTATTAATCAAAAGGGATAATAAGGACAAACTTGACTTCTTTGCATGCAATAAAGTAGCTAGTAGTTCGAAACCTGAAGTGACCACCACTGATACATATAGTATACTCTCGGATTCCAGAATCAAGGTCGCCAATACTCCTATGACAAAATCTAGCTTTAGTGGCCAAAATCAAAAGCATATATCCACCTGATAGAAACTATAGAACGGGACTTAATTTGTGATTGATGCTAAATGAAATCCATGTTCCTGATCAACGAGGGCACGTACCAGACTAAATAGCTAAGTACGTACAGTTCACGTCAATTATGATCCTTGTTTGATTCTTGAGATGGACAAGTTCATAGTGCGCACAATTTTGGTACCTACTGCATGAAACTGAAAGCATTATAGAGGTTTTGTATGTTTGCTTCCTAATCTCTTCAAGAAGATGAACTTTGTGTATGTTGGGTTCTGCGGTGATTAAAATTGATTCTGACAGAACTGATTTTAGTTAAAAATGAGTTAAATATGACGTGATTTTTGTTTGTATACCTTTATCGAAGAAATGATTTTTATCAATCTTTGTGGGATTATAATTGCTTTTAAATGTGAAATTACTATCTATTTCTAAACTTCCAAGGAACGATTTTGCAATTCTTGAAGGCGGAGACCACTAATTGAGACTCACACTCCAACCACAAATAACTTCAACATTTATCAAAAGTAAACTCTATACCAAACATAGCCCCAACTTGTATGGTGATCTAGTGCATTTTGTATTGCTAGCGGAATTCGAGCCTGTGAGTTTTGAGCTGACTATAAATGATCCTAAGTGGGTTAGAGCAATGAAAGAAGAGCTGAGTTCCACCGAGAAAAACAAAACATGAGACTTAGTTAAATTGCCATATGGAAAGAAAGTAATTAGTACGAAATGGGTGTACAAAATTAAGATGAGTCCAACTGGTGAAGTGGTCGAGCACAAAGCTAGACTAGTCGTGAGAGGATTTATGCAAAAAGCAGGTATAGACTTGGAAGAAGTATTTGCACCATTAGCAATAATTGAAACTACAAGGCTAGTTATTGCCTATGCAAATTCTTGCAATTGGTCCATGCATCAAATGGATGTGAAATCAGCTTTTTTGAATGGACCACTTGAAAAAGCAAGAGTAGAAGGTTTACAAACTGATAAAAACACTATATGGGTTCAAGCAGGCCTAAGGGCCTGGAACAAAAAGAATGACACTGTCCTAGTTGGGATTGACTTTGCTAAATGTATCTCTGAGCATGGTGTATATGTAAGGAGAGAACATGGAAAAGGATACTAGTGTTATGCTTGTATGTTGATGATTTGCTCATAACAGGCAATGATGAGTTTGAAATTGCAACTTTCAAGAAGAGAATGATGCAAGAATTTGAAATGAAAGATCTTGGTGAACTTTCATAGTTCCTTGGAATTGAATTTCATAGATTCAAGGAAGGTTTGTTCATGGGACAACAAAAGTACGCCACTGATGTTCTTAGGAGATTTGAAATGTTTGATTGCAATCCTGCCTTGACATTAGCAGAAGCAGGCTTGAAGCTAAGGAAATATGAGAATGAAGATTCAGTGGATGCAACTCACACTACAAAAAAAGTTGGGATTAGCGAGGGAAATTTCAGTCGCTAACATGACCAATTCCCTCGCTAATTGCCATTAGCGAGGGAAATAGCGAGGGACCAGTTCGGTCGCTAATTCCTCTCTCGCTAATGCGATTAGCGAGGAAATTGTGTCGATCGCTAATTAGCGAGGGCGATCCTCGCTAATTCCGTCGCTAAATCGACAAAGACGCTTCCCGAGTCTGACTCGCACGCTTCTCTATCTGAGTTTATTTTTATTATTATTATTATTATAATTAGTATTAGTATTATTATTAGTATTAGTATTATTATTATTAGTATTATTGTTGTTATTATTATTGTTGTTGTTGTTGTTGTTGTTATTATTATTATTATTATTATTATTATTGAGAGTGGTGGTGGTGTGGTGGTGGTGGTGGTGGTGGTGTCGTAGAGGTGGTGGTGGTGGTGGTGGTTGTGTGGGGGTGGAAGAGAAGAAGAGAGAGAGTGGTGGTGGTGGTGGTGGTGGTGGTGGAAGAGAAGAAAAAGAGAGTGGTGGTGGTGGTGGTGGTGGTGGTGGTGGTGGAAGAGAATAAAAGAGAGTGGTGGTGGTGGTGGTGGTGGAAGAGAAAAAAAGAGAGTGGTGGTGGTGGTGGTGGAAGAGAATAAAAGAGAGTGGTGGTGGTGGTGGTGGTGGTGGTGGTGGTGGAAGAGAATAAAAGAGAGTGGTGGTGGTGGTGGTGGTGGAAGAGAAGAAAAGAGAAGAAGATAGTAAATAAGAGAGTGGAGTGAAAGAGAAAGAAAGAGAGTGGTGGTGGTGGTGGTGGTGGTGGTGTGGTGGTGGAAGAGAAGAAAAGAAGAGAGTGGAAAAGAAGAAAGAGAAGAAGAGTGTAAATGAGAGAGAAGAAGAGGTGGTTCGGATTAATATTAAAAAAGTATGACGGTTTGCGAGGAATTAGCGAGGACCCCTAATTAATTCCGTCGCTAATCGTAAAGTGTCTTGTCAATTGTGCGAGCGTCATCGCAAAGTGTCTTGTCAAGGTCGAAATTAGCGAGGACCCGAGAAATTCCGCCGCTAATGTCTTGAAGTGTGTGTAACGCAGTGAAATTAGCGAGGACCCGTAAATTCCGTCGCTAATCATCGAGTTCATGAGGACCTAATATTCCCTCGCAACGTCCCTCGCTAATCACATGTTTTTTTGTAGCGTCAGTAGAGAGGAATAGTTGCTTCACTGAGATACCTATGCAATAATAGGCCTGACTTGATGTTCTATATGGGCTTGATAAGCTGCATGTTCATGGAGAATCCTAAGTCCTCACAGTTAATGGAAGCCAAGAGGATCCTTAGGTATGTCAAAGGAGCATTTGACTTTGGAATTCTCTTTCCAAACAAAGGATCTAATGATGAACCTAAGATAATTGGCTATAGTAATTCAGATTGGTGTGGAGATAAGAAAGATAGAAAGAGTACTGTAGGGCAAGGCACCTATCTCTTGGAGGTCAAAGAAAGAAACTGTTGTTGCACTATCATCATGTGAAGCTGAGTACATAGTAGCTTCAATGAGTTAATGTCGAGCAAATTGTCTTGAGGAATTGATGAAGGAACGGGGAATTAGCAGGACATGTGCTATGACACGGCTGGTTGACAACAAGTCTGCCATAAGCTTAGCCAAGCATCCAATGGCTCATTATACAGGAGCAAACACATAGAAACTAGGTTCCACTTTCTTAGGGACCAAGTAGCTAAAGGAAAACTGGAGTTAGACACTACTAGAAAAAAGGATTTTTATATCGGTTAAAAAAGGCTTTTCATATCGGTTCCGTAACCGATATAGATAAAGGGGATATTAAAAACAGGCGCTTTCTATATCGGTTAAAGAACCGATATGAAAAATGTTTTTTATATCGGTTCCCATGAGAACCGTTATGGAAAGTCGATTTTTAAACCTATAAAGCGCTTTTTTATATCGGTTTCTTAGTTGAACCGATATTGAAAATCACTTTTATATCGGTTATTTAAAGGAACCGATATGAAAAGTCTTTTTTTTTTTTAAAAAAATAAAATTCCTCAATTGGATATACAAAGAAACAACAAAATCACTCATAAGTCAAGTACATGAACTACTAAAACCAAAATTTCATTCAACAAAAGCGTAGAAAGATGAGAACAAGCATTATGGATATTCCATTACAATAATCAAAGTATTAGGTGCACTCAGCATTCACTTTGAATTCAAAAGCGATTAAAAGACACGGTAAGATTTTCCCATTGTACTCTTGGATACAAGCACCTAACACTCAAATCAACATCAACAATAGTTTACATTAGATGGTTGGCAAGTTCAACCCGACTTAAGTATTCAAAGTAGCATATAAAACCACCGAACATTTCACACGCAAAGACCAAAGACTACAAAAGATCATAAACATAGTGTGAAAAAGTAGAATATTCCAGTGTTATTTAAGGAAAAAACTTAACCGAAGTTATTCCCAAAGTGTTATTTAAGGAAAAAACTTAACCTGCAAGCAAACTAGAATAACATTTAGTAGATTTCCTTCCTAAATTTCAGTCACACGGTGTGTAGTGAAGATATGACCACAATTGGATATAAAGATGCTACAACCCTTCATCTAATGCTAAGGGCGAATACTATGCTAGCAGAGTTCTTAATACTCCAATATAACCAAGAACAAAACTTCAAAGACAACCAACATAAAATAAAAGGTAGCAAAAGCAGCTATTTTACTAGATGTTATGAGAATGGACTACTCACATTTTGCAGTTCTTTTTCATGAGGACACAAGGAAGTTAACACTAAGTTGTGTGTTTTGGAAGATTTGTTTTTCATCCATACTAACATTGCCCACAACTACACCCATGCAGAGCACTTTCTTAAGTGGAATTTGACCATAGCCTTAGTCTCATTAACCTTGGACTCAAGAGATTCTTGGTGAGTGACAAGAGTAGGGAACTTTCTGGAAAACCATGAAAAATAGGAAAATCATTAAAGCAATAAGCGAAATTCAAAGAAAGCGACAACGTAGCAAACTGTTTCAAATAAAAATGTTCATCAAATGAATGGGAAGCATATATGAGAAAGTGCTTATAACATATAGCACTCAAAACAATTGATAAACGGCACAAGCATAGCAGAGATTAAAAGTAAAAGACTGCAATTTAAAACTTAAAAACGATCAAAACGAGCAGAATAGCCTAGTAGTATATCCATGATGTTCAAAATTCTAAACCCCTAAAGTAAAACACATGTCGCTTTGTTGAGACCGGGACCCAAAAGACGAGGAATGCTTGATAAGCGCTTGAAGCTAAAAAGGCATGATACTTCTTGGCTAGCTTCTTCACTAGTTTCTTGTTTTTGTTCGACTTTTTCAAGGCTTCAACGTCCATGTAGTCAATCCTATCTTCTCTCACTGCAAAGTGCACATTACAAGATTATGAGACATCAACTCAATAAACTTAGCATCACTTGAATAGCAGCCATTTTTAATCAAAAAAATTCCAAAAGCACAGGATATAAAATCACCACCATCAAAACTAAATGAAATGCATTGTCATCTTGAAGTTTGGCTATAAATTCACATTAAGCAAAAGCATTGTGTAAAAACTATCTAGCGAAAGACAAAACTAACTGGTGTTCCCTGCAGCAAGCACTGAATATTTGACCTAATTGATGCGTTCAAAAGAAAAATTTGATGATTATAGCAAATTATTACCTCTTCAACGTGTTGAGCATCACCAAGCATGCAAATTTTCATCTTAGGTCGAGGAATGTGAGGCAATTTAACAGAGCCATCTGAACGCGTTTGTCCTTTTGTGGATCATAGTTCTTGAGTCCAATCTGGAGTTCAATACTTTCAACAAATTTACGGTTCTTCTCTTTGGAATCATTCATGATTCCTGAAGTTACTGAAATATCCTAAACCCTAATCCCAATTACTTAGAAACATAAAGATATGAGATGAGATAGCAGAATATTAAAATTGAATATATTAAGAATCAAGAAGCGGAACAAAAATGATGGAAACGAAAGATCGAAAAAAAGAGAGTTTAACAAACCAATGTATCGTCTCTCGTTACTCTCCGGTGGAAATCTCCTATGTTGATTTACAAGCAAAGAACGACGGATTGGGTTAGGGGTTTCGATGTTGGTGGCTTCAGCGTCACCTCGCGACGCGCGCAAAGAAACGGCATCAATGGGTTAGGTTACGATGGCTTTGGGTTCGCAGAAGGGAAGGAATGGATGATGAAGTCGTATTTCGCAGAAGCGCTACGAGGAAACGTGATTAAAATTTAGGATTTTCCATATCGGTTAGCCCAACAACTGATATAAATATATTGAATTTACGTTTCCATATCGGTTAGAACTTCAACTGATATGAAAACTGTAATCATAATTTCAAAAATGCCACCGCCTTCTTTTCCATATCTGTTAGTTATTGAACCGATATAAATTGCTGATGCGGAATCCGTTTTTTCCACTAGTGAGAGGATTGTAGCGCCAATGATCAAGCAACAGACATCATGAAAAAGATCTTGAAGGGAGAGACCTTTAAGAAACGATTTTGGAACATGAGGTGTTGCTGTTAAAGATACACATTGTTATAGAAATAGTGGTTGCAGTACTCATTCTTCTAGTGCTTATCAATATGTTGATTTGATCATGGAAGCAGAGACTAAAATTTTTGAGAAGCTCAAGCTTAAATAGGGAAAAAAGAGGGTTGGGGTTCACGGGCTTGTGTTTGGATTGATAGTTTCATGGTTTTTATTTATTGGTTATGCAACTTTAGTCCATGTGATGTAATGTTAACACATGCTACTACATCCATGATCTTCATCTCAATCTTCAAATGTTAACACATGCTACTACCCATGATCTTCATCTCCACTTTTTAAGGCTAGATAGAGCTAACCCCGCTATAAGCTTGGAGGTGATACCATGGTCTCATCTTGGGTCAAGTCACCTTCATATCCATCTCCACTAGCGAAATCACATTCATAGTCCATGTGACCAACAATAGGTTCAGTGTGTATTTCTGAAATAGGTGCATGAGCATGTTCAGGTGTCGGACCATGTTCATGTGTAGGTTCTGGTTCAGTAACAACTTTAGCAGGTAATTTTCAAGAGAATGCGAGAAAGTAATAGAAAAGGAGTTACAAAGAAAGAAGACATTCAAAGCACCTTAGGTTAAAGTTAACCCCGCTATAAGCTTGGAGGTTAAATAAATACATTAACTTTGTATCTTAAACTTTTCTCTTGTAATCAAACACTTTCACGCCGCTTCATTCAAAAGAGATTCAAAGCACCCTAGGGAGAATTTCGAGTGACAAAGAAAGAAGACATTTAAAGTTCGCAACAAATGCTAACTTAATAACATGAAATCAGAAATCCAACATTGCTTTAAATTGACAATAAAATGAGAGCTACCAATATTATATATCGGGTTCCTATAGCCATAAGAAAATGTTGTGTCCATTACGAGACATTGAAACCTAAAGATCAAGATGAGAATGTTTGATGTTAAAGGTCAATGTGATTGACTAAGTCTAAGTATATGTTTGGACTCGCAGTAGGATTTAGTAAACGCACGAATGGATAGAAACTCCAAGTTGTAGAGTTTCATTGAACGCATGTCTACCCGGCCGTCTTCCAACACAAAAAGAAACATAGTCTAAATCCATTTAGTTGTAAATTATTACCTTGAAGAACATTCCACATTTTCAACCCCACATCAATCTTTACCAAACCATTGTTAACCACCAATGTTAACTAAACCCCAACCTCACTAAGCCTACTACCCATTTAACCTTAATGAAACATACACATGACTAGCATAGTCTTATTAATTTGAAGCCTACCGGCCATTCCACCCTCAATCCCAAGACATAACATTGCCGATTGCCTACTTGCACAAAAAGTAGTAGTATACATAATTGGGATAGGGGGTAACTAAGCATATAGTAATAGAAAAGGTGATTTATTTAAAAAATAAATAAATAAAGTGGATATTAAAAAAAAAACATGATTTAAAAAGCTCATTGGGATATTGCGAGATATACAGAATAGAATACAAATTCTTATGTTGGCAGAATTTGTTTGTATTGAACGATAAGATGAGACTCACTCACTAGTCACTACTCATTCACTCTCACTCTGCAAATTGTTCATTCAAAAACACACAAATAGACACTCACTCTCTCTTTCTCTTCACTCATTTCATTTCCCTATCTCACAAAATGCGACTCCTCCTCCTTCCATTCTTCCTACTCTTCCTTTTCGAGCTACTTTCCGCAGCTCGAATCTCAGAATACCGTTCTTTACTCTCATTCAAAGCAACTTCCATCACCGACGACCCTACCCACGCTCTCTCATCATGGAACTCCACAACCACCCATTGTTCCTGGCACGGCGTTACTTGTGGTCCTCGTCGCCACGTCATCGCTCTCGACCTTTCTTCTCTAACACTCACCGGTACTCTCTCCGATGACCTCTCTACTCTTCCCTTTCTCTCCAATCTCTCCCTCGCTGATAACAAGTTTTCCGGTCCCATACCTCCTTCTTTCTCTTCACTTTCTTCTCTTCGTTACCTTAACCTCTCTAACAATGTGTTTAACGGTACTTTCCCTTCTCAACTCTCGCGTCTTTTTAATCTTCAGGTTCTTGACCTTTACAATAATAACATGACTGGTCCTCTTCCTCTCTCTGTTACCCGCATGTCATTTCTCCGTCATTTGCATCTTGGTGGTAACTTTTTCTCCGGCAAATTCCCGCCGGAGTATGGCTCTTGGCCTCACCTCGAATACCTCGCCATTTCCGGTAACGAGCTTGCCGGACCCATTCCACCGGAGATCGGTAACCTTTCTTCCCTCAAGGAACTTTACATTGGTTACTACAACATCTACGACGGCGGTATCCCACCGGAGATCGGGAACTTGTCAACCCTAGTGAGACTCGACGCCGCTTACTGTGGATTAACCGGCGAAATTCCACCGGAGCTTGGAAAACTTCAGAATCTCGACACCTTGTTTCTTCAGGTGAATGCGCTTTCTGGGTCTCTTACACCTGAGCTTGGAAACCTGAAGAGCTTAAAGTCGATGGATTTATCCAACAACGCTCTCTCCGGCGAGGTTCCGGTGAGCTTCGCTGAGCTGAAGAACCTTACCCTTTTGAATCTTTTCAGAAACAAGCTTCACGGGGCCATTCCTGAGTTCATCGGAGAGATGCCGGCACTGGAAGTTCTACAGCTTTGGGAAAACAACTTCACCGGTAGCATTCCACAGAATTTGGGAAAGAATGGTAAACTCACCCTTGTTGATCTTTCTTCTAACAAGTTAACAGGAACACTTCCTCCTTATATGTGTTTCGGTAATCGTCTTCAAACTCTTATAACTTTGGGGAATTTCCTATTTGGTCCTATTCCTGATTCGCTTGGAAAGTGTGAATCTTTGAGTAGAATTCGAATGGGAGAGAATTTTCTGAATGGGTCTATACCAAAAGGACTTTTTGGTCTTCCACAACTCACACAAGTTGAGCTTCAAGACAACCTTCTTTCTGGTCAGTTTCCACAACCTAGTTCAATGTCTCCTAACCTTGGTCAAGTTACTCTTTCAAACAACAAGCTTTCTGGGCCTTTACCACCTACCATTGGTAACTTCACAAGCGTTCAAAAGCTTCTACTTGATGGTAACCAGTTTTCTGGTCCAATCCCTCCTGAGATTGGAAGGTTACAACAGCTTTCAAAGATAGATTTTAGTCACAACAAGTTTTCAGGTCCTATTGCTCCTCAGATCAGTAAATGCAAGCTCTTAACTTTCGTTGATCTTAGCCGTAATAACCTTTCTGGTGAGATTCCAAATGAGATCACTGCTATGAGGATATTGAATTACTTAAACCTTTCAAGAAATCACCTTGTTGGTACTATTCCAGGGTCTATTTCTTCTATGCAAAGTTTAACTTCTGTTGATTTTTCATATAATAATCTCACTGGTTTAGTTCCTGGTACTGGCCAATTTAGCTACTTTAACTACACATCTTTCTTGGGTAACCCTGAATTATGTGGACCTTATTTGGGTCCTTGCAAAGATGGAGTTGCTAATGGTCCTCGTGAACCTCATGTTAAAGGTCCACTCTCTTCTACTTTGAAGCTATTGCTTGTTATAGGGTTATTTGTATGCTCCATTGCATTTGCTGTTGCAGCAGTGTTGAAAGCTCGGTCTTGGAAAAAGGCTAGTGAAGCACGTGCTTGGAAATTAACTGCTTTCCAACGTTTAGACTTCACTGTTGATGATGTTCTAGATTGCTTGAAAGAGGATAACATAATAGGAAAAGGAGGTGCAGGTATTGTTTACAAGGGTTCAATGCCAAATGGAGATCAAGTTGCTGTAAAAAGGTTACCAGCTATGAGTAGAGGCTCATCACATGATCATGGTTTTAATGCTGAGATTCAGACTTTAGGGAGAATTAGACACAGACACATTGTTAGGTTACTGGGTTTCTGTTCAAATCATGAGACTAATCTTTTGGTTTATGAGTATATGCCTAACGGAAGTTTAGGTGAAGTTCTTCATGGTAAGAAAGGTGGTCACTTGCATTGGGATACAAGGTATAAAATTGCTGTGGAAGCTGCTAAGGGACTTTGTTATTTACATCATGATTGTTCACCACTCATTGTTCATCGTGATGTGAAATCAAATAATATCCTTCTTGATTCCAATTTTGAAGCTCATGTTGCTGATTTTGGACTTGCTAAGTTCCTTCAAGATTCTGGTACTTCTGAATGCATGTCTGCTATTGCCGGTTCTTATGGATACATTGCTCCAGGTAACATATTCATATTCAATATAATTGATGATTGTTGTGTTGAAATTTTTGTAACTAACTAATAATAGTCTTTTCAACAGCAATATTTTCCCTATCTTTAATCCTTAACGGTTGGAGTGTCTCTTTTGACTCAACAATACTGATTTAGGTGTAGAAGTTAACTGTAGATATTGTTCTGATTCCCCTAAATTATTTATTAAATAATGCTACTTATTTCTTCCTATCACTAGTGCCTTCTTTTGATCTGTCCACTAAATTAGTGTACTTTTATATTCCAATTACTATTATTAGTACTCAAAGCATATAGTAATTGGCAACTTGTCAAATAAAAATCACTATTATGAAATTGATTTAGCTGTTTATTTTTGTTTGTGGTTATTGATTTAAGTTGATAATTTGATTGCAGAGTATGCATACACATTAAAAGTGGATGAGAAAAGCGATGTGTACAGCTTCGGAGTAGTTCTATTAGAGCTAGTAACAGGAAGGAAACCAGTTGGTGAATTTGGTGATGGGGTAGACATTGTACAATGGGTGAGAAAAACAACAGATTCAAACAAAGAAGGTGTTCTAAAAGTTCAAGATCCAAGACTTCCTTCAGTTCCACTTCATGAAGTAATGCATGTGTTCTATGTAGCAATGTTATGTGTTGAGGAACAAGCTGTTGAAAGACCAACTATGCGCGAAGTTGTTCAAATGTTGACTGAGCTTCCAAAACCACCTGGTTCTAAACAAGGAGACTTAACAATCACTGAATCATCATCCTCTTTGGAGTCATCAAACAGTTTCGAGTCTCCGGCCACGGCAGAACCTAAAAATCATCAAAGTCCTCCTCAGTCACCACCACCACCAAAAGATCTTCTTAGCATATAAAGTGTGGTTTGTTGGGGATATGGTTGTTTGTCTTTATTTCCTTTAGGTTGTTGTGATAATGTCCACTTGTTTGCTTATGTTTTTCTTTAATGGGGGTGGGGTTTTTCTCTAACTAGTTAATGTTTGGATATTTATTGTGTTATTTTGTAATTTGTACAGTAGGATTGGTGGGAGTATTGTATTTTTTCTTATATATAAACCTTTGTCTGTGTCTTTGTTCATCGTTTAGCAGTTAGCACTTGTATTATGGCACGGAGGGCCCTGTTGCGGTTCTGAGGCTGTGGGGGGGAGCAGTGTAAATATCATGCAAAAAATTTGTTTTTGTTATCGGGTACGTACGATTGACAGGGAGGGTGAAAAGGACAGGCAATAACACAAATGGGTTGGGTAGTGAAACAATTTGATATATGGTCCATAGCATTATTTATGAACCTTGAGTGGTCAGGTGCACAGAATAGAAAAATATGGACCGAATTACACACCTTTAAGTATGAAAAAAGAAAATATGTACTGACTAGAATAAATTCAATTTCATGGAGGTTCCTTCAACCTCAATTTAAGGCATGTATGTATGCAGACAAAACAATAACTAGATGCAGGGTGGAGAATAGGATGAGTTGACTTTGTAACGCTTGCTTGAGGGATCTTTTTGAAAACTTATATTATAATTACAATTTATTTTGTGGAAGCCTACACATCTAACACGACCTTATAGAGAATTAACCTTAACAACATAATCAACTTTATAAATTAATACATTTTTTAACCAAATAATACATTTAAATATGTCAAAAATCGATAAAAGTAATTTCATAAAAATTTAGCAAATTTATTGTTTTAATACAAAGTACAAAATTTAAAATAACAATAGTAATACAAAATATTATTTATATTTATTTAAGTTGGCCGGCTTGGAAGGTCTAGAAAATTTTTACGATGGGTTGTAGTATAGTCTTTTTAACTAAATAAGTTTTTAAGAAAGCATTGACATTATCTATTTAAAAAACATCTGGCTTGAGTTAGGCCAAATGTAAGTAAGTCCTCTGTCCGTTGGCTTGGCTTATTCTCATCCTTAGGTAGAGTATTACTTAAAACTAAAGTGTAATTTTTTGTCTTTTTTAAGTACATTAGAATATTTTTCTTTTTGTGAACACTTCTGATATCACAAAGTTTTGTTGGTGTGGTACCCTACATTTATTCACCTTTATTTGATGACGTCATTTTTTATATTTAATTATTTTAAATTAATTTTTTCCTACAAAATATCTACACCCATCAAAACTCAAGAGTACCATAGAAAGAATTGAGAGAGATAACTAAAAAGAAAATGTAAAGGGAGAAATAAAATGAAAATAAGGGAATTTCACAAGTATTACTTTGATAGTGTAGTAGTGGTAAGGAGGTTTGATGAATTTATGATTTTATATTCAAGCATTTCACTACTAGTACAACTTATACAATTTCATTGCCTCATTTTTTTATTTAATGGTTTTTTGGTCGAATTGTTTAGGTATTGTTTGAATAGAGAGATAATGAAGAGAAACAAATATATCAAGTTTGTCTTTATTTATTTCGCGGGATGCAAAGTGAAAAAATAAATGATGTATAATTAAAATAATAAAATAATATTTTTTTACCGCTGTTTTCTAACAATCATCACATGCTCCATATTGCCTCCAATTCGGTGTATTATGAGTGCACTAAGCATCAATTGCCATTTATTTATATTGTTCATGAAAACGACTTCTTTTGGCCTCATTAACACTACTAAGTAAGTTTAGCAGATTCAATTGTTATTTTGATCAAGATTTTAAATATATATATATATATATATATATATATTATATCTATTTGATTATATAATTCTCAAGTCTGGCATGAATATGTTTTTAACTTTCATTTTAGAAAAGGCTGGAAGGTACACACGTTACATAAAATTGATTAGTTAATGAGTTAAGTGAAACTGTACATGTGGTTGTTGAAGGAGATTCATCTTCATCTTGGGTAAGTATCCAAACCTATTTCCTAAGAGAGTCTAGCTAGCTAGCCAGCAACCATACCTACAATAAGCTAAGGCCCAATATGGTTAGAGTTAGAAGAGAATTATGATGGCATTGTGACAAATAGTTGGTGCGCAATTACTAAGAAGAAAAAGGGAGCATGTGAAATTTAAAAAATTGGGGCCAACTTGCCCCCTGCCATTTCCTTCCTATAGGGAAAATCAGGACAATATTCCACTACCTATTTTGGTTGGGCTAATTACAGAATATATAAGGGTTTACTTTCAGAATTTATGAAAAAGAAAAAAAAGGGACAAGTGTGCAAGAACAAATAAATATGCTTTTGATTCTTGTACCAAAATGACATTGCATGCAGATAGATTGATTTTGCTTGCTATGACCGCTATGATGGGATGTGATGTATTCAATATGAATGAGTGAGTGGAATAATGCACTGCTGCTAAGATATTCACCTTTCTCTTAAACAACTATAAAGATAAGAAATGTAGATAAGGGATGCCTTTTTTATGGGACCATTAGGCACTCTAAAATAATAAACACCACACTATCACACAGTCACATAGAAATTTAAACTCAAGACAAGAGTCGATGTCCGGATAGGGATTCTCTCATTCCAATCCTACATACATCTCATTCCATCTTCTACCTCTCTTTAAATTTCACTCTCTCTCATCATTAACAAATTATAAATAATGATGAGAGAGAGTAAAGTTAAATGAGAGATAGAGAGAAATGAGGGAGATGTAGGAGAGTGAGAGCGAGATGATCTAAAGTGTCGGTGTCCTCAGTCATTGTGATTAGAATATACTATAAAATAATTATTGTTAAGAGTTTGCATTTCACACATAAACCAGAACATGGTCACAAAAAGGAAAAGAATGAGTATATCATCCCTTTGATTTTTAATACATTAGTGGTGTGGAATATCTACACCAAGTAATTCCAATAGCATTGTCCTAGTGGCATAAACTATCTAAAGATACGGGATAGACTTGGTGCTTCCGAGTTCGATTCTCGCTGTGGCTAAATTCGATATTAACCAGTGTGAACTTTACTTTTAAACACAAGCAAAAGTTGATCTTTTATTGAAAGTGTTGGGATACTGTATGAGTAGGAGCATCAAGTGGACGTCCAATGTTAGGGGCAAGGTAAATCCAATGTGCATATGATATGGTTCAAATTGTGGTGAAAAACAAATAGAGGATGAATACGGAAGGTAGAGTCAACAAATTTGAAAGACAGAAAGATGATTTGGTACCCAGATGACAAACAACTTTGCCCAAAAATCCTCCATCAAAAGAAGGGGAAGCAATGGCAATATTGGGGGACTCGTACATTTTGTCCAAAGGTTTTCTGTTTGTTTTGGACTTATATAACATCAAATCAAATCACCATTCACCAACTCTATTTTCCCCTATTTTAATTTTCAAATTACTCCAACTCTTTTCTTTTGTCTTATGTTAACTTTTGACATTTAATAGATTAAAAGACATTGCATTATTGAAAGACAGTGCCAGAAGGGAAATTTCAGAACAGATGTGGTCAATTTGTTTCAGATTTTTTTAAAAATGCAATGTGTTATAATGAACTGATTTAAAAAAATTGAGTTTGAAAACTTTTTTATAAGAAAAAATTATATTAAAGGGGATGCAAACAGACACCCAATCATTATAAGTACAAAAGATTTTATGAAAATCTCATAGGGTTAAAACCCCAATGGAAAAAAGACCCAAGGAGGAAAGAGTACCCTAGGAAGAGTACAAAAAACCAAATTGTACCGAGTTCATATATACAAACAATAGGGTTCCCCCAAATCTTCAAAGCCGAATTACGACCTTCAACGCTAATGAGCCAACTCCAATATATAATTTTAATATGATTGACTACCACTTAAGAATATTGAAGATTTGATTCTTAAAGAGAATATGGTTTCGTTGATTTGTGTTTTATGATATGATATTTTAAAAAACAAGTTTCAAAGAATTAATTTCGAATTTTAAGAGTTTCAAATGGATGGATTCGAAAGACATTGAATTTGATTATAATGAATGAATAAAAATAATCCATTAACCATCTATTAGAAATGGATGAACTCAAGTTTCACATCGACTAGTGATAAGATCTCAAAAGAGTATATAATGAAGAGTCACCCCTCATCTTATAAGCTGGTTTTGTGGGGTTGAGTTAAACCTAAACTACATTTAAGATCGTATCAGAGTCTTTCATAGATCCATCGGACCACCTACCATTATTATCCACGCATCAAGCCTAATAGTGTTGGAGATGGGGTGTATTGGGAGAACGATTGTGAAATCAATTCACTAGTGTTGCTTCAAACAGAGGCGAATACACCTCATGAAGGGCATTTATCCCCACCCAAAAAAATAATTTCATGTACAACTACATAATAAACTATTAGTCGCCCTCATTAAAATGGTTTTGCCCCCACTAATTTTTACACTACAACAGATTTAGTAGATGGCAGCGTTTTTTTCAAATCATCATGGGCGCGCTTTGAAGCGTCTTTGAACGCATACTTGGCTATTCACTCCAACAATGAGCAACGCTTCCTAAAAAGCGCCACCCATTGCAAAACACGTCCTCCCAGATACTTAGCGCTTTTTAAAAAGCGCTGAATATATCCAAAGCGTCCTCCGGATACTTAGCGCTTTTTAAATAGCTATTTGAATATTACCCTTATCTGCAGCTGGCTTCATTAAAAGCTACTGAATATTGCTATTTGTGTTACTAAATACCCAAAGACTTTATTAAAAGCTACTGAATATTGCCTATTTGTGTTATTAAATACCCAGTAGCTTCATTAAAAGCGCTGAATATTGTCAAAAAAATTAATTTTTTCTGTTTTGTGTGTTTTCCTTTTTATATTTACAAATTACTATGCATACCAATCCAATCCAATACATAACAGAATCAAATTGCTAAGAGGAACCCAAATTACATATAATGAAACAAATTACATAAGAGGAACCAAAACAAAATAGCTAAGAAGTTTCATTATCTAATTCATATGTATCCAAAACAAGCTATCAAGTTACAATATTATGAACCAAAAACTAGCTAGGCTAACTTATATGTATCCAAATGAAACTTTAAAAAAAGCGGAGACATAATCGCACCATTCTCCCTAAGCTCAAGAATCGCTTCAACAGTGAGTATGTCCGGCTTTGACAATCGCTAAAATACTGAAATTATATAAATAAAATTAGAATTGAAATGGTTAAATATTGGAAAGAACCACTATTAAATCGAAATCATATAAAAATATATTATAAGTAGATACCTGACGGGGGATAGTCGTTTTCTTTTGGGTAATAATATCCTTCATATATTTCATGACGTAATACCCACAATCAATGTTATTGAATTGTTTAGGACACTACAAAACATAAGATTAGTTAATTGTTAAATTGAGTTGAATACGCTTTTTGACAAAATAATGTAATGTATAAGTTAGAAACTTACAATTATTGGTAACCATTTGACCGTTAATTTATCCACTCCCCAATATGTCCTTAAAGCTACTGAATAGAATGTCATATAACTATATTAATAACAATATATACATATATAAGTAAAAGTAAGAAATATGCGAGAATGACACAAAATAAACACACTGTTAAAAAGCTCCACAAACTCCATGTGGTTTTTGTAATGATTTTGAAGTGAGTCAAGGTAATACACGTTTTTTTCCTAGGATTAATTGCAAACAAAACCCAATGTCTCCTACAAAATAAATTTACGAATAAGTAATTGACTACTATTAAAAAAATGCATGTTATATAAGAATTAATGAGTAAAAATTTTTACCCTAGATTAACCAGGTGCTAGAAGTAAGGCATCATGACTTCTATTTTGAGCTTCATTGAAGCGCTCATTGACATAAGTTTGAGCAAAGACTGGTTTTGTTCCACAAGTGATTCATAATTTGGCGGTGGGATTCACTGATGAAAGGTTGTACTTTAGGACACAAGAACAAATATCTATGTGTATCTGTTGGAAGGACCACAAATGTCTCGTCAGACAAGTACCTACATTTAGATATATAAATATATATATATATATATAAATATATAAATTAAATTAACGATATAATAAAATAAAATCGACAATGTCAAATAATAAATTACATAGTACCTGACATATATATTCATAACAATACCGGTTGCCTCATCCGAATTACATACAACACGGATATCCTCACGTCCGACTATTTGAGGACCGCTAGCTCCAAAAACTTCTTCATCAAAATTTATGATAAGGACTTTCTCCTTCATCATGTATTTCTCGTCTGCGCTTTACCGATCAATATTCATATAAGCTTCACTAATGGAAGAGGAAGAGGCGGGTGAGACACAATTGGAGATGGGGAGGGATGAGTCACTTGGCGAGAAAGAGGAGGTCGATCGGGTCACTTTTGGAGGAGAGGCGGTGTGAAACTTCTACATAAGGGTGGTGAGACACTTTTGTAGAAGGGGTGGATCGAGACACTTTCTTGCCAATAGATATTTCCTTGCCAACACTTTTCAAAGGAGACCTTTTCTTGCCGGTAGACACTTTCTTAGATTTTTCATTTTGGCGCATCTATGTATAAACAAAAATAATTACTTAGTTAGCACAAATTATATGACAAAAACTATAATTAGTTAGTTACAAATATATTGTCACTTACAACGACAAGGTCTGATGGCCATGCCACAAAGGTACCAACTGCTTGTGACACCGTCAGTATATCAATACTGTCAATCGAAACAGGCAATGGTGCATCCTCCCTAATTGGTACCGCATTATTAGTTTCTTGATCATAAATGTAATTCACTAATTTTTTTTGTGTCAGTAAAACAATAGACCAATTGATATCAATTGGATCAGTGACATAAAACACTTGTTGAGCTTGGGATGCCAAAATAAAAGGTTCATCTTTATATCCCAACTTCTTGAAATTCACCCGCATGAACCCCGACTCATCAATCTGTAAACCATTATTATTGTCAACCCACTTACATTGGAACACAGACTCCTGAAACATGGTGTAATCCAACTCCCATATTTGTTCAATGACCCCGAAGTATGACATATTCGTATACGGGATTTTGCTCTTTCGCACTTGATGTATGCATAGCTTGAGCAACAAGAGTCACCCCACTATTTTGCATTTTACTCGATCATCATGGGTTTTTGTATAGAACGTGTAAGATTAATTAGATAGGCAGTGTAAGAGAAAACATGCATATTTGGACCTTTTGCTAACCATCTCAATCTTTTTGAAATCGAAGTAGGATTCATAGCAAACTCGAAATCAATGTGGTCTTTTAACCACACTATGAAACTCCGATTGTGTTCCTTTGCTAACCAAACTTCACTCTTATATGGGTAATCACTCTTAAGTATGTCCATGTGCTTGGCAACATATGAATCAACCTCACTATCATTGTGCAAAACATATAAGTGTGCTTGATGTAGTTCTTCCCTTGACACCATAACTATTTTATATCCCGACATCCCTTTACTAATGCTTCCTAAGTGGCGAGACCTTGGAAGTCCCGCAGAATATTCAAGACTAGATAGATAGGCGGTGCGAGAACTCAACAGCCTTCTTCAACTATGTAGCGCTCAACAATACAACCCTCGGGTCGTGATTGGTTTTTCACATATCCTTTTAATATCTTCATGTAACGCTCAAACGGATACATCCATCTCATGTAACATGGGCCACACAATTGTGTCTCTCTAATCAAATGAATCTGTTAGATGAATCATTATGTCAAAAATGAAGGTGGGAAATACATCTCAAGCTCACACAAAGTGATGATAATTTCTCTTTGCAATGATGGCAACTTTCTAGGGTCAATCACTCTACTACAAATCGCCTTAAAGAAGTAACAAAGTTTGGTTAGCGCCCGCGCACTTTCTTAGGCAAAATGGATCGTATACCAATGGGGAGCAAATTCTCCATTAGAACATGACAATCATGGGACTTTAAAGACTTTAACTTGAGGTCTTTCATGGATACAAGGTTTGTAACATTTGAAGAATACCCCCTGGAACTTTTACTCCATGAAGAAACTTACAAAACACGGTCTTCTCCTTTTTAGATAGAGTATGATGAGTGCGGGAGGTAGATATGTACGTGTACCCTTTCTTTATCGGACCCATTCTGGTCTCAACCCCATACTAAGCAAGTCCAACCTCGAGTTGATGGTATCTTTAGTCTTTCCTGGCATATTGAGTAAGGTACCAATGACACTTTCAAAGACATTTTTTTCAACATGCATCACATCAATGAAGTGTCTTACATATAATGACTTCCAGTATGGCAAGTCAAAGAAAATCGACTTTTTCTTCCACCCCGTTTGGCAACCTCTCCTGCAAAAGGCTTCCCAAATTTAATGTTCAAATCTTTCACATTTTCAAACAGTTGTTCACCCGTCAAAGCCGTGGGAGCTTTACGGGTTTCGGTATTCCCATTGGGTTTGGGGTTTGTGGGTTTGGGGGTTTGTGGGTTTGGGGTTTTTCTGGGTTTGGGGTTTTTCTGGGTTGGGGTTCGCTGAGAGTGAGGGAGAGCTCGTTGTGTGTGGGTGTGGGTTTTTCTTTGAGAGAGGAGAACAACGACGCAGAGAGAAGAGAAGCGCGAAGGAAATGAAAATAAGAGAGAAAGCGAGCGGCAAAAAAAAAAAAAAATTAAAGCAATACTCGGCGTTTCTAAAAACGCTGAATATGTGGTTTTTCGTTCTAACATACGCAGCGTTTTCTAAAAACGGCGATTATGTGGCATACTAGTCCTCTCTATATGCAGCGTTTCCATTAAAAATGCCGATTATGTGGCATACTCGCCCTCTCTATCTGCAGCGTTTCCACAAAAATTTGGGTATGTGCCTATCTCGCCCTCTATATACGCAGTGGCGTTTATTAAAAACGCTGGGTATGTGCAATCTCGTCCTCTCTATACGCAGCGTTTATTAAAAAACGCTGGGTATATGGCGCTGTTTTTTAGCCATTCTGGCGTAGTGTTAATTACCCAAATCACAAGTCCAACTCATATATATTAGTACATAATTTCAAGTAAAAAAATAGGCTTTGTCGCTTATATACAATGGTTGAAAGCAGTGGCAGAGCTTGCCTAAAACTTTAAGGGGAGTTATAACTACTAACTAAAATGAGTCAACATTCACTTAGGTCCTTGAATGTGAGAGACTATCAATATAGTTCCTAAATGTATCAAAATAACAAATATATTTTTAAGTCATTTTTTAGTTATCAAATGTGTCTTTTGGTAGTCATTTTGGTCATCATATGTGTTTTTGTTGGTCAATTTAGCCAAAAATATTACTAATAAAAGAGACACTTGAAGAAGTGTATGAAATTTCCATACATTCGAGACTATAATGACAACGCCTCACACATTCAATGACTAAAGTGGCTATTTATCTAACTAAAATATTAAGTTAATATTATATTTAAAATTATAGTGAATATTTTTGCATAGATTAATTTTGGGAGAATCACTTTCATTCCTTTAGACTTTTGAGGTTTCCAATACAAAAAAAAGTGTATTTTTCTTGAGGGATGCCGTGGCTACTACGAGCTCCCATTCGGATTAATTGATAATATGAAGCTTTGCCATTGGTTGAAAGATGTTTTTCTGTATTGAATTTTTGAAGAATTGGCTTTGCAATCATAAGAGATCATTGGTTGAACAATTTTTCAGTTACATATACCGAAAGAAATATTTTAATAATATTGATAATGGAAATACCATATACAGCTTTTACAATATAAAATTGCATAGATAACAAGTGTAATTAGTAGAAGCTTAAATATATTTTTCAGAGCTTTTTCATTACATACGTGATTGTATATATTCTAAAAAGTTTTAATATTTTTCTTTTATGAAATATCATAGATAAATTATTTTCTTGCCCTCATTGAAGAAATTTTCTAGATCCGCCACCGGCTTCAACAAAACCACCATTATAAACTTAGTTCTCTATAACTATGTTCATTATAACTATAGTGAACTCAGTTTACGAAGGTGGTTATGATGAAAAACTCCAATGAACTGATTTTACGATAATGATAATGAACTCAGTTCATTATGGTTATTTTTATTAGAACAAGGATCATGAATTGAATTCAATATAGTTATAGTGAACTCAGTTCACTGAGTTCACTTTAGTTATATGAACTGATTATAACCTTCGTGAACTCATTATAACTATGTGAACTTCACGATCATCTTCAATATTCTGAAGAAATAAAATAGAAGTTTGCGAAATGAAAAATGCATGATCAAAAACACAAAATCAAAAGAACATGAATTAGAAAGAAAAAAATACATAATCAAAAACTCCCAAGCAAACAATTTTTTGGTTATCTTTCAGTTTAGCAAATGCAAAGAAGCTAACATATACGAGAGAGGAAAACGAAAACGTGTTAGTGGTGGTGGAGGGTGTGACGTCTGAGTGAACGAGAGAGAGGGAGATGTGGTGTTGCGTTGGCGTCTCACGATGGGGGAAGACATGGTGGTGATCGCAACATTGGTGTCCACTATCGGTTTCCCTGGGAAGAAAAAGAACAACACGATATGAACATAGATAGCATGAAGCTTAATAGAAATGGTGAATAATGAATTCAGGATCCTTTCATTAGCCTCAAAGAGATATTTATAGTATCGGGCTCATTAATGGTAATAAATACATTTAATGGTAGAGTTGACCGTTACGGACAGGAGGAGGGAAATCAGAGATATTTCCCCTAATTATGCTTCATTCCTTTTGAGAGAGGTAGAGGTTAGATATTTCTGGCCGATTGGTCAGTTTTAAGGGAAGGCCCTTCGAGAGCCAAACATATGTAGAAACCGATTAATGGTCCTTCCATAGAGTTGAACAGTTCTCATGCATACCTTTTATTTGCACCATTTGGTCCTTCCATAGAGTATTTGCATTTTGATTCTCTTTTATGGAAGTTCTTTTTGTATATAGTAAAATATTACTTTTGCATTTTGCTCTGCATAAAAAATAAGCTCGCAATTATGTAACTCAAACACGTGAAAGTGTTTTTAATTACATTTGTCTTGTTTTTGCTCTCCCATAATTAATTCTTAGCTCTGTAAAATCTGAAACAAAAGGGTTGGGCAATAAGTTTTCCACGTTTATTGAAAAAAATGATCACATTAAATTTTCGATGTCTAAGTAGAAACTTTTAGTTGGAGCTTTTATAGCTTACGTGAAATCGCAAATGAGAAGTAAAAGATAGTAGTAGTAATTTTTAAGACGTACAAGCACTAATAACTGGGTCAGGAGAGGACCTGAATTCAGTGATATACAATCAACTGAATTAAAGTTATTCATATAATATAAATAAAATTAAAGTTATTCATATGTTATAAATAAAATAAAGTTGGTATTTATTTACTATTTATTTATTTATGTCGTCAACGAAAGTTGAGGACTTAGGTATCTGCAATAAAAGCATATGGAGTTGATAAAGTTCCAGATTGTAGTAGACTACACTACACTACAGTACTTAATTGATTATCCGTGTGGTAGCCCACGCTATTTGAGTAGTATTGCCATTTCATTTCATCATTGCTCCTCCATCTCATTACTCACTCTCCTTTGACTTCATTTACTTTTGCAGATAACTCATAACTCATACTAGTAGTACTAATTATTACTAGTAGTCAATATGCTGGGCATTTCCTCCATTAATGCATTGGATAAGGGAGTAAAGATATTAACTCTGGTTGAACAGTATATTGAATTTCATCTTCCAAAAACTCAAAAGGAAAAAGGATCTTATTCCTTTCGGATCTGTGACTCACTTTTTCATATAATTAATAATTTAATAAAGTCAATACAAAAGAGATGATGTAGGAGAAAAAAAAAGAAAGTTAAAGTTGTGAAACTTTTCTCAGATCATTTTGAACTTGTTTATACGACGACAAATCATCTGCTACTAAATTGAACACTTTCAACACGCAAAACTTTTACTTATAATTAAATTGATCTCTTTTTCTTTATACTCCATACTACATCAATTCATTATTCCAAAGGTGAAAAAGCAAACCAAAAATAAACAAGTTAATTAAATAGAAAGTCGGGAATGATATATATGGTCTCCAACAAATAATGCCAATTCATTCTACCAGTTTGCCCTCAAACTAAGTTCACTACCACAGCCTCACACTTTGTCCTCTTCTAAACCATTGGGGATTAATTTCAGATAGATATATATATATATATATATATATATATATATATATATATATATATATATATATATATATATATTGGATAGGTAGGTTCAAAATTTTAAATTCAGATCCACCACTATGATTTAGGTTGCGAAAATTAGGTTAGGGGGTTTCAACTACCGCCAGACGACTACAATTCAATATTTGAATGCAATTCTCTACGATATCATGAATCGTGATGCAACTGCCATCGTGATTTAAATTGGATAGGTTTTTCCGTGAAAAGACATTGAAATTGAAATATTTTTAAATAGATAAATGTTAAGAGTTAGTAGTCAACTGAAGAAAAATGTTAATTTATTGAATTCAAAATTTGTATCTGGTTTAAATTTTTTTAATGTTCCTTAACTCAACAACTAAGCTACTCGTTGTAGATATTAATCATGGTTTTAGTATGACTAGGAACTAAGGAGGATGGGACAGAGAGTGTGAACACATAAGAGGACCTTGTGTCATGGATGAACAATGGCAGACATACCATGCATTGTGGGGGACACAACTGATAAGGCGATAATTTAAAAAAAAAACAAATGAAAAAGAAAATCTTATATTAAAAAAGAAAAGAAACCTATGAATCATGCAGATGATCCACGAGTGTGTGTATTCGTTGTTGTGTGGCAATCATTTACGTTGCACGTAGTATTATTATCACAAACACTTTGTTGCTTACCACCACCAGGCAATCATTTACGTTCTCTCTCTCCACATTTCTTCTATCATGATTTTTCTCTCTCCACATTTCTTCTATCATAATTTTTATACTATTATTAATTTGTTGGCTACTTAAGAAGTGTTCCAACACTTTTAATGAAAAATTAATTTTTGCTTCTATTTAGGATCAAATATTATATTGGTAAATACTGACTTTGTCTACTATAAAACTTGATTCCAGAAGCACTAAATCGACTCTCATGTCTCGGGTAGATTAAACCACTGAGACAAGGGTGTTCCCTATTATATGTTTTTGTTTTGATACCGGAGAGTGGAAAGAAAAGAAAGACTATTTTCAAAATTTGTTTTCCCAATTTTAGAAAAAGGAAATGAGGAATCTGTTTTGTTGAAGTGGTGGTATGAACTATGTAGGTTTTGGGGGGTTCATTGAACTTCGAAAAGAATAAATGTACTAATATCCCTATATAATTTTTTTGAACCCCTCAAAATTTTATATTTACATTAGTACTCTTAAATTTGCACCCAATTTGCATCTAATTTTTAATAAATTTGTTTTATTAATCTTCGTCAGAGACTATTTATAAAACTTTAGGAAACAATTTTATCGATTCACATACTTTTATGGACTACTTCTTATTTTTATATAGTTATTATGACTTAAATAGGAAATGATGTGTAAACTTAGAGACTAATTTGACGACTTATTCTTAAATAGATTTAGAGTTAGATCACATGATTCCTTAATTTTAGTAAATTAAGTGATAATATATTTGTAAAAAAATTAAACAACTCTATCTACCGACATTTCTTATAATGAATTTTTTTAACCCCCTAACCCAAGGTCTTGAGTCTGCCACTAGTTGAAGTTGCAGTAGTGTTCTGTAATATTGTCATGTTTCCACGGGTGGGTGATGCTTATCTGTGTTTTTCTTTGGTTTTGTCAAAAAAAATGTGTTTTTTTGGTAACTTTTAGGTTTTAAGACCCTAACAATTGGATTCAAGCCCATGCTCTAACAATTGGATCAAGCCCAAAAAAGCTTATAATTTCGGATTTTGCTTTTTCCACGCCACCTCTTACTCAAAACACACCTCATAAGTGTGTGAAATGACCAAAAGACCAGCCAAGTTGTCTTTTTTTTCAAGAATTTTCACGTGTTCGAACACGGGCCTTCGAACAGGTTCGAATGACATCGTTCGAGTGTGTTAAATTTTGACTTCACACCAATTTGTGCATTTTCCACCTGTTCGCATGAGGTCATGCGAACCTGTTCGCATGACCTTGTTCGAACACGTTCGAACGACATCGTTCGAGTGTGTTAAATTTTGACTTCACACCCTCTTGGGCATTTTTCACCTGTTCGCATGAGGTCATGCGAACCTGTTCGAACAAGGTCGTTCGAACAGTCATTAAACACGTCCTCATAGCGTTTTTGGAATAAAATTTATTAAGGGGTGTGAAAGAGTAAGAGGGGGAGTGGGAAAAACAAAGCCCTTAATTTCTTTTGGAACCCAACATTTCCAGTTTACAAGAGAGACGAAATTCTAACGAGGGATAATTATTGCATTTGGAAAAATATGAGTAATATATCCAATTTCACTTGCATTTTTCAAAAATTGACACATTTTTCCCTTAAATGTAATATAAATTGTGATCTAAACATGTATATACAAATCAATCATGTTACTCGGTAGGATTTACTTTTTAGGTGAACTCTAAATTGTTTTTGAAAAAATATGGATAAATTACCCAATCTCATTTGTATTTATTCAAAAATTGACACATGTATTCATATAATTTAATAAAAGCTTGTTGTAAAAACACAAATATATTTTAATTGACAATGATAGTGGCTTCCAACAAAAAAAAATTAAAAAAAAGTGATTGATTTTATTGATTTCACATCATATGTGGAGTATTGCTTTTATATTTTTTTATAAAATACACAAATTTAGTTTTCTTATTTTATTTTTTACAATTTTGACCCCCAAATTAAAAACACGGGATAAAAGCAAAATTATTTTAAAATGATATTTTTATATTTTTAGATTTTAATACTTATCTATTTTTTTTTAAACTCCTTTTTTATCTACTTTAAATTTGTCTTTATTTTCACGAGATAATATTCAGACTATTTAATACTTTCTAAGTTCATTCATAGACAAAACATGATAGCACCCGTGCGTATGCACGGGTATCCTACTAGTTGTTTCTTAAAGCTTTCAACCTTAAAGCTTTTTGTGAGAGACCAATTTGAGCCTTTTGTCTCTAAAAAATGATACTAATAAATAAATAATTTAATTGGTATACACAGTCATTGTAAAAAAAATTAAACCATTAAACAATCAAAAATCATGGTATGAGTACATGACTTTAATGTAGTTGAGATAAAGTCAAACTTTTTTATGACGTGTCATTTCGTGATTGGTTGACATTATAAAATATATTTTACACTTATGCTATATCTAAATGAAAATCCATAATCCTACAAATAAACATGTATTCACTAAATAAAAATAACATTTATGATATCTCGCACAAGACACAAATTAACAAATTAAAAAAGGTTTCATTTAATGTTTAATTGGTCTACACAGTCGTTGCAAACTTTTTACCGCATCAACCAATAAAAATTCATTGTATATGTGACTTAATTTTAAGATAGTTGAGATAAAATCGAATATTTTTTATGATGTGTAGTAATGTGATTGACCGACGTTATAAAAAATCTTGTACAACGACGGTGTATATAAATTAAATCTTTTCATTTATTGGACAAAAGTTATCATTTTTTTTGTTAAAATAAATGATTTAATTTATATGCACAATAGATGTATAATTGTTTTATACTATCTATCAATTATAAGTTGACACGTCATTAAAAAGAAGTTAGTAAATTAATGAGCACCTTATATGTCAACCATACAATGAATTATTATTGATTGCGGTTGTAAAAATGTTTACGGCGTATATGTAAACCAATTAACCCCTCCCCCCCGGTACACTGAAAAAATACAAAAACTATAACAACTCTATATGTTGATTTATTGTTAAAATTAATTAGTATTTTTGTGTTACGGAGTTACGGGTAGAATTTGATATAAGTTTCTTTCTCCATTTAACTACTTGCACATGAGCACATTGGGGAAACCTCGTGGTGCGAAAAATGTGCAGAAATGAGGTTTAAATTTGGAGGGTAAATAAGGTGATTCTTTGAAGATCTATTCGAGTTAGGTGGGTATGATACATTCTAAAGAAAATAGGTAAAATTGGTTCAATGTTTATTTTTATTTTAAAATATTTAAATAGAAAATAAAAGGTATCGAAAGATTTATTTTATGATCATACCCATCATCTCTGTACTAGATAGTATGGTAGAAAAAACCGGTAAATAATAAAGAAGTTCCTGACTGGCATAAAACAAATACGTAATCACAATTAAACGGTTTCCCATTCCATCGTTTACTATAAATACAAGAAACAAAGGGAAGAAAACACCCTGTTATTAATTGCCACAATAGAACAATCATAGAGGCGTCTTAATAAACGTCCATCTCTAAATCCCTTCATTTGTTTCATCTTCATCTTTTTCTACCCTTCCATTCAATCTCTCTGTTTGCAAAAATGAGAGAGTGCATTTCAATTCACATTGGTCAAGCCGGTATTCAAGTCGGAAACGCTTGTTGGGAGCTTTACTGCCTCGAGCATGGCATTTCTGTATACATCTATCTATCTCCTAATCTCAATAGATCTGATCATTTCATTTTTGTATTCATTTTTTTGATTCTTTTGTATGCATCTTGAATGTTTGGTAGATCTAAACATTCGCTATATTTTCAACGCAAAGATTTGATTTAATTTTCTATTGCATGCTTGAGTGACTTTTCAATACAAATATAAATTTGACAACAAATGGTTGTTTGTAACCAAACAAAGGCTTTCTAGGAAAATGTAGTTTCATCAGTTCAAATAATTACAATGGTTTTCTTTTTTGTGATAATCCTAATTTCAAATATGAATGTATTTCATATGATTTGTAAAAGTTTGTAATGTTTTTTAGCCCGTACATTAATTCATTCTTTGAATCCTTTTTAAATACATCATCATAATATTATTATCTATCTCTTTTACATTATTTGTTGAACACCTCTAGCTATTATACACCTTGCTAGAGATAGAGATAAAACAGAAATGAGTGATAAGTTATTGTGATAAATAAGTGACATGATTAGAAGAGAAAGATAAAAAGAATGTGAGTGTTTTGTGGGGTGTTTAAATATCACAATTCTTTCTTAAAATATGTTTTGTAAGTAAGTTACATATTCTAATCTTTTCAATGTGTTGTTTGAGGCTGATGGGCAAATGGCGAGTGACAAGAGCGTTGGTGGAGGTGATGACGCTTTCAACACCTTCTTCAGTGAAACTGGATCCGGAAAGCATGTACCTCGTGCAGTTTTTGTAGATCTTGAGCCCACTGTCATTGATGAAGTAAGAACTGGTACATACCGCCAACTATTCCATCCTGAGCAGCTCATTAGCGGAAAGGAGGATGCAGCAAACAACTTCGCTCGTGGCCACTATACCAGTAATACTACTACTACGTTATATATGCTGATTTCCTTTCATGCATGCATGTAAACATCTTTTGCAATGAATAATGGTGTAATTTTTATTGATCAGTTGGAAAAGAAATTGTTGATGTTTGCTTGGACCGCATTAGGAAGCTTGCAGACAACTGCACCGGTCTACAAGGGTTTCTGGTTTTCAGTGCCGTGGGTGGAGGCACTGGCTCTGGTCTTGGTTCCCTTTTGTTGGAACGACTTTCTGTGGACTATGGAAAGAAATCTAAACTTGGCTTCACTGTCTATCCTTCCCCTCAGGTTTCAACCTCTGTTGTTGAGCCCTACAACAGTGTCCTCTCAACCCATTCTCTTCTGGAGCACACTGATGTAGCTGTCTTGCTTGACAATGAAGCCATTTATGATATTTGCAGGCGCTCCCTTGACATTGAACGACCCACCTATACTAACCTTAATCGTTTAGTTTCTCAGGTATATGAATTATTAATATTAATAACAAGTAACAATTCATGTATTTTAACCTAAGAATTAATGTTTGTGTTGTTGGGTATATTGATCAGGTGATATCATCACTAACTGCTTCCTTGAGGTTTGATGGTGCCTTGAATGTTGATGTTACTGAATTCCAGACAAACTTGGTGCCATATCCCAGGATTCACTTCATGCTTTCATCTTATGCTCCTGTGATTTCAGCTGAGAAGGCATATCATGAGCAGCTATCAGTAGCTGAAATCACAAACAGCGCATTTGAGCCATCTTCTATGATGGCTAAGTGTGATCCACGACATGGAAAATATATGGCTTGTTGTCTTATGTACAGGGGCGATGTGGTGCCAAAAGATGTTAATGCAGCTGTGGCAACTATCAAGACTAAGCGAACTATTCAATTTGTTGATTGGTGTCCTACTGGATTCAAGTGTGGAATTAATTACCAACCCCCAACTGTTGTTCCAGGGGGTGATCTTGCCAAGGTGCAAAGGGCTGTGTGCATGATTTCCAACTCTACAAGTGTTGCTGAGGTTTTCTCAAGGATCGATCACAAGTTTGATCTTATGTATGCCAAGAGGGCATTTGTGCACTGGTATGTTGGTGAGGGTATGGAAGAGGGTGAGTTCTCTGAGGCTCGTGAAGACCTTGCTGCCCTTGAGAAGGATTATGAGGAAGTAGGTGCAGAGGCTACTGAAGGTGAAGATGGTGGTGAAGATGGAGAAGATGAATATTGATTATAAGAAGCTTGCTTATATATAGAATGTAACCCTTAATTTGTAGCTTTTTCTTTCCTAGCTAAGCTTTCTCTTAATGTGCTCATTGTGCTATCTTTTATGTTTGTACTTTCCATCATTCTTGCCCTATTCTAGTACTAAATGATAAACTTGTGGCTTTTTGTTTTTTGAACGTTAATATATATGAAGTAACTTTGAATTTTATTTTTGACATATATAAATAACTTTGATTTAAACTTTTACTCTGGTGTAATCTTTACAAGTTTAAAAATTAAAATGCGCATAATTTTGAAAATGAAATTATTGTATCTATGAAATTTCACTTCTAATTAATTCTAAATGCATAGTCTCCACTAATATGATCAATGTGGTCGTGGAACTTAAATATGTGATGCCATTGCTTTAAAATGATTCTGGGACTCAGCTGCATGCAGGAATTGGTGGCTTAATTTTAGCACCAACAAATGCTAAAGTTATAATGTGTATTTTTAGCTCTTGATTTAATAGTTAAAGAAAAAAAACTAACGATTGGGATATGAGAGGGAGGGACAACTTGACTGTTACTTTTTTATATTCTTTAAAGTTATTTACAAATTAGGAGTTGTTATATCATGTAATTACAAACTTAAATTTATATAAATATGATGCTTCACTCGTAGGTGAAGGTTTATCACAAATTTTCAACTCTATGGTTTTCTTGCATTTTTATTATCTCTAGATAAAACTTTCTTTTATAATTATTGTCACTAGACAATGCTAATGTTGATGGGATCTAGAACTCAATCAATTGTAAGGCCCGTGCTTGATTTTTAGTTAAAAAAATAAAAATAGACGATTCAAGGAGAAAATAAATGATTATTGTTGCAGCTAAGAGGAAAATAAATGATTATCAAAAAAAGATATTTAAGAATTTTTTTTTAGAGATAAATGCAATTAAAAAAAGAGATAAATGAAATAAAAAAAAAAAAAAACCCTTTTCCTTTGCACGTGCCACAGCCCACAGTTTTCAGGTCCTTTTATATATATAGCTCTCTGAATTGTTTCTAGCTGCGTTAATTAAAACTTAAAAACAAAATTTACACAGAAAAGAGGGAATGGCGACGACCCTGGTGCGATCTGGTTTTCTTCGAACCGTTCTACGACGAGGAGGCGCCGGTAGCTCTCCGACTCCAACTCCCAAGCGAAACTTTTCTTCCTCTGCTCATCACGATGACGTTTGTCAGTACACTATTCCATTCTCTCTCTATTCTAATCCTTTTCAATTGATTTAGGGTTTCATTAGATACCTCTCTGTATTAGCTATACGTCGCATATCCTTATTATGGTTTACGCGGAATCGTCTCATTTGTCAACTCAATTTTGGCTTTCACTTCTTTTATAGATGGATTTCGGAAATTGTATCTGGATTTTTTAGTTTGATCCAGTTCACTCTGATTTAAGATTAAACCAAGTTCGTATCATTTATTTAATATTTGCGCTGGTAATTTTTCTCTCTTGGTATGGACTTGCGCATCGATTCGGCTTCTCAGGGTGTTTGAATGTTGGTGACGATTTTTTTTTTTTTTTCAGAAATGATAATATCTTACATTTTTCTTTTGAATTTTTTTCAATTTCGACTATTATTATCGAATCTAAACCATGTAATACGTTTGCATTGGAATTGCTGGATTATACATTTGTATTTACATTGCTATGTATCAACAATTTGTTTACATATATCAACACTTTCTTTAGATTAAGCAGACACCGTAATATAATATCTCGTTTTATGTTTCTCTTCATCGTCTTACAGGATTAAGATTGTAGTTTTGATTCATTGCCTTTCAGTTGCTAACTTTTTTCATTTAGAATTTTGTGTAGCTTTTTTTCCTGGTTGAGATTGATAGATTTTCTCTAGCTCACATTCTTTATATTGTTCTTTGCATGCTTTCTATTTGAATAGTCTGTTTTTTCATTGAAGTATTTCTCTTCTCGTTTGTATCAGATGAAACGGCCAAATGGGAGAAGATTACATATTTAGGCATTGTTTCATGCACTGGTTTAGCCTTTTATATTCTATCTAAGGGACACCCACACCACGAAGAACCTCCTGTAAGACTTTCTTTCTATAACAGTTGATCCTTTCATGTTAAAATTTTATAGTGAACATCTTGTGCTTCTCATTTTCACAACATGCATAAATTTTCTAAGGGCATATTCGAAGAGAGGAATAGCCGAATAGACGCAAACTTTCTACATGTTTGCTGTTATTTATGATTGTTACTTTGATATGTATTTTATATTCTCTTTGCCCCATTTGCAATGCATGTTCGAGCTTACTCAATTTGTTTTACTTGTTCATATCTAATAAAATAAAAATTAGAAGTCCAAGTTTACATATGGACGAGGACAAATATTCTCCTTTTCTAAATCAAAAGAGCAAAAGACTTGTTGATATCCCCACAATGACAACACCAACAACTATTAGAGACAATAGAAAAGAATTAATACCATAGGTTCCTTGATTGGGTCAAGATTTCTGCAGATTTAATGGCGTCCATTGCTCCAGCCCAAGATAGAAAATAACAGCGTATATAGAATAAACACTGTCGTACAGCTTCTTGTTCCTTTTTATTGCCAGGCCCTTTAAACATAATGCAGAGATACTGCGACTTGCTATTGGGGGGTCCGTCCAATATTCACAAACCACTCTGAAAAGCATATTCCAAATGCTGACTTGTCTTTGAATTTGAACAGCACATTACAAACCTATCTATAACAAAAACTTAGGTATATGTAACCAATGTTCAACCGCAGATTGTGGAAAATAATAGTTTGCTCAAATTCCGCTATGCTAGCGCCACTATAGCCTTTATTTGGAAGTGTTGATGGCCATATTATGAATTACAGACAATCAGTTTGTTCAAATTCCGCTATGCTATAGGGCCGCTATAACCACTATTTGACAACACTGTATGGAACTGGAACTAATCATTAAAATCAATCTCATCGCAACGAGTACTCTTGTGCATATGAATGAGTTAACTTCAGACAAAGCTTTGGGTCTCTATAAAAATACTTAAGAAATATAATATCCCTCTATTTGAAGAGCGGGTAAGAAATGAAGGATCTAAAATAAGGCATTCCATGTCAAAAAAAGCCGAAGTCCGTTTTTGTCTGTGAAGACGAATAGAATACTCCTACAGAAAAAAGCATGGGGAATCGTATGTAGGAAAAAAGTGTAATAGACACACACACAACAGGCATTTAAGATCCTAATAGCATACATTTTTTCTATGATATGCTATGCCCATTCAATCACTATTTCATGCCAAAGTTTATGACATTTCATGACAGTGAAATGGATTTCATCTTTCTAATTTTTTACTCTGTTGCAGGCATACCCATATTTGCACATCCGCAATAAGGAATTCCCATGGGGTATGTATCTTTCAGCTTATGCCTTGATTGTATATTTTCCTTCACCAGCCGACCCCAGAAACCATTCCACTAAATTAGTTGGGTTGCTTGGATTTTTTAGTTCCAAGCAATTTGGTACATTTATACTGTTGAAGCTGTTAGTAATAGTACTTTTAAGATTTGTTAAATGAAGAACATCCTGTAGTTGGCATGCACCAGCACCACATATTATTTCTAATAGTTGGGTTCAATGTGGCTATTTACAGTTAATTATTCACATGTTATTATGTATTCGTGGCTAGTTTTATATGTTGGTATATTGCAAGCTCCATTCATCGAAGTTACACAATGGATCTTGTAGTAGTGCCTCTGCTGTAGCCAGAATTGAAGAACTTGTCGTTTCTTTGAGTTTATGTTTGTTAAGTTGACACTGGCCAAGGCCTTCCTGCTTGTAACCCAAATATTTATCAGAACTTGGCATTCATTTTTTGAGGAATAAACACGGCTTGTTTTGGCAAATACCCACAAAACAATAAATCAGTGTCTGCTTTACACTCGGTCAAAATTTGTCACTCATTTTGTTTGGATTTTGTCCGTGTATACAAATTATTTTGTACGACATCTTTTCTGTATATTTTGCATTGCCAATGATGCGGCGTCTGCCATTGTTTTAAAATTATTTTGTTGACATGAAATTTCAGTTTGTTTGACACATTGGCATGGCCCTTTAATGATAACAGGTCCTGATGGGCTATTTGAAACGAAGAACGAGCATCACTAGGAGTATTTGTGGTTTCATGAAGGTGGTTTGTGGGCACTGATGTCTTACTTTCCCCGTAGCCTCAGAAACACATTATTGCAGTTTCGTATTGTTATTGCAGTTTCGTATTGTTTATTGATTTGTGATCTAGAACTTGCACTTGTGGCATGATGTTTTTCATGCCGTCTTCTTTGCTCATGGTTGAAGCCAAATAAAATCCTCGAACAATATAATACTTGAGAATGATCTAAATATGTCGAGAAAAACAACTCATGTTTTCATCTCATTTTTATTGTTTTAAATATTTTTTAAAATTTTTAATCGGTGTTAAGTATTTAGCATCGCAGTTGTCCTCTTTTTTTGTTCTTTTGATTTTTGAAGTTAAAGAAATAGTAATCTTGGCAAATGTAAAATGAACCCAATTATGGAGAAATCACACGCCTACTATTCACACCCCCCACTCCTTCAGCCAAATTGATTGGGCCTTCAACAGTCTAAGCCCATATCCACTCATCGAATGACCCAGATTGCACCTCCACAACGAAGCTGGATGAGATCATCACCATTAAATGCCTCCAAAGCCTATAAATACCACATTTATCATGAGAGAGAGTGCGCATTAAATACTACTTATTTGCATTAACTCCATTCATCGACTTTAAAGATCGGAGTGTTTGTGCAGGTACACCCCACCTCAGCTCGGAATATCAACTCGGATGTGACTCCATATTGATCAAAACTTCATTACCTACCAACTATCTCGGACATACACTATCCTTAGATACTGATGACGAACATTGGCGACCAGCGGTGGGAGTTTTCCGAATTCATAAAAAGCTTTATCTATTTTTCTTTGATCAATCATGGACCCCGAGTTTAGAACCCAAGCACGGATAGCGAGTATCATCCGATCTCGGGAAGAGGGGACCGGAGGAATTGCGATAACACAACTGTGGATCGACCGAAATGTCAATAACAGAGAATCAACCTCAAATCGAGTTCCTTCACCTCCTACGGTTATCCCCGTTCCAGTAAACACTTTGCAACAGCTAGTTCAAATTCTAAATCAGCATAATGAAGCATCTCAAGCTAGGAGTCTCTCAGATCTCGAATTTGAGGTCGAGGTTGCAGGATATCAAGCTCGAGATATTGCGGATCGGGGTTCTCCGCAATGATATGATCGGAGCGAGCAACCCGATGGAAGAACCCGAACAACCGGGCAGAATAACTGAGCCCCGAAGGCGACATCGTTCTCCCCCAAGGCGACGTCATTATCATCGCTCTCCCCCGAGGAGACAAGGAAGAGAAGAACCAAGGGCAACTCTTAGAGATATAGACGACTCCGGGGAAGAAGATTCCTCTTACGCATCATCTTCACCACATGCAGACAACGATCTAGAGCGAGAAAGTCCTCCAAAACGAGAGCATCACTACCATAAGGGAGAGCCCGGAACTTAAACAATATCGGTCCAAATATCAACCTCGCAAAACTCGGAACCGGGAGAGAAAAAACAGAAGTAAAACCACCAAGAAGAGGGCCTTTTACTTCGGAAATAGATTATTTCCCAGTTCCCGAGGTTTAGAGAAACCTCCGAGCACTTGAAAATTTATGACGGACTCGGAGACCCGGGCACGTTCATTTGGAATACTATGAGACCATGATGCAATATCGGAATGCCCGGGTGAGATCATGTGTAGACTTTTTCCTCACCCTTGATAAATCTGCGAGTTTATGGTTCGAGAGACATCCCGGCAAATTCAATCTCGTCACGGGAACAACTTTCCAAGTTATTCTCGGCGTGAGCCCGCACATTCAAAAGTAAAGGCGAAATCATGGATGGTGTTACATGCGATCCACCAAGCCGATGATGAATCTATCCGGTCTTATATTGCAAGATTCAACACCGAGTAGGAAAGGTGCATGGGTTAAATGAGGAATTTCGCCTCGTATTTCCTATCCGGGGTTTACGCAGAGGCCCTTTATTCCAGATTGATGTAAGCATCAACCAACCTCAACCTTAGGGAGTTACTCGACTTTCAAAAAGTACATAGATCATGAGGAAGGTGATGAAGCTAGCAAATTCTTTGTGAAAAGCGTAGCAAATCGGACATCAAGGAGAACAGACCTCGAATCGAAAAAACAAATCCAAACACCGAAAATCCTCGGAGATTCCGGCATCGCGCCCATCTAGGGAATTCAAACCCTCGGCAAGAGGCGACATCGAGACTACGCCGAACTCATATGTGGAAGGAGAAGATCCTCGCAAGAATGTCGAACAATGAATTCAAACATGTAAGGTATCACGATCCTATTGCCCCAAGACCGGATTGAGGAACAACAAGCACTGTCGTTATCACCAAAGCGCGACCATGACACAAATCGGTGCAACGCCTTAAAGGGCGATATTGATGACCTTATCAAAAAAGAAAACTCGGGCAAGATGTCGAAAGCCATTTCAACAGAGAAAAACATTAAGCAGAGAAAGAGGTTGGTGAAGTAAAAGGGAAAGATATCGTAGATTATAAGGAAGAGCGGACACTCGAAGGAGTAGAGGCCGACTGTTGTGATGGTAATCTCGGTGGTGAAGTCAAGGAGCAACAAAGAAGAACAATCAAAAGAAAGTGGAAAGAAATTCAATGTGTAGCATCTACCCTCGTCACCCCAAACAAAAGCAACTCGTCCCCTCTGTCATTTGGGGATGACGATCTACTAAACGGAAAGTAAACGAAGACATTCCATCGTTAATATCGGCGATAATGGCGAGAGAAAGAGATAAGAAGAATTTTAATTGACCAAGGCGGCTCGTGTGACATTATGTTTTTCGATGTATTGGAGAAAATTGGAATTACACAAAGGAACTCTTCCCTATCGCGAAGCGGACCTTTACGGTTTCAATGGATCCCGAACTAGACCAATGGGTTATGTAGACTTAAGAGTCACTTTCGGAGAGGAACCTTTATCTCGGACAATTTTGGTTAAATTCATGGTACTACCTTGCTCATCAATCTACAATTGCATCATTGGAAGCGCCGACTTTGGGGAAACTCGGGCGGTAACATCCATCGTACATCCGAAAATGAAGTTTCACTCGAAGCAACGAGGTAATAACTATCAATGCCGATCTAGAATCTTACGAAAGATGCTATTACCTCCTTCTCAAAGCCGAAATTTCGCAGAGATAAGGCCGAGCTTGCATCAAAGAGTACATCTGCGAAAGAAGGAAAAGTGAAGTTTTAGAGGTAAATGTGATGGATTTAGGCGCGCCGATCACGACGGCTCGGACGAAGAGAATGATAGCGTTCAAAGATCCGCATTCGAGAAAAGGCCGAACGGCCAAACCGGATGGGGAATTCATCGAGTGATATTGGGAGACGATCCAACAAGAACGATCAAGATCGGCGCAGACTACGAGACGAAATAAAAATAGAATTAACCCGATTGCTCGAGGAACACGCCAATCTATTTGCTTGGTGGTGAAGACATGCCGCGATACCACCAAATCGTCGCCATCATTTGTCAATATATCCCGATGCGAAGTGGGTTGCCCAACGCAAAGAGGTGCAAAATATCGAGAAGATCAAGGCGGCGACCAAGGCGGTGAGACGACTTAGTAAAAGCTAATTTTGTAACTGAGCTCAAATATACTACTTGGCTCTCAAACCCTGTACTTGTTAAAAAATCAAATGGAAAATGGCGCATGTGCATTGATTACACCGATCTTAATAGGTCATGTCCTAAAGATGCTTTTCCGGTTCCAAATATTGATCGACTAGTCGATCACGCGTCGGGATTTTGTTTATTATCATTCATGGATGCATATTCCAGGATATAACCAAATCCCAATGTTCCCCGATCAAGAAAAGCGCTTTATGGTGAACGGAAATTTCATTTCGTTATCGAAGTTATGCCTTTCGGTCTCAAAAATGCAGGAGCAACGTATCAGAGAATGATGAACAGAGTTTTCAAAAACCAGATCGGACGAAATGTAGAAGTATACTTAGATGATATGATTGCAAAAAGTGAGCGAGCAGATCGTCATGTTACCGATCTCAAAGAAATTTTTGCAGAGATAAGGAAAAACAGAATGAGATTAAATCCGGAGAAATGCACATTCGAGTCAAAGCGGAAAATTCTTGGGATTCTATCTCTTTGAAAGAGGAATTGAGGCAAACCCAGACAAATGCAAGTCGGTGACTGAGATGAAAACCCCGAACACCAAGAAGGAAATTCAGAAACTAAATGGCATGATTGCGGCTCTATCTCGATTCATCTCAAATGCCGCGTTTAAATCACTACCCCTTTTAAACTTTTAAAAAAGGAATCTGAATTTATTTGGACCACAGAACGGGATGAGGCGCTCACCCAGCTAAAAAAGATATTATCAGAACCTCCGATACTAACCCGACTGAACACGGGAAGTGTTATATTTATATCTCTCAATATCCGAGGAAGCATTAGGAGCAAAGATGGTCCGAGAAACAAAAGAGAAGCGAGCAGGTTACATTTTGTGAGCAAAGCTTTACAAAGGGCGAACTTCGATATCAAAAATAGAGAAAATTGCTCGCTTTAGTAATAGCTTACTCGGCGACTCAGACATTATTTTGTATCTCACCAAGTAGTGGTTCGAACAAACCACCCGATCGACAAATCCTACATCGCCCAGACCTTTCAGGAAGAATAATAAAAATGGGCAGTAGAGCTGTCCGAATTCGGTATCAAATATGAATCAAGATCAGCAATGAAAGCTCAAGTGTTAGCCGACTTTGTAGCAGAAATGACTTCGGCAGAAGCCGAGGATGAAATATGGACAATCCATGTCGATGGCTCTTCCAATCCCAAAGGAAGTGGGGTGGAATTATTCTTGAAAGTCCTTCGGGAGTGGTTATAGAACCATCACTCACTTTCAAATTTACAACATCAAATAATCAAAAAGTGAATACGAAGCATGCATTGCAGTCTCCGTTTGGCCTTAGATCTCCGAATCACTCGGTTAAATCTCCATACCGATTCGCTCTCGTGGTCTCCCGGATCGGGGACGAGACGGAAGCAAAAGAGCCAATCCTCCAAAAATATCTGAATCATGTGAAGAAACTACTCACCGAATTTGATTTCGCCGAGGTTAAACATGTCCCAAGAACAAACAACATTCGGGCCGATGTTCTTTCCAAATTAGCAAGCACCAAAACTGTGGGAAATCACCGGTCAGTTATACAAGAGATCCTCAGCAAACCTAGTTTTGGAGATGACTTACACTCGATTTCATCAGTGTACGTAATAAGTAAAGACCAAACATGGATTGCTCCTATCTTGAATTACATCATGTCGGGCGTAGAACCTTCCGATCCTGAGGAAGCCAAGATCATCCGAAGAAAAGCAGAGCATTTTTGCGGTGTTCAATGAGCGCCTTTACAAAAAGCACTCTCTTCACCGTTATTGAAATGTCTAGAACATACGGAGGCCGACTATGTGTTAATGGAAATTCATGAAGGAATATGCGGCCAACATTTAGGAGGTAGATCCTTAGCCAGGAAGGTGTTAAGAGCGGGATACTTTTGGCCAACCATTGAAGCTGATGCAAGGAACTATGTGAAGAAATGTCCGAATTGCGATTCACGCAAACGTTCACATTGCACCTCCTACCAGGTCTCACAACTCTCTCCTCCCCATGGCCTTTTGCATGGTGGGGATAGACCTTCTAGGACCTTTTCCAAAAGCCCGGGGAGGATTAAATTCTTAATTGTGGCGATTGATTATTTTACTAAATGGATTGAGCCAAACCACTATCTCGTTATTAAGGCAAAGAAGCGCATCTCTTTTTCCGAAAAGAAATAATTACGATTCGGGGTGCGAGGTGGTGATCACGGACAATGGAACTCAATTACGATAAAGGATTCGGAAGTTGATGTCCGATCTTAAAATCAAACATCGATTCACTTCGGTGGAACATCCCCAAACAAATGGTCAGCGTATAAAGAACAAAGTACTTCTCAGCGGGTTGAAGAAAAGGTTAGACGATGCTAAAGGAAATTGGGTTGAAGAGCTCCCTTATGTCTTATGGGCATACTGTAACAACCCCAAAGCTCCACAGAGAAAGCGCCTTCCGGTTATCATATGGGAGTGAAGCGATCATCCCGATCGAAATCGGAGAAGCGTCTTGGAGAACCACAAATCCGAAATCACTAGAAGACAATGGACAAGCTTTACGAGAAGAAATTTGGATCTTGTAGAAGAAGTCCGAGATCACGCATCCTCAAAGAAGCCATCAACAAACAGAGAGGTAGCCACCCGTTATAATCGTAAAGTCGTCCCGAGGATTTTGATGTCGGTGACCTGCGTCTTGAGAAGAGCCGATGTCGGATTAAAAATGCATCACAAAGCAAGCTCGCACTAAACCGGAAGGACCATATCGAGTTACTTCAAAGACGGAAATGGAGCTTTCGAGCTAGAGACCCTAGAAGGCAAGGCGATCCCAAGAACGTGGAACGCCACCAAACTCAAGAGATATTACAGTTAGACTTGCTTTGTTAAGGCATTCTATTTCCGATCTTGTTAAATATAGACTTGCTTTGTCAAGGCACTCTATTTCCGATCTTGTTAAATATAGACTTGCTTTGTCAAGGCATTCTATTTCCGATCTTGTTAAATATAGACTTGCTTTGTTAAGGCATTCTATTTCCGATCTTGTTAAATATAGACTTGCTTTGTCAAGACATTCTATTTCCGATCTTGTTAAATATAGACTTGCTTTGTCAAGGCATTCTATTTCCGATCTTATTAAATATAGACTTGCTTTGTTAAGGCATTCTATTTCCGATCTTGTTAAATATAGACTTGCTTTGTCAAGGCATTCTATTTCCGATCTTGTTAAATATAGACTTGCTTTGTCAAGGCACTCTATTTCCGATCTTGTTAAATATAGACTTGCTTTGTCAAGGCATTCTATTTCCGATCTTGTTAAATATAGACTTGCTTTGTTAAGGCATTCTATTTCCGATCTTATTTCTATATGATTCAAAGCATTGATCGATATCACAGTTTTTTATCTCATAATCTTGTTTAAAACAAAAGGGAAGAGATATCCGAGATAAAGACACAGTCACAAAGGAAGCCAAAATATGACAGATATTAATACGATGATGTCATTACAAAAATACCGGTTGCATGGTAGGGCCTCGATTTCAAAAAACAAATGAAAATAAACAATTACACATCTTTGGGATAAACGATCCTGGACACTTCATCGGATTCCGGGTCGAACTCAACAATATGCCCATCATGAACCCCGTACTCCGGGTTAAAAATATCACGATCAGCAACAAAGTCGGGATTGACTACGGCAACTTGGTCAAGTGCGTTATTAAAAGCCTCTACTATGCCCTCTTGACCCATTTGAATTGCTTTCATCCGATCTTCAAGAGCTTTAACATTCAGAGCAGTGAGTTTCTCAATCTGCTCCTGAAGCTCGGGAAAGTTCTGGGCCGAGGTTGTAGCCACCATCTCGGCGATCTTATCGTCTTTTTCTTTAAGCTCAACAGCAGCCTTTTCAAACTTTTCATTTGACAGCTTCAGTTCGGCCTCCAGTTGTTTCTTTTCAGCCTCGAGTTGTAGGCGCTTAGCTTCCGAATCTTCGGCCATCTTTTTATAAAGATCCACATCTTTTTGGGATTTCTCAAGATCGGCCGAAGTGGACTTCTGACTTTCCGAAAGGACTCATATTTAGCCTCAAGATCTACACAAGTAGATGAAAAACATAAGTATAAAAGAAAATTGGAAGACCGGATGGACGAGCTTAGAAAACCAGAAGCCATACCTTTAATTTGCAGAGCAGCAGCTGTTTTATCCTCCCTCACTAGATCGGCCATCCTCGACAGCACCGAGATTGAAACTCCGAAGGGGTCAGCTTGGAACTCCTCGGTTTTGAGGGTCATATATGCCTTTGGATCAAAAGGAGAGCAGAGACTTATGTTTTTGCTTCTCTTTTTTGTAGTGGTCGCCGATTAATCACGGTTTTTTCCCGATCTTGGGGTTTTGACCTAGGAGGGAGTTGACCAGATGGTTGTTTTCTCTTTCTCTGGAGTGGCCAATCTTCCTCTTCGTCCTCCACTTCGGGATTAACCACAGTAATAGGCTCGGCAGGAGTAAATTGCTGCAGAGGTCCCCTCAGCTGCGACCCGCTACTAGTTCCGGCATTGGGTACCACTGGTGCAATTTGTTCAAGTGCCAGGGCTTTCAAAGCCGCCATATTCCTTTTTGGGGCCATACTATCTGCGGAAGAAATACAAAATTCGATTAGGAAAATTATGCAAGTAAGATCGGCAGATATAGTGAAAATAAACTAAGAAAAGCGATTTAGAACCAACCTAAAGCTTTCTCGACGTGCTCAAACTTAACGGATGCTACCAATAGCTTAGTATCGAAACCCCATTGATTCGCCCTATGATCATTATTGGTGACAATCCGATCGGCAATGAACATCAAAGACTTTCAAGGTTTTCCGATCTTCCACTTTTAAATGATTCTTTTCAACAGAATGTCTTTTGGATTCATCTGTGGGTCCAACCAAGAGGAAACTTGGTGGTGAGAACAATGTCATTCTCGGCATTAAATGTACCAACTCGATCTACTACTACTCGCAACACCGGCTCTACCCGAGAAAAATTTATTTTTCCACTCATATTTTAAACTCTCGAATACAGTAGAAAAACCTTGATGCCGCTTACTAGATCGGAGGGTATAATGCTCTAAACGCTGCAGTGTCCATGCAACGTTCTTCTCGGTCCTTTTGTTTATTTGGAACATATGTAAGAAAAGTTGTAAGGAAAGGGGCCGACCTAGATGAATACATACAAGCTCAAAAGCTCGTCACGAAAGCCCAAGCATTGGGGTGAAGTTGAGATAGGGCTACCTCTAACTCGCCAATACCGATTTTGTTGGAAGGTCGTGAATGGAGGACGGATGCGCATATGAGCTAAAGTCGTCCAATAAACAATAAACTTAAGAGAATCGGGGTAAGTAGCCACATGCTCGCCTCTTTCCCATTCCAAAACGCGCCAATCGGGATCTTTGGCATAAAGCCTCTTTGAATAATTGCTAATATCGATCTCGAGTCGTCGATGCAGATCATACCACGAAGTTTTTTGGACACCCGAAATAATCGCGGGGCGAACCCAAAGGGGAACTACGGGAGGTCGGCGTTGTTAACCGAGAATCTTCATACCCATATAATAACTCGAAACTTAGGTATCTTACGGTTCTTTGCCTCTTCTCTCTTCACCAATGTTCTCTTCTTCGGGCAGGTCGACAGACGGATCGTCACCACTTCTTCCATCCGATTACATCTCGGATTCGAGAACTTGTCTCGAGCTCGAGTCATCTAAAGAGCTCGGATCTAAGTCAACATCTACTTGGGCCTCGAGTTCGGATTATTAGCGCGGAAGGGTGGGCGATTCTTCATCGGAAGCTCTTCTACTATCACTTCCTCTCGGCCGGAAGACATTTCTTCCTGTATCTCAGGGGCAGCCACTCTTTCCCTATCTATAGGATTAGAATCAGTCCTAGACGCCATTAGCTTTCCAATGTCGGGGCCTCTCAGACTTACGAGCTTGCTCGGCTTGGTCTATAAGTCGGGAGCGTTTTGGCGAGAGTTATGCATTTTGTTTTCGCTAGTTTTTACCTACGGGAATGGGGCAAGCTATCGGGATAAATCAAAAATATGTTGGGTTCACGAACAAGATCGGAACCCGACGACAACCCCATCCTCGACAAAAGATTGTAGGTGAGGCTAGATCTCACCAAACGCAATTGAAAACGAAGCGCGCAACGAAAAAGTAATTTCTACAAAAAACACAGCAAAAAGTAAATTCAAATGGAAGTACTAACCTCAGAAGAAAGTCTTGATAAAAACGGAAAGATTTGATGTCAGAATTTGAAGGAGCGAGCTCGGAGAACTTAGATTCACGAAGTCGGTAGCTCGAATGAAGCGAGGAACTAAAAAGATGAATGAATTACCTCGCTTGTATTTATAGGGTTTTGGGATATGGCCAGCATCGTTCATTCGAAACGACACACTCAATCAAATCAAAGCAACACAAGAATCGAGGAGTCATCATTAAAAAGACACCTCGAGTCCTGCGAACGATCACATCGATCAACACGAGCATTTAATGCTCTATCGAAAAAAGAAATAAATATTAAAACGAAGCGTCACCAACACACTACATCTTCAAAGTCGGAATCTGACTCGACTTCAACCATCTTCAAGATCGAATATCATCTTTCACTCCAACCATCTTCAAGATCGGTAATACAGCTCAGCTTCAGCCATCTTCAAAATCGGTAACACACTTTCATTTCAACCATCTGCAAGATCGGTAAGAAAGCTCACCTCAACCATCTTCAAGATCAGTGTCTGTTTCGCTTGACCATCTTCAAAATCAGAATCAAATTTCAAACTCTAGCCATCTTCAAGATCGATGTCTGATTTCAACTCAACCATCTTCAAGATCGGTAATCTGACTCGACTTGACCATCTTCAAAATCAGAATACACGGTTTCATTTCAACCATCTGCAAGATCGGTAAGAAAGTCCGAACACGGCTATTCTTCCAATCTCACTTAAACGATTTATTTTTACGCATATTTCAAGTCTAGTTTAACCTAACATGCCAAACCGACTTGGGGACAATGTATTATGGAGAAATCACACGCCTACTATTCACACCCCCACTCCTTCACCTAAACCGATTGGGCCTTCAATGATCAAGCCCATATCCACTCATCGAATGACCCCAGATTGCACCTCCACAACGAAGCGGACGGATCATCACCATTAAATGCCTCCAAAGCCTATAAATACCACATTTATCATGAGAGAGAAGACGCATTAAATACTACTTATTTGCATTAACTCGCAACTCATCGACTTTAAGATCGGAGTGTTTGTGCAGTAGTGACACCCCACCTCATTTCGGAATATCAACTCCTGGATGTGACTCCATATTGATCAAAACTTCATTACCTACCAACTATCTCGCATACATACACTATCCTTAGATACTGATGCAGAACAAACCCCATTACTATAGTTTTCTAATTAACAAAGAGATCATCGACAGTCTTTCTTTATCGTGAGAATGCATTTAATGTGACCAATTCATAATTTCATATATATATATATATATATATATATATATATATATATATATATATATATATATTGGATTTGAATTTAAGATTCAGCGACTTTTTTAGATGTAATGATTTTAGCGATTTTAGGCGATTTAGAGAGAGAAAGATGAGAGTGAGATAAATAAAAGAAGATAATATAGAGAGTATTAAATGATAGAGGTAGACATGTAAAAGCTCTTTTCCGTTCTATTGTCACCGAAGGACATATATGGCAATACTGCAATAGTAGGCGGGAGTGAATGTAAACATACCTATCTATCACGACATTAATTTGAAAGATACAAAGCACAATGGCAACTTACCTAACAAGACCGTCACTAAGCACAATGATTAACTGTTACTGCAATTTTCAGTTACACTTTCCCTTTGACTGCTTTCAGCTTCCCAAATGCAAGAGATATTTTAGTGTGTGGCAGTTGTGATATCTCTCTCAACTCTCATCCTTCTATTCAGTTAGCTGCAGAGGCACTATCTAGTTAGTGATACCCGAACTGCCTTGCTTCTCCAATGTTCTTTTTAGTTGAACTCTTCCTCATCTTTGAGTCTTTGACTCAAATATTATATCATCTCATTAGTATTACGGTCAAATGTTCAAATCTAAATGGGGCTTAGCTCAACCAAATCCAAATTCCAAAAGGATATCAGAAATAGAATTTTTTTTGATATCGCAGCAATCCACTTTGAGTCAAAATAAACGAGTTTTTCAATACTTTTGGAGAATGCAAAAAGCATAGTGAGCTTCATATTTAACGAATGCTTAGCATAAAAACCATAACAAGTGCTTCATCATTAAGAGAAGAACATCTTTTTGATGATTTATATTATTCTTCCATGAAAGGGTCGTGTTACATATGAAAAACAACAAATGACTTTATACTAAAACAACTCTAGATCTTTCTAAATACTTGTTCTGACATGTGAAAACAAAAACATGATAGCATATTGGCATAGTAAAAAACAATACATAGCTCAACAAAAATGAGAAAAAAGAAAAATACAAAAAAAAAGTAGGATCAGAAGCTGCAGCAGGATACAACTGATTTATCCAATTTATCACTCTGCAGAAGAAACATCACTGTGATTGCTTTCTTTATTAGTTTCTGGTAAAGTTCCCAAATCTACACTAGACTCTTTATTATCCTGAGTAATTGAAGAATCAGAATTTCCTTGATCATTCGCGTTTGAATTGCTAGCAGATTCCTCATTCTCTTTTTTTGTCTCCGCTGATTCATTTTGAGCATCACCTCCATTTTCACTAGTCTTGCTCTGATCTGTGTTCTCATTCTCATTCACATTGGAATCATTAGAACCATTTCCATTGTCATTTGCATTTTCATTGTTGTTTGAGACATTCTGGTTAGCGTCACCGCTGTTTTCTGAGTTCGAGTTTACCTCACTGCTTTGTTCAGATGAAGTGACCTGGCTAGCATCTTTGTTGTTATTACCACTTTCATCATTGTTTGTGTTGCTTTCAGAAGAGTTTGCATTGTCATTCTGTGTAGACTCGGTACTACTTTCTGTACTCGAGGATTCGTCTTTCTTTTGTTCTGATGAAGTATCAGTGGAAGTGAGTTGAACCCCATTAGTAGCATCTTTGTTGTCTGTGTTGGATGATTGAACATTTTCTTGGACATAACTCTTGTCCTGATTTTCATTCGGAACATATTTATTAGTAGTGTCTTTGTATTCACCTTTGTTTGCATTGCTGTCATATGAAGTGGAATCAGTCTGATACCCGGAAGTATCCGATTTAGAATCATCCGTTTTTGGCGTTGTATTGTCGTTGCTGGAGCCCTCTACCTTGGAGTTTGCATCTTCAGTTGTTTCATTCTGTTTCTCATTTGTGTAAGATGATGGTGTCTCATTCCCATTCTGCGACGATGAATCAACGGTTTCTTCGCCATCTTTCTTGGGGTTATTCTTCTCTTGTTGCTCTTGCTCTCGCTCTTGCTGCTGCTCCCCATTTGAGTCTGACATGGAACTCTTCTGTGCATCATTTTCTGTCTGTGCCTGATTCTCATTATCATTTCCTTGGCTGTTTTCTGTAACATTAGAATCAGTAACTTCAGTAGTTTCAGTACCATTTTTCTGAGACTCTGACTCAAACTCATTCTTTTCCTTTTTGTCAGATTGTTCTTCTGTCTTGTTATCACTATCATTTGAGGTCTCTTGAGATTTATGTTCTACAGCACTAGAGGCATTATCTCCTGCATAATTTTTCTCTCTAGATTCCTCATTGTTCTTTTCCCCATCCTGAACCTTATTATCAGATGAAGTTTCTTCCTTAATCTCTGCTTCTTTTCCATTAGTTTCCTCTGTCCCTTGTTTACTATCTTGCTCATGATTTTCCTCCACTTTATCCTTCCCTTCAGCCTCATTCTGATTGTTCTCTACACTCTCCTTACCTTTATTATCTGTTTCACTTGTCTCTTCATTCTCTTTCTGACTTTTTTCCTCTTTAACTTCACTACTTTCTTTGTCTTCCACTTCATTTTTATTCTCTTCACCACTCTTTTCCTCTTTAACTTCACCAGTTTCTTCACTTTTATTCTCTTCACCACTCTTTTCCTCTTTAACATCACCAGTTTCTTCACTTTTGTTCTCATCATTCTCTTGCTGATTCTTTACTTCTTTGATTTCTCCAATTTCTTTGTCCTCCACTTCATTCTCTTGCTGACTCTTTTCCACTACTTCATTTTTATTCTCATCATTCTCTTGTTGACTATTTTCCTCTCCCTTTTCTTCAGTTTCTTTCTCCTCTACTTCATTTTTGTTCTCTTCATTCTCTTTCAGCACACTTTCACTCCCTGTATTATCCGTATTGTCAATCTGTTCATCAATTTTCTCCACATGTTGTTCACCTTCCATATCAGTCCTACCATTTTCAGAATTTTCTTCAGTCTCATGGTCCACTGTATCCTGTGTCTGGTCCACTGAATCCTGTGTGTGCTCGGAATTCTCTCCAACGCCATTAACATCGTCGAGCTTGTTTAACTCTTCATGCTTATTTACCTGTTCATCCTCCTCATCCTCCTTGACTCTTGCATCTATAACAGAAGTATCCTCTAGATGAGGATGAGGGTCCTTCCTCCCAAACTTGATAAACTCATTACTAGCTTTCGTCTCTCCATAGGACGCTTTCTTCTCGCGAGTGTCCGATTTGGTAAACTAGCCAGATACAAACACCAAGAAGAACACATATTTGTAGAGCATGCTTCACCTTGAAGCCTTTGTTGGATCTTTGACTCCTCCTTGGAGATAACTTGAACATGCCTAATATTCCTCACCTTCCAAACTTCTGCTTCTTTCTTAAATACCTGCACATTTCATAAATCAATTCTACTAGAAAAGTCATAAATAACTACTCAAAGGTTACATTTTCAATTCAAGCACATATGATTGGTATGATACTCTCAGGTTGATCTACATATTGGTTGTATGATTAAATATGAACAAATAAATCCTTTTATCAGTTGGACTAGAGATATTATTATATAATGCAAAGTTTACCACAAAATAAACACAAGGCCTTATCCACAACCTACTAATTAATCGTTAATCATTCATAAACAGTAAAACACATTCATTTTTAAATGCTATAACTATGCATTCATATCATAATCTGAAATCTATAGCAAAGTACATGAAAACAAGCAGTATCCAGCATCCAAATCAAGATAAAACAATAAAATAAAATAAATGCTAAAGGAACACATGACATTTACACAGATCTAGATTGGTTTGTGTAAACAACATAATTGAGTAAGAAATTGCAACAAAAATAGAAATGGAAAAAGCATACACATATAACATTACATACGTGGAAAAATGAGGACGTAGATTCAATCCTTTTTCTTCTGTAAGAAGCAACTTCATACGACACAGGGCGTGCTCTTCCTCTGCATTAAGAAATATGAGAATGGATAAGAGAGATCAGAGTGCAGAAACTGGGTTTTGGAGTTTCTCGCAGTGGAATAGAATGCCTCTCTGGATCTGATCCCTTCTTCGCTGGAACAAAAATAGAATTTATTGGAAGCAATAGTTTTCAACTGGAACTCGGAAATGGGAATGGCCGGTATCTATCATTTTTATTTATAGAAAGTTAACACTAGATCTGAAGCACAAATTTTATTGATTAGTTTAATTTAATTTATTCAACCGTTGCTTTCTCACTCAAAGTTAAAAAATAAAAACCACGCACTTTGGAAACAATACGGAGCACCGTCAAGCGCAAGCACGTGGAAGGAGAAACAACAGCATCGTTTGGCCTTGGTGATTTCAAACTCGACACGTGGCATACTATAAATTGCAACCCTTGATGATGTCGGTTACCCACTACCACCGTTGGATTCAGCATCACTCAATAGTCAAAAAGAAAACACCCTATTAGCATTTTCTCAAAAATAATTAAAATTTCTCTCTCTCTCTCTCCGAAACCGGTAAGATAGGGTTTTGACGTGGGAATACATAAGATTACAACTTACAGGGGCTTATACTTTATACTTTGCATGTATACCTAAAAAAGAATTAGTTGATGGACCAACATGACAAAAAGTCAAAAACTAGACGTGATTGAGTCAATCAATAATGCTAGCTGAACGACAAAGGTTATATGAATTTGGTTAAGAATATGGAGCTGGAAACTAGTGAATTTTGAAGAAAAGAACAAAATAGATAAACTAGTTTTTAGTCTTGATATATTTTTGAGAAAAATTGCTAGGTTTTTTTTTTCGTACCCCTTCATTCTACACCACACCCCCATAATACCATTTATCCCAAAAATACCCCTTAAAATTTTATTAAAAAAAAGTAAATTTCCCGGATTTATCTCTATTGTTGGTAAATCCGGTTCATAAAAAAAAAATTCGTGGGGATTCCCGAATTTACCTCATAGGTAGGTAAATTCGGTTCATATTTTATGAATCGGATTTACCTACGTATGAGGTAAGTCCGGGAAACCCCCCTTTTTTTAATTTTTTTTAATAAGATACGCGCGCGTGTTACGATTTAAAATACGGTACAAACGCGTTATGATATACGAGTAAAGATAAGTTGATTAACCGTTTCTACCGTATTTTCATTTCTACGCGTTAAGATAAGTTGATTAACCATTTCTACGTGTTACGATATACGAGTAAAATACTATACGAGCGCGTTATGATAAACGGTTTAAAATACGATACGAACGCATGGGGGGTTTTTGGATTCCCGAATTTACCAAAATTATAGGTAAATTCGGTTCACAAATTACGAACCGGATTTACCTGTAATTTTTGGTATATCCGGCAATCCAAATACGATGTGATACTCAAGTATTTCTGGAAATTTTTGTTAAATTAGGGGTATTTTTGTCTGAAATGACATTTATGGGGTGGGAGAGAAATGGCATTTATGGGGGGTAAGGATTCTCTGTAGTTATGGCGCGAATTGCATAGTGCAGTCAGTGTAAAAATAGACATTTAACATCGGTTGAACAACCTACCCGATGTTAAATGTATGTGTGTAAGAGATATTTAACATCAGTTTGCAAACGAACCGATGTTAAATGTCTATTTTTACACTGACGGCACAATGCAGTTCGCGCCATAACTACAGAGAATCCTTACCCTTTATGGGGGTGGGAGAGCCAAGGAGGGGGTGAAAAAAAAATCCAAATATTCTCGTGATTGAGTAAAATTTTTGTAGGGATCCATGTGGGATCCATGTGAGTTTTACCCGGTCATAAAAATAGTGTTTGTAGGAGAGTATTAATTAATTTGAGGCTATCGCGGAAGTCAAAAAAGAGACAAGCTACTGGAGTTGGATATACCCAGTACAAGTAGTAGAGGAGGCATGTGGTGTTATAATTCTTGATAAAAGTCATGTCATGAATGAGAAAGGAGACAAGAGTAGAGTAGAAAAAAGAAGAAACGAGAAAAGTAAAATGAAAATTATATTGATGATTAGAATTTTATTATAAATTGGTGGTACAGGCTTATATATAGCCAATGCTAACAACTAACCTGTAGTTACCTAACTAACATCTATAATACTCTAATATGTCCTTAAGTTTTAGGAGATCGCGATCAATGGGGAGTCGTCCCATTAGATAAATTATGTATAGATAGTTGCTTGACTTGTTAGTTGCTACTTCTTCCATCACAAATTTCGTCCTTAATTATAAGATCTTTTTGACACTTTTGCTTGTCCCTAGATATAAGACCCTTTACGAATATCTAACAAAATTTATTACGCTTTTTCCAAATATATCTTTACTAGCCTCCACGATCCGTCAGATGGGCGGATTTGGCATTTAATGTTGATTTAGTAAACACATGAAATAAAAAGCATTTAGGAGAATGATTTTCGAGGATTAAAGGTTTATAGTTGTTAAAGATTTGTAGATCTTATACACAAGAAAATGAGAAAATAGGGGAGGTGAAGAAAAAATTCGTACAATCTAAAGCAATATATGAGATAAGTAAGATGAATGATTAATAATAACAAACGTCATAAAAATAGTTCAAAAGTACAGACATTTGTTATTGAGACTACAAAAGTTTTGATATTAAAATGGAAGATGAATTAAATAAAGAGTAAACCACTAAAGAAAAGAAGCATAAGAAAATAATCAATAGATAATTTCGATCCAATATTTTACGACGAGTAAGTAGGAATTTTGTGTAAGTTATGTTCATGTAATAGGAATTCGAGGGATTAGAAAGTGAAACACAAACGTAGGTCTTATGCAGAGATTGATTTAAAAGTAAATATCAATTTAATTATGCTTCTAATACTTCTTGATGCGAAACTATCTAAATAAAGAAGAAAATACAAATTTGGACATATAATGTTTTTTCAATATTCTAATTAAAGTACCCCAAAGCACACTGCCTAGAATCACGTACACTTTATGTATTTTCCCATGAAATTGTTTTTCCATCAAATAGATTATTGACGAACGAAGTATTTGAGTAGTTAAAAAAAATTTTGAATCCTAAAGTAACCCAAAACACACTGTCTAACATTTCACGTTACGCGTTTTGCAACAAAATAATTTTGTCCCCATCAAGTACACTAAAGCACACTTTTTAGCATCCCACTTTAAAATATAAAAATATAAAAAAAATTATAAAATTCTGTTGGGAGGATATAACCGCACACCTCGACAAAACTGAGTACTCGTGGCCAGCCAACTTCCCCGGTGTAGATTAGTCATCGATAAAGCCGATGAAAACTGAACACCAATGAGATGGTAGCAAAAAAAACTAAAAGAAAGAAAAAAAACCAAAATGAAAAAAAAAAGGTTAATTGGCCAAAAAATTGGAAAAGCTAACAAAAAATCTTTCCCTCCTTCAATTTCATGGGGCATGCCAAGCCCCATATATGATAAAGATTAATACTACTAATTGTCTTGGTATATGAAAAATTAATATTGAACTCTTCTATACACAAAAGGTAATTTACTAATAATCATACACAAATTATACATATCAGCTACACTACCAACTTCTCTTGGTATGCGTAGAAAGTGTAACAAGGTCTTATTTTAAGGGATGGAGGGTGTATTAGACTTGTTAGCCATTTGAGAAAATCAATAGAGTTAGTGGAGCACATGACTTATAGAAGTATATTACAACTTGGCTTGATTGGATGACTCAATAGGTGGTCAAACTGAGAAGTTTGATTCGCATGCTAAAACAGGGGTTTGGATCCTCTCCATTTACTGGACACTTCCAGTAGGAGAGTGAAAGACCCAATAAATAAAATAATAATAATATTGTATTTATTGAGACTTTCTCTTTCCTATTGAAATTATTTGGAGAGGATCTCAATCTCTAAAATAAGGGCAGACCTATGTTATGGTTGAAAAAAATTCTATTTTTCACCTATATGATTTTTTAAAACCCCCTAAAATTTTGCATTTGTACTATGTACTCCTAGGTTTGCACCCAAGATACAAATTTGAACCCCTAATCCTGGGTCATCAATCCGTCACTAGTTAAAAGTTATTATTAATTAGCGTATGAACATAAGTTCGAATGAGAATCTTAGCAGCATGGACTCGGTGAGAAAGAAGAATGACTCATGTGAATCAACTAGACTTCAAACGCTCTCCAAATTTTCATCAATAACCCAGCTAATTGAAGTCACAATTGTCTCTTTTGTAGCACCGTCAATGATCGTGGATCCAACTAGTTTGATGCACATTTGCCAATGAATTGACATCGGTATACACAACATTATGTAAGTACATATGGGAATAGATTCTCACAAGTGAATTTATTGTCACGTGAAATCTCAACTATTGATTTATAAGTAAGAGAGAGAAACTTTAACTCATGAAAAAAGAGAAAAAATTGCATTGACTGATTTAAATTTGACATTTGACACTCTGAAGTTAAATCTCCCATCAAGTATCAAAGTAACTTACTAATACCTTAACTATTTTTGGAAAGGCAAGGAAGTCAAACAAAAGTCGGCTTATTCAGGAAGGACCTACAACACATGTTTAGTCAAATTACATTCAGGCAAGACTTGATTTACAGGTTCAGACCAATGTCGACGTTCAAGTAGGACTTGCACAAGTTCATCCAAATCCAAACTACATACATTCTAGTATAACTTCTTAGATTTAGTTGAATGTCTCGGTTCAATTCTCAACCAAGTACATTTTTAATTGTTAACCTTTGGGGCAAGTAGGGATGAGTGACATGTTAAATGCTCAAGCATATCGTGAAACTATACAGGAAATCAATCAAGGACCAATCCTATATTTGCCTTAGGCTTTGGAGGAACACAACCTATGCTACATGATTATTATACTGGGGAGAAACAATAGAATGTCATTCAACCTCCCTCGGCTAATCAGTAATCACCATACTTCCAATTGACTCCAACTCTTCTAACCTCGTCCAAGTGGGTTCAAACCCCCTCGTGGATACATAAATAATAAATATACCTTTTGCACCTAATTATTTTGGCGTCACTTATTACTCCATCCGTTTCATATTATTTGATTTCTAGTCAAAAAGTTTTTTCACATAATACATTTTTTTTAGAATACCAATGAAATATTAATAGATTTTTTCCAATCATATACCCTGCATTATAGTATTAATTTATCTTTCTAATGTCATTAATAATGACAAATTTGGTAAACTAATTCACAATTTCTCTTTCTCATACAAAATTAACTATATTTCTTAATTTGCGTGAAATGACTCAAAATGACATATAATATGGAACGGAGGGAGTATGTGTTTACCGAATAAGAGAATCCATAGTAAACCAGTTATGTGCTTTTGAAAATTAAATTCTATAAGCATGTAATAATAAAATAGTAGTATTTGTAAATCGTCGGAAATAAAAAATAATAAAATAAATGTCTTTGCTGGCAGTTACAACCTTTGCTAAAATCTAATATGGAGTGCGTCATCTTTGTTTTAGCGACAGTTGTAACCGCAACCGCATCTAAATCAAATTCCGCCGGTCGAAAAAATCAACGTAAAGTTGCTTAGCGTTGTTGAATTTAACGTCAGTTTCGAAACTGACAGAAAGTTTTTTTAGTAGCGGTTAAATTCGACGCTAAACCACAATTTTGACCATCGCTATTCTTCAATTTTCTTGTAGTAACATATCAGTAGTCCTAATTCTTCCCATTAAGAATCGGTAGATTTTTAAAATAAAAGTTGTCATTTGATCTCGTCATTAGAATCTACTCACACAATGTTTGATTCAAGACCACAGAAGCACATATTGACCAAAAAAAGGCCACAGAAGAACAAGATAGACAAGTAAATTAATAACTGAAATAGCAAATGAAGTATAAGTTTTTTTTTTTGACAAGAAGTGAAGTATAAATTAGTAATTTCTATTTTGGAAGGCCCATTTTTTGTTCTTTGTGAAGGGTACTAGGCATATTGTATGAATTGTATGTGTTAGGGTAGAGAACATAATTGAGAAAACTGTTTATTCATTTCACCAATATGGCATTTATAGAGCCACTCAATCTTACAAGAGAACTGAACAACCAGCTGAGTCCTAAGTCTAAGAGATTTTGTCATTACATCAGCAACATGGTCTTGAGTAGAACAATACTTCAATTCAATTACTCCATATATTTGCATAGATTCGTCAAAAAGTGGAACTTAACATGAAGGTGTTTTGTTTTGCCATGTAAGATGGGATTATTTGACAACTTAATGTTAGAATTGTTATCACACTGCACGATGATCCAGTTTAGCTCCATCACTTCAAAAACTTGTAAGATTCTCTTGAGCCAAATTCCTTGGCAAGCACATAAAGCAGCAACTATGTATTATCTGCCTCTGTAGTGGACAAAGTGGCCACCGACTGTTTCTTTGAAGACCAACAAGCTACCCCTGAACCCAAGAGAAATGCATACCCCAAAGTGCTCTTCATATATCATCTTGGTCCCTTGCATAATCACTATAGGCAAGAGTTCCATTAATATATCTCAGTATTCTCTTTGCAGCAATGAGGTGTTGCTCAGTGAGTTTTTACATGAACAACCTACTGGTCACACTAACAGCAAAAGCCAAATCTGGTCTTGTTGCTGTCAAATACATAAAACTCCCAACTATTCTTTTGTAATCAATTGCAACTACTTGTCTTCCTTCCCCTTCTCTATAAATTCCGGTTCTTGGAACAACTGGAACTCCAATAAGTTTGCTATTTTCCATACCAAACCTTTCAAGCAGTTCCCTGACATATTTTTGTTGACAAGTGAGAATATTCCTCTATCTCCTTGATTCACTTCCACTGCCAGGAAGTATTTTGTCCTTCCCAAATCAGTCATGTAGAATTTATTTTTCATAGACACCTTGAATTCCTCAAACATATCTCTGCTACTTCTAGTGAATATGAGATCATCAACATACTAGCTTACAATTAAAATTTCACCTACTGCATCCGTTTTAGTGAACAATTTTGTGCCAATGAGGGCACTTCTGGAATCCTGCTTGACTGAAGTAGCATTCTATTATGTTGTACCAAGCTCATGGAGCTTGCTTGAGGTCATATAAGGCTTTATGCAACTTGTATACCTTCTCCTCTCCTAGCTTCCTTTCATAACATGGTGGTTGATCAACAAATAGCTCCTCACTTAGCTCTCTATGTAGGAATGCACTCTTAACATCCAATTGAAACACATTCCATTCTTTCAAGGCAGCAAAGGCTAGTCGACTTCTATTGTATCCCACCTTGCCACTGGTGCGAATACTTCATTGTAGTCAATACCATGCTTCTGAGAATACCCTTAGCTACAACTCTTGCTCTTTACTTCTCTACCTTTCCTTTTTCATTGTATTTTGTTTTATAAATCCATTTCACACCAATGCTCTTAGATCCTTTGGGAAGATCTGTGAGAGTCCATGTCTTATTTCTCTCTATGGCTTTAATCTCAACGTCCATAGATTTCCTCCACACTTCAAGTTTCACTGCTTCTTCATAAGTACAAGGATCTTCACATGAGCCAAACATTGCCAAGGTGTGAAACTCATTAATGTTGTACATTCCTGCAATTTCATAGTCAACAAGCCAATCAGGAGGTCTAATAGACCTTTTACTTCTGTTTCGAGCAATAGAATCACTTGTTATACTTGAGGAATTTGCTGGTGCTTCCATTGTAAAATTCTCTACTGAACTCGTCCTACTACAAACACTAGTTCCTGAGGTAGATGCTTGATTTCTCTGATCAGACACATCTTCCACATCTGCTGCATTTTCAACCCGCTCATCTATGGATTTCTCTTCATCTAGATCACTTTGCAGAATTTGCTTCCCAGTTGCTTCATTGTTCTTATCCCACTTCCATGTTTCATCTTTAGAAAAAATCACATCTCTACTAATTAGAATATTCTTAGTTGCTGGATCATATAACCTATAGACTTTTGACTTTTCATTGATTCCCAGAAACACACATTTGATGCTCTTATCATCAAGTTTCTTTCTTTGAGCATCAGGAACATGTGGTGTGCAAGACAGTCAAAAATTCTGAAGAGATGAACTATAGGCTTGACATTAATCCAAGCCTGTTCAGGAGTAAAATCCTTCACAGTAAAACTAGGACTTTTATTCAACACATAGTTGGTCCAATTGACTGCTTCTGCCAAAACATTTTAGGAACACACTTCCGAGACAACATTCTTCTAACTAAATTCATGAGAGTTCTGTAGCTACCCCATTTTTTTGGGGTTGTATATGCAGTATTAGTTGCCTCTTAATTCCATTTATGGAATTGAATTCACCTCCTTTATCAGTTCTTAGACAGTAAATAGAGTTACCATATTGCTTTTCAACTATAGACTTAAACCTTTTAAAACAATCTAGAGCAACAGGCTTTTCAATCAAGAAATATATCTAAGTTTTCCTACTTAGATCATCTATAAAGGTAACAAAATACCTCCTTTTGCTATTAGATTATGTTTTGGTTGGGCCACAAATATCAGCATTGATTCGCTCAAGTTTCTTGGATGCTCTCCAGCTGCTCATCTTAGTAAAGTACTCCCAATGATGCTTTCCTATCATACAATCAGTGCACACCGCCTTGGTTTCCTTCATCTCAGAAAACCTCTTACCATGTTCTTGTGATTCAGAAGTTTCAATCCCTTCATACTCAAATGAGCATACCTTTGATGCCACAACTTAGTAAACAGGTAGGTAGAACATGAATAGCATTGACAGAAAATAATTTGTTTGTTTCCATCTTAGAGGATATGACCAATCCCCACTTGTCATGATACACATTACACTTGTCATATTTGAACACAACAGTCAAACCCTTATGCTAAAGTTCTCCTATACTTAGCAGATTGTTCTTCAATTTTGGGAATGTAGAAGACTGAAGATATTACCATTAACCCAGATCTTCACATTTCCTTTGCCTTGTACCTCAATTCTCGAACCATCTCTCAGTTTAACTGTTTCCTTGAATCCTTCATCAAGATCAAAAAATCATTCCTTGACTCCACTCATGTGATTGCTACAACCCGAATCCAAGAACCAAGTTCTTTCTTGATAGGAATCCTGGTTTTCACAACCGGCCATGAGATGAATTTCCTCCTCCTTTTCTGATTTGGCATAGTGTGCATTCCCCTCACTACTAGGATACTCATATTGATAATGCCCTAGTTTGCTACACCTATAACATTCAATTTGTTCCTTGTTGAGAGATTGCGCGCCTTCCTCGATCTTTTCCTCCTCTACCTAAGCCTCTGCCCCTTCCTCTGCCAGACTCTCTTTCATTACTAAACACTTTAAGAGTCTGATCCTCTTTCTTCCGACCTTTCACTCTTTGTTATTGGACAAGTAGGCTACTTTGTAACTCATCAATTGACATGGTTGTAACATCTCTAGACTCCTCTATCGAGTATACCACATAGTTGAATTTAGCTACCGTGGTTATGTGTATTTTCTCAACCACTATACACTCATCCATCCTCTCCCCGTGCATTTTCATTTTTGTGACTACAGCCAAGGTTCTTGCGAAATATTCATTCACGGATTCCTCTTCCTTCATGCCCAAAATTTTGAATTCTTGTCGCAAAGCTTGAAGTTGCGCCCTCTTCACCTTCATTGAACCCTTCGTCAAATCTTGGAATCGCAACTTGAACGAAGTTGGAATTCATCTTACCCCTCGCTTTCTTTCGAATCACGCTCTCAATCGCCTCAAAGACTCTCGTGTTTGCGCTCCGTATCAGGCCCGTGTGGAACTCTGATACCAATTTGTTAGGATAGAGAACATACTTTTATTCATTTCACCATATGGCATTTATAGAGCCACTCAATCTTACAACAGAACTAAACAAATTTACAACAAAATTAACTACTCTAACAGAAGTAGTTAAGCTAACTAACTGTGTCTCTATTATCTACAAAACAAATGAAATTGACTCGAACACAATCTAACAGTATGAAGATATCAATATATAGTAAACGAATACCTGAATCGAGAAGGCTTTTGTTTTTCCCACTCCCTCTCCTACTCAAAACACACCCCCTCACCCTACACATTTACCAATCTAACCTCACTTACATTTAAAATCCCCCGTACCCTCCTTCTCCCTCTTCTTCTCCTACAACACAACACACTCCCTCTAAAACCCCAAACCTCCCCTCTCTCCACTCCAATACCCTCCCGTCCTCACCTTCATTATTGACTCTCATTCAACTACCCAACATTGGCAAGTAGTTTAAGGTAATATCCCTAACAAATTTTTATCATTTTGGTTCCGTTTTGAGGTAGTTCTGCCATTTTTTTTCTGAAATCGCGCTTGGTTCGAATGCGGGCATTCGAACATGTTCGATTACTCGTATTCAAACGTGTTATTAGTTGGGTGTGAGTGTGTTGGGTTCAAACACCCTTATTCGAACACGTCCATATGTGTGCGTTCGAACAGTCGCATGACAGTAACTGATGTTTTCGAAGGTCTTTTTGAAGCCTGGAAGTCCAATGCCCCTGCCTGATTTGATATGAAATACTAATAGGGCACCCATATCAAAGGGTTGAGACTCGCTTTTTATTTGCCGCATGCAAAAGTGGAAGTCTTTATCATACAATCACAACCCCCCATCCCCCTCCTTGTGTAGATTTAAGTAAAGATAGTGATGGTAGTCAATGTTAAGTTAGGGTTATAATTTTGGTTCACAATATTGTATCACTACAAAAAACATTGGGTTTAGCGAGGGAAATATCAGTGGCTAAAAGGCCCAATTCTGTCGCTAATTGCCATTAGCGAGGGAATTAGCGAGGGAACAGTTCGGTCGCTAATATCCTCCTCGCTAATTCCCTTTAGCGAGGAAATTGTGTCGATCGCTAATTAGCGAGGACTATTCCGTGGCTAATTCCTCGCTAAGTCTCGATAAAGACACTTCCCAAATCGACCAAGCACGCTTCTCAACTGGAAAGGGTTATTATTATTATTATTATTGTTATTACTATATATTGTTATTATTATTATTGTTAAATTATTATTATTATTATTATCCTCATCATCAAACATTCCAAAGAGAGAGAGAGGAGTGAGAGTAGTGGTGTGGTGGTGGTGGTGGTGGTAGTGGTAGTGTGGTAGTGGTGGTAGAGAGAGAAGGATAAGGAGAAGAGTAAGGGAGAAAGAGAGTGAGAGAGATCTATATGGTGGTGGTGGTGTGGTGGTGGTGGTGGTCGTAGAGAGAGAGAAGGAGAAGAGTAAGAGAGAAAGAGAGTGAGATGTATGTGGTGGTGGTGTGGAAGAAAGAGAGAGCTATGTGTTGGTGGTGGTGTGGTGGTGGTCGTAGGAGAGTGAGAGGGTACTTGGTGGTGGTGGTGGTGGTTTGGTGGGAAAGTGGAAGAGAAGAAGAGAGAAGACAGAAGAGAGAATAGGGGAGAGAAGAAAAGAGAGTAAAAATGAGAGAGAGTGTTTGGTTCGGAGTTTTAAAAAAAATGACAGACATTTAGCGAGGGAATTAGCGAGGGACCTATAATTCCGTCGCTAACCACCATAGATTTGCGTGCAACGGTCAGATCTTTTCCAAGACGTGACAGGCTGTGTCAGACATTTAGCGAGGAAATTAGTGAGGGACCTATAATTCTGTCGCTAACCACCATAGATATGTGTGCAACAGTCAGATCTTTTCCAAGACGTGACAGGCTGTGTCAGACATTTAGCGAGGGAATTAGCGAGGGACCTATTGATAACTCATATTTATATGAGTTATTTATACTCATTCAAAGAATAAATCACGCAAGTTCTCTAGCAATACAAGGTTAATTAATTAGTTTTATGGTAATTTCTTAGTTCTCAGTAAATAAAGGTTAATCTTTGCATTTTGGCACCAAGTGGTGCCCTTGAGAGCGTTTTGATACTTCTTGTGCTTGTGCAGGAAAAATAGTCTTTGAACGTTACCACGCCCTCACCACGTCTATAGAAAAGCAAAGCAGAGCAAGGGTGACAGATCTCAATTTTGGCGCACTAGTAATGATGGTCAAAGATATAAAAGTCGGAAGATCTTCTATTCCCACGAAGGTGACACGCGCAGATACACATGTAGCGCTAAACGATTGTCGAGCGAGAGAGAGAAACAGACTGGTAGGTGGGCAAGTGACATCAAGAACACGTGAGCAAGGAGGCTATTTATTGAAGACGGGCTCTCTCAAGGCAAGAGACACACGCACATTCAAAGCCATTCATACATTGCACTTCATCTCCATCCCTCCACCATCCTTCCATTTATTTTTCAGAGATAGTTTTGTAAAGAAGATCTGGAAACAGACTTCTGTATTTTGCTTTTACGAATTTTTATCACTCATCGCTTTGTGAGGCTCGGACGTTGTAACGCTCTCTACACATACATCTTTGAGAAGTTACTTAGGTGTATCTTTTGCACTTAGTTCCTTTTCTTTTATGTATGGTATTTGGATTACTCCTTATCATTCTGTAAATATGCTCAACATGAGCTAAACACTTTGTAGTTGAGTTGTTGTTTTGTTGTAATGAATTTCTAGTTAATGTTATGAAGTATTGACGTTTGCATGTTTTAAATCTTTGCATAAAAGTATTTCCAAACTTGTTTTGAGGTTGACCTCTTAAAATAGGTAGATTCATAGGTTCAGACATGGTCTATGAAAAGAACTCAAAGATTTATATGAATGAACAATGTACTAAAGAGATTTAGGCATCTTTATCTAAGTCTAGACATAGAATGGATAATAGTTCGTAGAACATTCTTTGTGGGTGCTTAAAATACGAGGAGTGGGCCTATTTAGAACCTAGACATAGGACCTCTTATACTTGAAACTCGACGTTTTGTCTTTGAAAAGCATAGCTCTTTGCAATGTGGCGTTGCTCAAACGTGGCCACGTCTATACAAAATAACATTTATGCGTTATAACGTGTAAACGTTATAACGTCTGACTAGAAAGGATTTACTTACATGCAACAACTCAACTCATCTCTCATCCATAATCACAACCAACATTTGTTTACTTGCTTTATTCACATTCTTAGCATTAAAACTAACTCTCATTGCCGATTTGTTACTTGATTCTCTTGTGTTTTGAAGCCTTGAACTCTTGAAAGTAACCCAATCCTCATGGGAACGATCTCGTACTTAACACCACTTTATTACTTGTACGATGTGTATACTTGCACTATATTTGCGAATACCACACGAACGCAACACCTATCATTCCGTCGCTAACCACCATAGATTTGCGTGCCCAAATTTTCAAATTGGCGTCTTGCCTCAATTCTGTCGCTAAATGTCTCAATTCTGTCGCTAATGGTGACGTTTAGCGAGAGAATTTATTCCCTCGCTAATTCCCTAGCTAATTTTTTTTTTGTGAGGGAAAATTTTTCAGTCGCTAATTCCCTTGCTAATCAGCGTTTTTTTGTAGTGTATAACTCGTGACTGACTTATTTTGAAAACATCCAAAAAAAACTCTTTCTGTTTTATTAGCATCTGTTCTGCATAACTCTGGTTCGAACGCCACCATTCGAATGCTTGTTCGAACGACACGATTCGAACGTGTTCGAATAACAACAATCGAGACAACAATAATGCACGCTCACACCATCAGTCACCAATTTTCCTTAACACGTATGACTGTATTCGAACTTATTCGAACAAGGTTATACAAACAACCAAAATTTCTTAACACGAATACATGCGTTCGAACAACATCATTCGAACCGTCATTTAACACGTCCTGCACGAGCGTCCCACGCACGATTATTTTTGGGAAAAAGTTTGTTAGAAGTGTGCGGTGAGTAGGAGGGAGAGTGAGAAAAGCAAAATCCATCGAGAAATAGGTTGTAAGTTTGTAACGCAAAAGCCCATTGGGTATTGGGTAAGGTGGTGTTGCTACTACTGCCACATGCGATTTTGCTTCACAACTTTGAGGCCCAAGAGTGGCGATATTTCAAAAAACGCGTCCAAATTAACAATGACGTGTATGGCAGAGAAAACGCCCTGACAAAGGCGTTATATACAATCATGTGGCTTTATCAATACACTGTTTCTTCAGGTCCATCAGCATCAGATTGAAACTAGAGTATGACTTTGCTTTGTGATCATAAGTACTTGAGCTCAGTGCAAGCAATCTTTCCACGCCAGCCACAGCGATGGCCGATGGGGTAACTTCAAAACCGTGTTATACATCTTGATATTTACAACACGAAAAACTCCAAGAAGTGTACGTATGAGAGTAAATAAAAGAATCAGAATCCCTTGTTTCTTGGTGTGGTCCCTTCACTGCACTCAGCTTTTCAGTTGAGTCTGTCTTCTTGACCTTTGCACCAACATTCTCTTTTATCTTTTGAGTTTAGATAATAACATGATCATGATTCATCATAATGGGGGGCTCCCATTTATTTCTCACAACCTCACGTGACTGCTTCTGCCACCCACTGTACCCTCATATTCTTCTTTCTCTTGTCTTTGTTTGATCTAAACCATACATCATGGTTAACGTTTTGATCTTTCAACTCAATGATCACTCATAAATAACTTGTTCAATTCCATCTGCATTCACTTTTAACGCAGCAAAGCTTTCTGTTCTTTCTGTAGTACAAGTCATTTTCCTCGGCATGCAGCAGATTATTTTCTGATTTAATTAGCGGTTAAAATAATGTCATATGTTTCCTTCACCAAAATATAAATAAATTAGTCTTTACGGATGCAATACCTCCACTTGAAAATTTATTTTGGTTTGATATATGTGTAAAAAATTTATTTTGGCCCCCCAAAAAATAAGGATTGCTCTTATAAGATAATTTTTTTAAATTAAATATAAAATCATAATAGATAAATAAAAAAAGTTGATACTAATTTTACAATTTTAGCTATATAATTTGTAGAAATTTAGATATCTTATGATTTATTTTCAATGAAATTATGTATTTAGTAAAAATTTAGGCTAAATTATAGTTTTGTTCCCTCTATTTTAAAACTCACACATTTTGTCCTCCTATTTTAAAATATTTAGACATTTAATCCAAAGAGAGGTTTTTTTATTTGGAAGTGTGTTAAAAAAATGTGATGTAGCAGCTGATTTAGGCTATACACGTGGCTGCCACGCCATTATTTATTTAAAAATATTAATTTTTAATTAAAAACTTATTTTTAACTTTTTAATTAAACAATAATTTTTAATTATTTTAATAAATGAAATTAAATTTTAATTTTGAATTGAATTAAGTATTTTAAAAAATTAAATTAACTTTTTTTAGTTTTTAAAAAAAGTAATAAAAATGTAAATTAAAAAAATTAAAACATTTATTTTTAGTTGAAAATTTTAATTTAATTTTTTTCGTTTTTAAATTTAAATTTTTTTATTGAACAAACAAAATTAAATTTTTAACATTTCATTAAAAAATAAAAAAGCTAAAATTAAATTAATTTTTTCAATTTTAAAGGGTTTTTTTAAATTATAACAATTTAAAAACAATTTTTTTTAGTTTTTTAATTAAAAGTAAAAATTAATTTATTTACTTTTTAATACTTTTTTAAAAACTAAAAATGTTTGATTTACTTCAAAATCAAAATAAAATTCAACTTTTCATAAAATCTAGTAAGAATTTCTAGATTCATCGCTAATTACGTATGTAATTGTTACATGTTTTTTCACTTGTGCCCACCCACCTTTAGCTGTCATTTGTTACTTTGATGTTAAAAAAGGGTTATTTGCATGTGTTGGAATTGATTTATTAATTTTTTTTAAAAAATGATGTATGGACAATGGTTTTAAATTGCGAGTGTGAGTACTATAAAGTGTATTTGCAGCTTGATGCGGTCGGTTTGTGGCTTTGATCGTCCATTGCATCAATTGCTTTGCGATTGTTGTGACGTTGGTAGGGCTGGCCAAAGCAACTAAATCAAGGGCTTTGGGCCTCAAAAGTTTTGATAAAAAAAAGGCCTCAAATTTTCTTACTTTGCCATTATATTACCCAACACTTTAGGCCTCACATTTATTTTTACTTAACTTAAATTATTCATTTAAGCTATCTAGTATTTTCAATGGGGCTTAAATTCATGTGGATGTTAAGAGTTAACATTATTTTATTATTTCATAGGTCTCACTTTAGAGTTTGCTTTAGGTCTCCACATGTGTTGGGCTAGGCGTTGCGATGTAGGCTTTTCTATGATTTGCAAACAACTGGATATATGCCCTCGCTAATGTGTGAGCTGCAAAATTTGTTTGTCTTCCGATATACTCCATGAGTCTCTTAATCAAGCAAACCTGGCCTATTTATAGTTATACAAATGTAGCATTAACCCTTGTCGGTGTTTGTTCTAATCAATCGGTTTGCATGGTTAGAAGAATGTATAAAAGTTGTAGTATTATATTTTGAGTAGATTCAGAACGTTTTAAAATTTGAAACAATATATTTGATAAACCGAGGGAGGCCAGTAAACCATCATCAATTCATGCCTTCTTCTCACTTGATACATTAGGTTTCAGAATTAAGGAAAAAAACTATCTCAAAGAGCCACGATTACTCAACATTCAATATTTTTTCTTTAAAGGTAAACATAATCATAGAAATATATATAGTTGAGTACAAGTGATACTCAAGCAATATACAAACACAAGGTAATTGTTAACAAAGGTGAAACATATAGAGAAGGGAAGGGGAAGAGAGCAAATAGAAAAGCCCCTTAGGGTTTCAATCAGATTAGCAAAATGTTTTACAATAACAGTTCAATAGGAATCTATAAATACTAAATACACAAAAGACTAAAGTACCCTTAATATAATATATTATCTAATATCTCCCCTCAAACTCACAATGCGTACGTTGACGGGAATCATGATAATTTGTCAATCAAAAAACGAAAACATTTGATAGAATGTGTTTTTGTGAACAAGTCAGCAATCTCTAGTGAAGAAGGAATAAATGATAAAGTAATGGTGTCATGCTGAAGGTGATGACGTGTGTGAGGTGACAATCAATCTCAATATGCTCGGTCGTTCATGAAAGACTGAGTTATGGGCAATTTGAATAGCACTCTTATTATCACAATACATAGGTGCCGGTCCAGGGAGGTAAACACCCATATCAGAGAGGAGCCAACGTAATCAAACTATCTTTGAAGTATCATAATGTCTTGCTTCTTACTCTTCCAAGAGATGAGAGAATCTCCTAGAAAGATGCAAAACCCTGTAGTAGACTTGCGATCAGTAGGGTCACCAGCCCAATCAACATTAGAGTATGCCAATCAATGTACGATACAAAGTAATCCGATAGAGGGACACCATCAGAGGGAACATATTTCACACTAAGCTCAAGGGAGCTCTCAGATGCTTGAGTATCAGAAAGATGAGTTTGTTCGAGAATATTAGCAATGTACTTAGACTGAGAGAGAAGATAACCTCTAGGGGAGTAGGCAATTGCAGTCCCCAATAAAGTAGTAAGGGTGCCTAAATCATTCATCTGAATTTTTTTGGCTAGTTCTACCTTCATCTCTACAATCCCATCAACGTCTTCCCTTGTAATAATCATGTCATCAACACATATGGAGAGAATAATACGACCATTATTAGTGGACCTTAGTCGTTTCATTTTAGTCCTCTAAGTCCGTACTCCCTCCGTCCTAAAATAAGGCCCTTTTTTCACTTTACTTTTGTCCCAAAATATAAGACCCTTTACAACTTTCTAGGTACATTTATTACTCTTTTCCCAAATATATCCTTATTAATTGTACTAAATTTTGTTGGTATATGAAAAGTTAACATTGAATGTGTAGGGTAATTTAGTAACAGTGATACAAAATTTTAACATACTAATTACACAATCAACTTTTCTTAATAAGCGTGAAAAGTACAATGGGGTCTATATTATGAGACAAGAGAGTATTTAGTTTGAAATACGTCCCCCAAGTTTTTATTTAGTTTCAAATAGGTTCTCTAAGTTTGTTTAAAGGTTTCAAATAAGTCTCTATTTTTAATCCCAAGTAGGTAGCTCAGTTGGCGAGCTAAAGGATACCGAAGGAGTGCACTAAATGAGTGCAAGAAGAAGGTCCGGGTTCAATTCCTTGAAACTAACATTTCCCCACCCCACTAACAATTGTCTATCTAAAAAAAGTCTCTATTTTTAGTCGTTTAACTATGAATGTAATTCTAATTACGCATCTCATTTATGTAATTCAAATGATGTATTATTGGCATTTCAATTTTTTGGTTGAGTTCACTTAATAAAACATCACAAAAGGATCAAAATGAAACTAGATGACATACTTCAAAGACCAAATTGAAGCATGACAAATATAGAGAAAGGACCAAATTGAAACTGGAGGATATTCTTAAAAGATCTAATAGAAATTGTAGCATAAACATAAAGGATCTAATTTAAACATAACTTAAGCCACATGGATTTGTGTTCATAAACATGCAGATCGTGCGAAAACATACCCAAAATAGATTGGGGGATTCAAAGCATATCCAAAAAAACACCAAATCATATCTAAATATCCAAAATATATCCTAAACATGGACAACATAGATTTATTCTAAATTACAAACTTTAAAAAAGATCCTAAATATTAAGTTTATGCTTTTTTCCTCCAGATTGGCATTTTGAGCCTAAAACTTTTTCTTGCCTCTTGTGGAGCTTGAGCAGCTGAAGAGGATGTGCCTTCGGTGGCTGCAATGGAGTAGAATTTTTTTGCTTTTGACAAACCCAATAATTTTTTTTTTGGTATAAACTGGGTATCCTCTGCGCGCAACTGCAGAGACTAATCCCTCGAGTCGGGTAGGACCACAATGGGCGGCAAAACTCTCCTTCGAGAGATTTTTAACATTGCATGCGTCTTTCAAGACTGGATTCGATCCCAAGATCTTAGTTAATCTGGAAGAGGCCTTACCATCTCATCCAAAGTCTTTCTTTGGTCAAACCCAATAATTTTGGCCGGTAGCTTTTGGTTGTTATGAAGACTATGGTGGGCTTGTTTTGGATCCCCCAATCTGTTTTGGGCATGTTTTGGAAGAATATGCATATTTATGAACTTGATCATTTATGTTTATGCTAGATCCTTTAAGTATTTGATCTAGTTTCAATTTGGTCCTTTCATCATATTTGTCATGTTTCAATTTGGTTCTTTATGTACGTCATCTAGTTTCATTTTGGCCATATGTGTTGTTTTATTAAGTGAACTCAACCAAAAAAATTGAAAAGCCAATAAAACATCATTTGAATTATTTAAATGAGATTACATGATTAGGATTACATCTAAAATGAAACGACTAAAAATAGAAGACCTATTTAAAACCATTAAACAATTTTAGAGGACCTATTTGAAACTAAATAAAAACTTAGGGGACCTATTTAAAACTAAATAACTTAGAGGACTAAAAATGAAACGAATAAAAATAATTGCCACTTCATTATATATATATATATATATATATATATAATTTATTTTTGAGAGAAAAAGTAAAAAAATAAAATTAAAAAGGGCATGTCGTTATATATATATATATATATATATATATATATATATATATATATATATTCAATGTTAATAGGTGTCACATTAACACATAACAGATTCGTCATCGACTATTAAGTTAGATGGACGGAAAGACTTATGTGCAACGGTTTTGAAACTTGAGGGACCAAAATAAGAAGGAAAAAACTTAAAAGACTAAAGCGGAACGAATTAAAAACTTAAAGGACTAAAAGTGTATTTTAGCCCAAATTATAATATGTTAACATAAATCAATTAAAAATGTTTAAATACAAAAATAAAATAAAATAAAATAATGTATTTTGCATGTATAGTACTACAAGGTTAGATAAGATCAAGTTGACTAATGTAAAACTGGTGCTACTCTGTTTTTGAAAGAAAAAAAAAGGATTTCGTACACGAGCGAGCATGGAGCATGGAGCATTGTAAACTACTCCTTGTGAAGTCATGTCTGCAGAAAAATAACAATAATGAAAATGTGATTCTGTATAGTATGATGTAACCTGTAACTCTGTAAGAACTAGGAAAATGTGGACAATGTAATATCTCATTTTATCTAACTTGTAAATCACAAAACTTGGGATTAGTTCCAATTTGAAGAGCACGTTATTGCAAAAAACTGCAGGCAATTTCTATTGTTGTTAGGAAATTTTAGCAGTGAATATCACTATCCTCTGTTTCCATTTCGTGACTATAAGCCTACATTGCCATGTAACCAAGTATAACGATGCACACGTTTGTGTAAAATTGAAGCATTGGTAAAACATTTATTACCTAACAGTTTTCTACCTACCAAATATTGCAGATAAATAAAAATATTCAAAATGAAAGCAACTCAATACTCACTTAGAAGTTAGAACAACAAAAAAACAAGTAGTAGTAGCAGTAGTAGTATTCAATCTCTTTCACGTTTTGGAGGGATGTATAAAATAAAGAAGACAATTAAAGGTTAGCGTGTGAATCTTTTTTCTTGCTGGCTTCAATCAGAAAGTACTGACTACTACAACATTTTTTTCTCAGTAAAATTAAAAACAAAGCTAAAAACAAGAGAGTACTGCATGGCATGGCATGGCATGGCATGGGCATGGCATGAAGATTTTCAAATTTAATTATTTAAGTGTACTGAATATTGTAGACTTTAGCTTCATCTTGTACTTATATCAATTTATTTTCTTCATCATAAAAAAATATATAGCAGTGTTCTCATTTGGCGGTTTTTAAAGATGCTACCAACATTAATTGTTTAAGTACGTATGTTACTGTAAGAGAAATGATGAACAGGACAAAGAACAGAAACTATGTTGCTCTTTGTTAGTTAATAATTCAAATACCCAAAACACCCCTCAAAAGGAGTTACTTAGCACATTGTTTTTAGTGCTTAGAACAACAACAGCTTCAAAAAGTAACTTGAAATTAGAGAGTGTATGATCATGTACAGAAGAATTGATAAATTGGTATCCTTGATTATATAGAATAGAAGAAGTAAATAATAAATTGTTGTACAATTGTGGATTCAGGGGTTGAAAATGAGATTCCCACATTTACATTTCCAACTCATAGGCTTGTAGTTGGTATTGTCATTTCCTCTAGAATAAGCAATTGAAGAGAATTTTGGAGAGTTTATCTTTCCATTCTGCAATTGAGGGTTTGTAGGTACCTGAATAGCTTCACAATGTCCACATGACCTACACCTTCTGTCACATTTTGGTGGCCTTGACCCTATTTGTGCTCTCAATATCATCTTCTCCTCACTTACTATCTGCAAAAATTATTGTCATTTTTTTTTAACTCATGCTAAATATATATTAGAGGCAGAATATAACATTTTACAAGGGTGATAAATTTTACCTTGTTATAACCACTTTGCTTGTGAATCTTTCTACCTGTTAGAATATAGAGATAATAGATATCAATGTTAGTTAGTTAGTTATAAGCAGTTAAGGAAGAAGAAAAAGAGGAAATAATTTACCTTCAGTAACTAAGCCATGGTGGATGAAGCTTGAAATTATGAGAAAGAAAAGAGAAATGCAAATGAAGCTAAGTCTTTGACCATAAATGAGATGATGATGATGATGATCAAGCCTCATTTTCAGAAGTAAGAGAGAAAGTGAAGGAAAATTGAAGAATATGAAATTTGGTTTAAAGAGAGTAGATATAATGGTGAGATATGTTGTTATTGTTGTTGTTAATGTGTGAAGTGATGGAACATGGAAAGACAAATGAGAAAAACGCAGAGATGGAAGAAAAAGAGGAACCCCGAAAAGGGTAACACTTACACCTTTGGTTCCCGAGCCTCTCTCTACTCAAACAAATAATAATATTAATTAATAATAATTGTTTGAAATGAAAGAAGAAGCATAATAAGGAGGAGGGAGAGAGATGAAATGAAAGACAAAGAGGACCAAAGAACAGCAAAACGCCACCAGATCATGTAGTCAAGGACATATTTCTCACTAACGGACATCCTTTAACAGCTGGGAATTTCTATTTTTTCATTTAATATATTTATATAGTACACACAAATTATTTATTTCATTTGGATTTTTATATAGTGGGAATAGGGTGGCTTGTGTATTGTAGTTGTAGTTCCTTGTAGTACGCGATATCCTTGCAGTCCCACTTTGTCACGACACCTCCTACTCTCTCTCTCTCTCTCTGAAAAGAGAGAGAATAAAACATTATGAATGAACTAATCTATGGTTGGAGTTTTGTAAATTGAATGGTTATGATCTAATCTAAGGTTTGCATTTCAGAAATGTATTCCTCTTGTTGTGTTTGTTTATACAGCAGACTCAGGCTGCTATGCTATCATTGCTATGGCATAGTTGCATTCCGATGTTTACATAACACCTTTCCATCTTGTATTTTCTTTTGTCATTTTGTTCTTTTTTGGTGAATGAATGATAATTGACACAAAACTATATATACACATAAACCTCACATTCTTCACATTTTTTTTATTGTGAACGAATTTTTAACAGTACAACAAGCAAGTATGACTTTGTATCTATTGACGATCAAATAACCTACTTCTGAGACAGTCATCTAATTATCTTTGTAATACCTTTGTGTACCCATCAACGATTTCATAAAATGGGTGATTTTCTCCATCCCACAATACAACTTAGTGTAGAATTTGAAGTCTCGCTTAAGCTCTTCTAACAAATATTCTCTCACAGACTTCTGAGCATCCTGACCCCTACCAAGTAGTGCAACAATGCACTAAAATCCACAATTACCATCGGCTTCCACATTTACTATATCTTCAATATAAGGATGCATGATCTATGGTATAGCGCAAATGAATTCTTTGTAGTCATTCGTATGAATAATAGCAGGAGTAGGATTAGTAGTAGGATTTAGGGTTGGATTAGGACTTAGAGTTAAAGTTGGAGTAGGAGTTGAAGTGGGACATGGCTTTTTTCTAGTGGTGCTAGTTTCTTTGGTAGTGGCGGAGTAGGAGTGGAACTTGTAGTTCTAGTTTAGGTTGGTTTCTTTGTTAGTGCTGGAGTGGGAGTGAACCTTCTACTTTGGGCTGGAGTTGAGGTCTTTGATACCGGTGGGATAGGTCGTTTGCGACACAGAACAACGGATGTGTTATTTTCCCAAGAGTCAAAAATGTCATCTAGATGTTCCCAGTATGACTTCTCTCGTTTTGTTGAGAACTCATCTTTCCTTTTCTTTCACTTTTTAGGTGCCCCCTTTATGGTGATCTTATCCAAAGATAGACACATGGAAGTAGTGTCTGAGAATGCTAACTCACGTACTTTCGCCTTCAACATCACTCTACCAGCATCATAAGAAGCGTCAAACCTTCGTTAATTTATAGCTTCAAATTCAACTCATCATTTGTGGTTCCCGAAGTTTGCTTAGGAACCTCATTGGGTATTTTGAAATTAAGTCTCTTCCAATGAACATGAATCGTTTCCAATGGAATTGGGTGAGGTCCACCATGTACCTACCAAATAAGTATGATTTTGTTTAGAACAACAAACTTGACTGATGGACAAAAACCTAACGGAGTCACCAAAAAGATTTACCTAGCAAACTCACATGCACATGGTAGACCGTGCGTGGTTCTAATCGTGCATCCACATTCAGATGCATCAATACCAATCATGTTACACCGCTTCAATTCTTTGGCTAAACAAACTTTAAAACTAAACAAACCTAAAACCCCCTAAATAAATTTAGACATAATAATATACCTGTTCAGTTGTGAATGAACTAGTATAGTCCACAACGATTGAGTCGCTTGGGATGTCATCTCCTCCCGAGGTGTAATACCCCAATTTTGTCCGATCAAAAATAATAATGACTTTTATTTATTTATTTGTAGTTATATATCTTATTTTGTGGAAGTTGAAAAATATAGTTATTTTCATGTTATACCTTATTTCCTATTTAGTTAGTACATATATTTAATGGCATAAAAAAAAAGAAACTAAAAGGAAAAAAAACAAGAAAAGAGGAAGGGTGGCGATTTAGTAAAACAAAGGGGTGTCAGCAGAATTTTTTTTTTTTTAATTTGGTGTTGTAAACGATTTTGGGCCATTAGAGGCCCACGTTTTTGGCCTGACCCGGATTATTATCTCTCACCCTAAACCTAGTTGCCACACCAGAACCCTAAAGCAACAATCAGTCCATTACCTCCAAAAAAAAACTGAAAACGTTTCCACCTCTCCCATCAAACCCTAGCCGTCCACTCTCCTTTCTCTTCCTTCCATGGCTTCTCTTTCTCCCTTTCACACGTTTTCCTTCTCCCATCAAACCATACCAGCCGCCCAACTCATTCTTCCTTCTACACGTTTCCTTCTCCATCTCTCACCCACGTCTCTTTCTCTTCTTTCTCACAAGAAATCTCTTTTTTTGGACATCTTTTCCTCTCACGAAATCCCCATTTTCGGTTGCCAATCTTCAAAGAACCAACGGTCCTATGGTAGATCAAGAGTTCACGCGTTTTGCTTCTCAGTTTTTCATGGAAGGTTTCGGTTTCAAAGCAAATCCGAGATGTTTCATATGGATCCATTTATAAAGCGAAAGAACAAAGCATGAATTGCAAGTTTAGGATCTTCACTATAAATATAGGTCGAATCTGTTAATAAAGGGGACGATTTTTTTCGAGAGAGAAAGAGGGGGACGATTTTTACGAGAGAGAAAGAGGGGAGAAAGTGTGATGGGAAGCAAAGTTTGTGTTTTTTTGTTTTTCTTAGTTCCTTCTTCTCTCTCTGTTAAAACACGTTAGAAATTTTTACATTGCATTCTTGGGAGATCTGGAAAACTAGATTCACTGTAGAAGAACATTTGGTAATGGTTTTTATCTCCTCTCTATTCTTCTGCAAATATTTATTTTATTTGATGTTGTCCAAAGCTTACTACTGTTCATGTTTTAGACTATTCATATACTCTGTTAAATCATGTATGTTGTTATTGCTCATGTAGTGTTTCTTTTTTCCATATGTACATAGTGCTTCTTTATTCATATCACCCATTTAAATCTCCACTATGATTCCTTCCTTTTGAATGCATCGATTGTTTGAAAACATAGCAAAAACATCTTTCCAATAATATAGTAATTGTGTTGGTTTAGTCAAAAAAAATAATAATATTGGTCATAAGAGCAATAAGTCCTTTTAAAAACAGAAATTAATCCAATTAAATGCTTATAAAGAGATATCGGCACCTCAAAAAAAAAAACAATACAACTCTTGGTTGCAAATATCATGTTATTAAAGGTCAAATAATTCTTTTTTTAAAATAATCAAACATTTCCTTTTTTTTTAAACGATGATGATGATTTATTTATTTATTTTATTTACAAAAACAATAATAAAGTGTTAACTATGAAAATGATGATTTTCTTTTTTGAAAAATGTTAATAATGTAGTCATTAACCACAATAAAGTTCACACTCTTTTTCTTAATAATACAACTTTTCCTTTTTAACATCAGACTACTACTTGCACCCCACTTTCCAAATGAAACAACCCTTGCTATTCCATACCCCCTGCTTTCTTATACAACCATCTAGCGGCTAAATAGCACCCCATTTTTACTAGTATCCCCTTCAAACAATTCCTTTTGAATAACCAAACTCTTCACAAAAAAATAATTTCCGCTAATGGTTATTAGGTTTTACTCATTTGATTGTTAGTAACAACTTTAGCTTTCAAATGGATCATTAGTGGAGACCACTCTTTGTTAGCTCTCGGTGAAAATTCGATTGCGAAAACCCTTTTGATTACCTAAAACAAGAACCGATTATCATTAATGATCACCGCGCGCGTTCTGCGTTTGGTTATTGATGATAATTTTCATCTTCAAAAGAGTTAGTAGTGCGGCCACTCTAAACCGTTGTTGTTTGGTCATCACGAACACTCAATCCAATTGCGAACTTTTTTTTTAAGTTACTAAAACATTTTCTCCAAGTCAAACCAACGTAAGCGCTTTTCAAAAAAATAAATCTTAAAAACATCAAAAGCAAAACTAATTGTCATTGATGATCACTCGCGCGCGCTTGCCGTTTGATTGTGGGTGATAATTTCATTCCCGTGGGAGCTAATAGTGTGGCCACTCTAAACCGTTGTTGTTTGGCCTTCACAAATGCTCCCCTTCATTTGCGAAAACCTTTTAAATAATCAAAATAAAAAAACGGTTGTCATCAATAGTCACTCGCGTCGTTGCCGTTTGATTGTTAGTGACGATCCCATTTTCAAAAAAGAGCTAGTAGTGCGACCACTCTAAACCGTCGTTGTTTGGTCACCGCGAACGCTCAACCCCTTTGCGAAAAACTCTAAAAAAGATAAAAAAACAAAAACCTTTTTCAGGACCAACAAGAACTACGTAGCTTTGAATTCTCCATCGACCTTTGGGAGATACGTAGGAGCGAGAGGCTAACTCGTCAAGCGCCAAAAAAATAAATTTTCATTAAGTTTTCCCTTTCATCTTCAAACAAGAAATAGATAGGCAAATATAGGTATTTTTCAAATCAAACGTTAAAACCACACACTTAATTAAAGGTTCCCTCTCAAGAGAGAGGCGCGCGTGGAAGTGCTAACACCTTCCCCGCACGTAATGTCGACCCCAGAACCCATATCTCTAGTTTTGAAAGACCATCCGCCTTGTTCAAAAGACTTTTTTTTCAATGTTTTGGTCTTAAAATAAAAATATTGGTGGCGGCTTCAAAAATTTTCCACGTTGTAAATCGAGAAACCCAAACCGGATTTTTCGGCGCAAATACCAGTGGCGACTTCATCGGAGAGGTTTTCTTTTTAAGTGGGTCAAGCCTAATTAATTAAATGTGTGGTTTAATTTGCTATCGATTTGATTTGGACACTTTATTTGCTTCTATCTCTTTTCGGTTTCCTTTTCTTATCATGTTGCATGCGTCTCTCCCCATCTTGTTATGTTCCCTTCTTCTTGGCTCCCTTTCTTGAGGTAAGCAATGCATTTGATTGTTGTTGAAACCCTAGGCTAATTTATTTGATATTGAACCCTAGCGTAGACAACATGTTATTGCTTGCTATTGTGCGGACACATTTCGGGTTTTCCTTCGCAGTGGGGATATATGTGGTTAGTTTTAGGCGGTATGTCCTCGCTACACACACTCACACCTTATACTTATTGTACTTTGAGAGGGCCTAAAACCCAAGGTCCGACAAAACTTAGGAGAGTGGGAAGCGAGTAAAGGGTAGCAATGGACCGTTTGTCCTTCCGACTCTCACGAAAGTTTCAGCCAGAGTATGCTCTTTCATGATGCCTCACACCAGATGGCGTTCCATCGTTGTGGGTGCTATCGTGAGAGAGAATTAGCTCTGGTAACCTGGTAAGGAAGTGACTAGAACCCACATGGGAGGAACATTCGAGATGTCCTAGAACTTAGGTCCCCGCCTTCGTAGGACACAAGGGGCATACCAAGTTGTGTGTTGCATTGTAAATTAGACACGTTTTCAAAAAGAAAAGGAGATTTTTCAAAAAAAAAAAAAAAAAAAAGAGAAAATAGAGAAAGAGTTGCCGTTGTAGCCTTTCTGTTGCCGACCCGTACGAAATGACATATGAACCGCTTTATTTTAAAAAAAAAGGGGGTGAAAGAGTTACCGCTGTAGCCTTTCTCTTATCGGTCCATATGAAATAACGTACGGCCCGCATTTTCCAAAAAAAAAAAAAAACTTGAATCACTGCCAATAAGGACTTTTCTCTGAGTTACATGGGCATAAAACATCATTATCATTTGCACACATCCTTTGCATAAAACATACATTTTCAATAATTTTCGCATGCATTTTTTTTTTTCATCATGGTTTGGTTGCCGAGAATCCCAAGTAATAAGAAATTTTTTGTCATAGATACGGCATGGAATCTAGAAGGGAAACGGTGTATACTCCAAGGTACCCCGCTGTAAACAAGGTAGATGTGACTAGTCTGAAAAAATGTGCTGACCTGATGGGACCTATTGAAAGGGGATCGTTTGACAATGCTTATGGGAACCTCAGGAAGTTGTTGTTGCTAGAGGTGTGAGGCATCGAGGCTATTGTGGCTTTGAGTAGATTCTATGACTCCGGGATTAGGTGCTTTCTTTTCAGAAATTTCCAATTGGCTCCCACATTGGAAGAATATCAGCAGATTTTGGGTTTCACTCAGATGTAAGTTGTCCACTACCAGGTATCAAAACGAGACTTACACGGATGAGGGGTTTCTTTGCATTGTTGCAAGTGAGTGTAGAGGATCCAAGCTCCAAAAGCGTAAGAGAAACAATGTGATAGGTTTCGCATGAGCTACCTTGAGGTTTAATGGAAGCCTATGTAAGTAAAAATTGGTTTGTCTTGGCGAGTTTTGGCCTTAGCAATTTTTGGAGTTGTCCTCTTTCCGCAGATTGAGAGGTATGTGGATGTGGTATTATTGGTATTTTCCTAGCTTTTGAGAATGGAAGGAGCCCCATTAATCCAATTCCGCCATCCTGGCGACACTTATTCTCGCTTTTACTCATCATTGTGACTTGAGAAGGAAGAAAATCTCTTGCTCTTCTCTCACTGTTGTATGCTTGGCTTCTCATTCATGCCTTCACCAATCCAACACGAGTTGAAAAGTTGATTGACTACTGCCGTGACTTGTGAGGTGAAAGCTATGAATATTCAAGAGTGGATCCGGTTTCTAGGAGTCTAGATGAGCACTCAATCCGTTGGTATCTCTCATCTTCTTTGGGAAGATAGGCTCTGGTGAGTCTTCCATTGTAGTGGTTTTCAAAATGTCCCATTGATGGGCACAAAGGATGCATCAACTACAACCCGTCTCGACTGAGGCGGTTGGGATATCCAGATGAGGAATTCGCCATCGAAGAGATGATACTCCCGTTTACATCTTTGAAGGAGGACCAAAAGATGACAGTTTGCTTAGAAAGGCCTTGCAAGCCTGGAGTATGGTGGTTCGCATGGGAAAAGTAGAGCTTGCTCAGAGGACTAGTGGTATTACCTTCGCTCAGTGGCTCGGAAAAAGAATCCAGAATGTTCGATTGCCCTACCAAAAAGAATTGCAAGTCGAAAGGGAAGTAGTAGATGCCAATGTCCCTGTTGTCGAAGAGTTAGGCGAGGTTAAGTTGGCTCTGATGAAAGCAGAGGAAGAGAAGAGAGCTTTGCAAACTGAGATAGAGAAGATGGTTCTGAAGAACAAAAGGTTGAAAGAGGAAAATGCCCTCAAGTCTGCTACCATTGAGAAGTTCAGTCAGAAACTAAAAGGGGAAGAGGAGAGCAAGTTAGAAGTTCAAAGGTATCTGCAAGGAGCCAAGGAGGAAATCAAGAGCGAAGCTTGAAAGAGAAGAAAGGCCTGGAAGAAGCCAATCGATGGAAAGAATTATGGGATGAAGCAAAAATGGAAGAGAGAATCTGCGAAAAGCTTGCTTGCCAAGTCAAAAGAGAATCCCGCATGTTGCAAAGCTGAATGGGAGAGTAAGTTAGACGGTGTTGTGCAAGAGAGAGACTCATTTGAGAACATCCTCGAGAGAATATCAGCGGGCCCTAAAAGCGGAACAAGAGGATTACGATGAGTTGAAGAGGCGCCTTTGTCACATCAATGATGCATACCGCCAAGTGAGGATGAAAGTCAATATTGGGAACATCGATATGTCGAGCCGTTTGCTCGGTAGGATTGAAGAGCAGCGGTCATCATCGATTGGTGAGGATGAAGTTCAACACTTTGGAAGGATAGGTTCTCCAAGTTATCGAGTTGGTCAACCGGGCTCTTGCGGATGTGCCCAAGAAATTAAGAAAAGTGAAATTGAGATGTATCCCCTCAACACCCCGCTTGAGGTGTACGCAATTTGTAGAGTATGCAGAGCCCTAGTTGAGGAAGCCAAAGAGAAAGCGGAAGTACCTCTACCAACAACAAAAGGAAAAGGAGTGGAAATGTCAAAGCTCTTTGTATTTGAGTTTCTTTATTGAAATTTTCCATTTTGTTTTTATTGTACCTTTTCTTTTTCAATCATTGTATCGAACGTTGTACTTTTGGATTGATTTTGAAGCATTTTGTTTAAATTCAAATGTATGGAATACACTGCTTTTCGCTTCAGATTCCAATTTCGGTATGATCCAAAGAAAGTAATATAATAAAAATAATCAAAGATCTACCTGCGTATCTATGACAAGACATAATACACTGCGATTCTCGGCAAGACAAATCAAACATGCATTCATTCGCATTACATTCATTTACGCATTCATACTTATACTCATAAAAACGTTCTACCAATGAGAAAAGAAAGGCAAAAGGTGGTTCGCCAACACCGATATTACACCCGTCTACAAGCAAGGTTGATGGCTAGTAATCAGGATTTCGAGATTGAGGAATGCCCGGGTCAAGAGGAGTTGGCAGTGGAAATTCTTAACCCTGAGCAGCTGGCTCGGGAGAATCAGGCTTTGAAGACCAAAGTTGAGGCTATGGAAGCACGAGATGGCCGAAGTAATGAGTATGCTCTGAGAACCGAGAGGTGGGGCCGCCGTGGGACCGCCTCTGTTGTGAATCCTGAAGGGGTTGCTACTTTCGTTTCTCCTCGGACCGCCGGTTACAACTACTACACACTCCTCTGGACAGGGTCGACCACTTTGCCCATTCTCCGTGGGTAAAGCGGACAGAGTCACCCGAATGCACAGCATATCCACGGGGATGCCAATGGGTTATGTGTCGTCCGTTCTTTGAAGCTATTCTGTGTGGGTCGAGTCAACCGCCACGGTTATACCTAGTGGAGCCGCTATTGGACCACAAATTCATACTCCTAGTCCGTGATTGTCTTTGCCAAGAAGTTCACCTAGTCTACTACGGGAGTTGCCATAAATCCTCGAGAATCTTTGTCCATCATATGGGAAACCCTGCTCAGTATGGGGGTTATTATCACAGTCTGGGGAACTATCCACAAGGCCATTTGTTTGAGAACACTCAGCATAGGGATCGGTATCACCTGCTTGAAGAGCGTTTAAGAGCTATGGAAGGATCGGGTACTAGAGCCAAGGATGCCCGAGATTTGTGCCTTGTCCCAGATGTTGTCATCCCTCCTAAATTCAAAGCACCTGACTTTGATAAATATCGCGGCACTGGATGTCCATCCAGCCATTTGACGATGTATGTTAGAAAAATGGCCGCTTATGCTCATGATGACAAGGTGCTCATTCACTACTTCCAGAACAGCCTGACTGGAGCATCATTAGATTGGTATATGCAACTACAATCCTCCGACATTCACAGTTGGAAGGATCTCTCTGAAGCATTTCTGAAACAATACCAGTATAACATGGACCTTGCTCCTGATCGGTCTCAATTACAGCACATGAGTAAAGGAGATAGAGAATCATTCAAAGAATATGCTCAAAAGTGGAGGAGCATAGCTGCTCAGGTGAAGCCGCCATTGACTGAAAAGGAGATGGTGTACATGTTTATGGAAACTCTTCCAGGGCTATATTACGATAGGTTGGTGGGGAGTGTTTCATCCGATTTCTCGAATATGGTTGTCATTGGAGAACGCGATTGGAGCCGCGGATTGCGCGTGGAAGGATAGCTCATGGCTCGACACACCTCCCGCCATCGAGAAAAAGCCGTTTTGGGTCTCATAAGAAGAAAGAAGGTGAAACTAATGCGATCATCGGAGCGGTGGTTCGTCGCGACGGCAATCCACCGCAAGCTATTAGGTTCATTCTCGAGCACCAAGCACAACCTTTTCAATCAAACTATCGATCAGGAACTATAATGAAAGGAAGCTCTTGTCTTTGATCCCATTCCCATGTCCTACACGGACTTGTTTAATTATCTCATCACCAACAAAATAATCAATACTCGCCAAATGAAGCCATATCGGCCTCCCTATCCCGGAGGTACAACGCAAATGCTACTGCGCGCTTTCATTTCAGGGGCGATGGGTCATGTGGTGGAGGATTGTAAAGCATTCAAGTATGTGGTGCAAGAATTACTTGATACGAAGAGCATATCATTTCAACAACCCAATGTAGCCACCAATCCGTTACTGGGGCATGGAGGATCTCACATTGTTAATGCCGATTGACCATCGTGGGTCGGTGTTTGGTTAGAAAAGTTGATTGCATTCGGATGCCTTTGAATTTTATCCATCTTTGAATTATGCCGTTTTGGTGTCATCCAAGAAGGGTGTGCTAGGAAAGATGCCTGTGATGATCCTCATTGCATCGGGGCATGTGAAGGCTTCAAACCAATCCTCCAAGATCTCTTAGAGCGGACACACGGTCCAAGTGGGAATCCAAGAGAAAGGAGAAAGTGTATCTACCTTGCAATCGAGGCAATGGAGGCTTCAGGAGACCAATTGAAATTCCCCGCAATCAATTCCGAATTCCGGCCCGTGTGTGGCGAGACCCTCGACTATTGTTATTCCAAAGACTCTGCCGCTACCCTAGTAGGGAGACTAGGATGACTCCATGGAGTGCAATGTGCAAATGCAAGTGGAGGTCCCTAAAGGCACTTTGGATATAACAAACATTGCTGGAGGTAGTGGTATCACAAGGAGTGGAAGGTTGTATGCTCCTGAAAACCTTAGAGGAGAGCAATCCAAGGGAAATGAAGAAAGGGCCCGTAAGGGAAAAGACAAGGAAGTCAGAGAAGTCGAGTGTGACAGACAGAAAGAAGCTCAAGAATTCACGAGAGTAATGAGACAGAGTGAATATCGGGTGGTAGACCAGCTGAATCAAACCCCATCCAAAATCTCAATGCTCTCTTTGCTGCTTAGTTCAGAGGCACATCGTGCTGCACTACTAAAGATCCTGAATGAAGCTCACGTCTCCCATGACATTACTGAAGAAACCACTTGATGGTATTGTTGGCAACATTGTGGCCTCTAATTACACGACCTTCTCGGACATCGAGCTCCTCGGCAGAAAGAATCATAATCAAGCTCTTCACATCTCGATCAAGTGTGGGGACTATATGCTTGCCGTGGTGCTTATTGATAATGGTTCATCCTTGAATGTCTTGCCTAAGTCTACAATGGATAAAATTTGGATGTAGATTGCTCATACACAGCCGAGCTCTACCTTGGTTAGAGCATTTGATGGGTCGATGAAGGAAGTTTCGGAGAAGTAGAAATCTGCATTGCAGTAGGCCCCGAAGTATTTTATGTCGTCTTTCAAGTGATGGACATCAATTCCTCCTACAGTTGCCTGCTAGGACGTCCTTGGATACATGCTGCTGGGGCAGTGCCATCCTCGCTTCATCAGAAACTCAAGTTTGTGGCTGAGGGAAAGCTGATAGTGATCCACGGGGAGGAAGAAACATTGATAAACCGTTCACCACCTGAATATTATGTGGAAGCAGCGGAAGAGTCCTTTGAGACTGCCTTCCAAGGACTGGAGATCTCAATATTTGTCTTCGTTGAAAATGAGCCTCTGTGGAGGCCTAAGTGGTCCAAGGCTGACATGATGGTTGCAAAGGTGATGTTAGGACATGGGTATCTGGTCGGTAAGGGCCTAGGAAAAGCGGCTCAAGGAATTGTAACACCTGTCCAATTGAGAGGAAACATTGAAAGGTTCGGTATTGGGTACATCCCAAGTCTTCTTGGCCGACGGAGGAGGTTGGCATCAGCGGGAGAGAGAAATGGGTGGCCAAACTCGAGAGGAAGGGCACCCAATCGGGGAGAATTGTCATCGCTAATCTTAAGAACAACTTCCGAGTCTTTGGTATCTTTGAACCACGACCAGTCAATGTGGTTGAAGAAGGATCAAGCTCAGTGGCCGCGTCTTTGTAGAGTCCAGTCTTATTCTTTGTCTTTCTGAGAGAGAAGGCGCAAAACTGGGAGATCATGGATTTCCCCGTATTTTTCAATTTAAAGTAATTATCGTTGTAATGCAAATCCCTTGGCTCTGCCCAAGGCCTTGGGATATTTCATTCGGCACACGTGTTTTTAAATCAAAACTCATCAATCAATAAAATGTTATTTTGAATTTTCAATAAAATCTCTGTCTTCATCTTTTATTTGTGTGTCTTTTCTTTGTTTTTATTCGCCGCTCCATTCTAATGCAGATCAAAAATAAACTCTGAAAATAATAATGCCCATAACTCATCATTGTGACTTTGATTACCCGGTTAATCTAAAGCCGAGGAAGATGTTGAAAATGATTGGGATACTCCTCGAGAAATCATGAGAATGGTAGAACAAGAAGAAAAGGTCATTGAACCCCATGAGGAGTCTGAAATGATCAATGCTGGTACCGAGAAAGAGTAAAAGAGGTCAAGGTTGGTAATGCGCAATGGAGGATAAAGAGCGCAAAAAGTTGATTCAGCTCCTGTTCGACTACGCTGACGTATTCGCATGGACTTATCAGGACATGCCAGGGTTGAGCACAGACATTGTTGAGCATAGATTGCCGGTGAAATCGGAATGTCCCCCGGTGAAACAGAAGTTAAGGCGGATGAAGCTCGAAATGTCTTTGAAAATCGGGGATGAGGTGAAGAAAACAACTTGATGCGGGGTTCTTAGTCGTGGCAAAATATCCGAGTGGGTAGCAAACATTGTTAGGTCCCCTAAGAAAGATGGAAAGGTCCGAAATGTGTGTCGACTCACAGTGACTTGAACAGAGCAAGCCCTAAAGATGATTTCCTCTACCCCACATTGACGTCTTGGTGGGACAAGATCGCCAAAGATTCGATGTTCTCCTTCATGGATGGATATTCAAAGCTATAACCGGATCAAAATGGCTCCAGAGGATATGGAGAAAACCACCTTCATAACCCTTTGGGAACCTACATTACAAGGTCATGCCTTTCGGGTTGAGGAATGCCGGGCAACCTACCAAAGAGCGATGGTAACCCTATTCCATGACATGATGCATAAGGAGATTGAAGTCTATGTGGATGACATGATCGCCAAATCAAAGACCGATGAGGAGCATGTGGTTAACTGCGAAGGTTCATTCGGCGTCTCGGAAAATACAAACTCGAGTTGAACCCCGCCAAGTGCACCTTTGGGGTTAGGTCGGGAAGTTGTTGGGTTTCATTGTTAGCCGGAAGGGAATTGAGGTAGGCCGGACAAAATACGAGCAATCACGGAGATGCCAAAGACCTAAAGCAGAGAAAGAAGTTCGTGGTTTCTGGGAAGACTAAATTACATTTCTCGATTCATCTTCCGATTGGATCGCAACTTGCGAACCAATTTTCAAATCCTGTTGTGCAAAAACCAAGAGATGAAGTGGAATGATAAATGTCAAGAAGCATTTGAGAAAATCAAGGTGTACCTCCAAAATCCACCCGCCCCGATGCCACCCGTGTCCGCGGGCCTCTTATCCTATACCTCACCGTACTAGACAATTCTATGGGTTGCGTCTTCGGGCAACACGATGAGTCGAGAAAGAAAGAACACGCGATCTACTACCGAGCAAGAAGTTCACAGATCGTGAGACACGGTATTCACCATTGGAGAAGACTTGTTGTGCTCTCAGCTGGCCGCACATCGATCGAGACAAGATATATCTTTGAGTCACACTACGGTTGGTGTCCAAAATGGACCCAATCAAGTACATATTTGAGAAACACGCACTCACGGTAGAATTGCTCGTTGGCAAATGCTTTCGAGTATGACCTCGCGTGCACGTAACCCGAAGGCAATTAAAGGTAGCACATCTGGCAGATTACCGCACATCAACGATTGAGGATTACGATCGATGCAATGTGAATTCCCGGATGAGGACATTATGGCATTATTCGACGGCGGAAATCTCAAGATGATGAAAGGTGGAGAGTGTTGTTTGACGGTGCCTCTAACATGTGGGGCACGCGGGAATTGAGAGCGATGTTGATCTCTCCGGACAACCGCTTCATACCATTCATCGCCGGACTAAGCTTCTATGTCACAAACAATATCGCAGAGTATGAAGCGTGTATCCGGGTATCCAGCAGCTCTCGATTGGAAAGTCAAGAGGCTCGGACGGCACGGAGATTCAAATTTCTAGTTGTCCATCAAGTAAAAGGAGGCGGAAACAAGAAATCTCGATTTGGTTCCCATCGTGACTACATTCGAGAATTAATCAAACCCTTTGAGGAAATCACTTTCCAAGCCACATACCATGCAGCGAGAATCGGTTGGCGGATGCCTTCGCAACTTTGTCATCTATGTTCAACGTCACGTGTGACAAAAGTTTGACGATCGCCGAATCAAAAGACAGAACGACCGCTTATCAACTGCTGTGTATGGCGATCGAAGAGGATCGAGATAGTAAGCCTTGGTACCATGACATCAAGCAAAGTATATCACAAAAGCAGAGTATCCTCCGGGGGCTACTGAGAGAATGACAAGAGAACCTCAGAGGTCGTCGGCGTGAGTTTCTTCTTGAGTGGAGGCGTCCTCTACAAGAGAAACCATGACTTGGTACTCTCGTGTGTGTATGAGAAGAAGAATCAATAAAGATTATGCGAGATGTTCATGAAGGCTCGTTTGGGGTTCATTCCAATGGCACGCAATGGCTAGAAAAATCTCGAGAAATTTGGATACTATCGGTTGCAAATGGAATCAGATTGTTCTGATTTTGTGAGAAGATGTCATAAATGTCAAATCTATGCAGATCACACCCATGTACCCCCAACTTCTCTCGAATGTCTTGAGTGCACCATGGCCATTCTCAATGTGGGGCATGGACATCATCGGTCCCATTGAACCCAAAGCTTCCAATGGCCACCGTTTCATCTCGTTGCTATTGACTACTTCACTAAGTGGGTGGAGGCGCGCTTATCCCAATGTAACAAGCTCGGTGATTGCTAAGTTCATCAAGAAAGATTTGGTTTGCCGCCACGGCCTTCCAAATAAGATTATCACTGCACAATGTGAGTAATTTGAACAAAGAAAATGATGAAGGACTTGTGTGAAGACTTCAAAATACAGCATCACAATTCTTCTCCTTACCGCCCAAAGATGAATGGGGCAGTTGAGGCAGCTAATAAGAACATCAAGAAGATTGTGCAAAAGATGGTGGTAACATACAAGGACTGGCATGAAATGCTCCCTTTGCCCCCTGCATGGTTCTGAGAACCTCGGTGCGCACCTCGGCTGAGGGCAACCCCCACTCACTAGTTTATGGGTCGGAGGCAGTCCTCCCCATTGAAGTTGAAATACCATCCCTGCGGGTGTTAATGGAGACAAAGCTTGATGAAGCAGAATGGGTTCGGTCCCGTCTTGACCAGTTGAACCTCATTGATGAAAAGCGGGTGGCCGCAATGTGTCATGGACAGTTGTACCAACAGAGGATGAGGAGGGCTTTTGACAAGAAAGTTCGTCCTCGTGAATTCCAAGAAGGAGATCTTGTGCTCAAGCAGATCTTGCCGATCCGCATGCACTCTAGGGCAAATGGGCTCCCAAATATGAAGGACCTTATGTGGTGAAAAAAGCATTCTCAGGAGGAGCTTTAATTCTGGCGAATATGGACGGAGATGAGATCCCAAATCCAGTAAACTCAGATGTGGTTAAGAAGTATTATGCCTAGAAAAATAGACGAAAAAAGAGAAAGATAAGCCAAGGAAAATCAGCTCGCTAGGTTGAAAACCCGCAAAGGGCGGCCTAGGCAAAATCAGAGCGACCCGGTGGATTGAAAACCCGCAAAGGGCGATCCAGGCAAAAATTAGGGTCAGAAAACTTGGGCTTGAGAAAAGAAAAGGCAATCAGCATTCCCAAAGGTTCGGATAAAGGGTGATCAGGGTTATGAGTATGGACGATGGGCACCGTTACTTCAGAGATGAAATCATGAGATCTGTTCCCTTTTCTTGTATTTTTTTAGTTTAAAAGAAAGATTGCAATGTATTTTCAATTGGTGTGACTTTCTGCACGTCCAATTTCTATATCAATAAAAGTCCAACTTTTCTTTCATATATGTGCCTTTCGTGTCTCTGCTTTCATCCATTCAGTTTCTTTCAAAATAATAACTTTTATGATTGATGAAATTGAATTGCAAAACATGTCACATTCAGAGCATTACAGGATCATTACGAAATCTTTGAAAAATACAAAAAGAAATGATTTCCCAAGTGAATAAATTGCGAAAGAAGCAGTCATGACGAACCAGTGCGCAATCCTCGCGTGATCATCGTCTTGGAACAACTTCCGTCCGACAGATCGATTTAACCAAAAAAAAAGAATGCCGAAGAAAAACAAATAAGCAGAAAAAAAGAAAGCTGCTTAAAGAAAATAAACAGAATAAACAAAAAAAGCAAAAAGAAGAAAATTACAGAAAACGGAACATAAAAGGAACACAACATCTTCATATCATTCATCATTCTCATATCATCCATACCATTCGTCACTCCATGGCATCAAACAGTAGTGCATTACACTTTCAAATGCGCATAAATCAATCATTGCATTCATGAGCATCCAAATGCCCAAGTGCATGCATTTCATGCACCATCCAGAGAGGAAGTTACCGGACCAAAGAGTCCCAAAATCTCATTTTTAGAAAATCTCCATCAACACCGAGTTAGTGAACTCCATCAACCCAGAGTTAGTGAACTCCATCAACCCAGAGTTAGTGAACTCCCACAGAGTTAGTGAACTCCTTCCACAGATCACAACATCGTACGAGCACGCGATGGATCCATCAGACTTCGTTAAGTCCTTCGGATTAGTTGTGTCAGCCTAAGGCATAGTGTAAATCCTTTGATCAAATCAGTTCCGGACCTGATATTGATCGGCCGCTCGAAAAGGCCACCCCCAAAGCTCGGACTCGACAAGAGTCCGTTAAAAGGTTTTTAGGCAACCTCCGAATTCCCAATTTACCGCTTTTCCCAATTTACTGCTTTCCCGTTAATGCGACAAGTGTTAACCCCCTTTCTCCAAAGGAAAATAACAAAAAGATTTGAACATTTTCTAAAGCGGACAAAATTAGTATTATTTCTATATCTTTATTTCCATTTTACCAGCAAATATGAAAATGCCAATTCATATTTCTTGCCAAAATGTGAAATAAAAGAGGCAAATTGTAATACCCCAATTTTGTCCGATCAAAAATAATAATGACTTTTATTTATTTATTTGTAGTTATATATCTTATTTTGTGGAAGTTGAAAAATATAGTTATTTTCAGGTTATACCTTATTTCCTATTTAGTTAGTACATATATTTAATGGCATAAAAAAAAAAAGAAACTAAAAGGAAAAAAAACAAGAAAAGAGGAAGGGTGGCGATTTAGTAAAACAAAGGGGTGTCAGCAGTTTTTTTTTTTAATTTGGTGTTGTAAACGATTTTGGGCCATTAGAGGCCCACGTTTTTGGCTTTGACCGGATTATTATCTCTCACCCTAAACCTAGTTGCCACACCGAGAACCCTAAAGCAACAATCGGTCCATTACCTCCTCCAAAAAAAAAGCAAAACGTTTCCACCTCTCCCATCAAACCCTAGCCGCCCACTCTCCTTTCTCTTCCTTCCATGGCTTCTCTTTCTCCCTTTCACACGTTTTCCTTCTCCCATCAAACCATACCAAATTACCAACTCATTCTTCCTTCTACACGTTTCCTTCTCCATCTCTCACCCACGTCTCTTTCTCTTCTTTCTCACAAGAAATCTCTTTTTTGGACATCTTTTCCTCTCACGAAATCCCCATTTTCGGTTGCCAATCTTCAAAGAACCAACGGTCCTATGGTAGATCAAGAGTTCACGCGCGTTTTGCTTCTCGATTTTTCATGGAAGGTTTCGGTTTCAAAGCAAATCCGAGATGTTTCATATGGATCCATTTATAAAACGAAAGAACAAAGCATGAATTGCAAGTTTAGGATCTTCACTATAAATATAGGTCGAATCTGTTAATAAAGGGGGACGATTTTTTACGAGAGAGAAAGAGGGGGACGATTTTTACGAGAGAGAGAGGGGAGAAAGTGTGATGGGAAGCAAAGTTTGTGTTTTTTTGTTTTTCTTAGTTCCTTCTTCTTCTCTGTTTAAAACACGTTAGAAATTTTTCTGCCTCGTTCTTGGGAGATCGGAAAACTAGATTCATTGTAGAAGAACATTTGGTAATGGTTTTTATCTCCTCTATTCTTCTTCGCAAATATTTATTTTATTTGATGTTGTCCAAAGCTTACTACTGTTCATGTTTTAGACTATTCATATACTCTGTTAAATCATGTATGTTGTTATTGCTCATGTAGTGTTTCTTTTTTCCATATGTACATAGTGCTTCTTTATTCATATCACCCATTTAAATCTCCACTATGATTCCTTCCTTTTGAATGCATCGATTGTTTGAAAACATAGCAAAAACATCTTTCCAATAATATAGTAATTGTGTTGGTTTAGTCAAAAAAAAAAATAATATTGGTCATAAGAGCAATAAGTCCTTTTAAAAACAGAAATTAATCCAATTAAATGCTTATAAAGAGATATCGGCACCTCAAAAAAAAAAAAAACAATACAACTCTTGGTTGCAAATATCATGTTATTAAAGGTCAAATAATTCTTTTTTTAAAATAATCAAACATTTCCTTTTTTTTTTTAAACGATGATGATGATTTATTTATTTATTTTATTTACAAAAACAATAATAAAGTGTTAACTATGAAAATGATGATTTTCTTTTTTTTGAAAAATGTTAATAATGTAGTCATTAACCACAATAAAGTTCACACTCTTTTTCTTAATAATACAACTTTTCCTTTTTAACATCAGACTACTACTTGCACCCCACTTTCCAAATGAAACAACCCTTGCTATTCCATACCCCCTGCTTTCTTATACAACCATCTAGCAGCTACATAGCACCCCATTTTTACTAGTATCCCCTTCAAACAATTCCTTTTGAATAACCAAACTCTTCACAAAAAAATAATTTCCGCTAATGGTTATTACAGGTTTTACTCATTTGATTGTTAGTAACAACTTTAGCTTTCAAATGGATCATTAGTGGAGACCACTCTTTGTTAGCTCTCGGTGAAAATTCGATTGCGAAAACCCTTTTGATTACCTAAAACAAGAACCGATTATCATTAATGATCACTCGCGCCGCTTGCCGTTTGGTTATTGATGATAATTTTCATCTTCAAAAGAGTTAGTAGTGCGCCACTCTAAACCGTTGTTGTTTGGTCATCACGAACACTCAATCCAATTGCGAACTTTTTTTTTAAGTTACTAAAACATTTTCTCAAGTCAAACCAACGTAAACGCTTTTCAAAAAAATAAATCTTAAAAACATCAAAAGCAAAACTAATTGTCATTGATGATCACTCGTAATTCTGCCGTTTGATTGTGGGTGATAATTTCATTCCGTGGGAGCTAATAGTGTGGCCACTCTAAACCGTTGTTGTTTGGCCTTCACAAATGCTCCCTTCATTTGCGAAAACCTTTTAAATAATCAAAATAAAAACGGTTGTCATCAATAGTCACGCGCGTCGTTGCCGTTTGATTGTTAGTGACGATCCCATTTTCAAAAAGAGCTAGTAGTGCGACCACTCTAAACCGTCGTTGTTTGGTCACCGCGAACGCCAACCCTTTGCGAAAAACTCTAAAAAGATAAAAAAACAAAAACCTTTTCGGGACCAACAAGAACTACGTAGCTTTGAATTCTCCATCGCCTTTGAGAGATACGTAGGAGCGAGAGGCTAACTCTCGTCAAGCGCCAAAAAAATAAATTTTCATTAAGTTTTCCCTTTCATCTTCAAACAAGAAATAGATAGGCAAATATAGGTATTTTTCAAATCAAACGTTAAAACCACACACTTAATTAAAGGTTCCTCTCGGTAGAGAGGACGCGTGGTGGTGCTAACACCTTCCCCGCACGTAATCGACCCCCGAACCCATATCTCTAGTTTTCGAAAGACCATCCGCCTTGTTCAAAAGACTTTTTTTTCAATGTTTTGGTCTTAAAATAAAAATATTGGTGGCGGCTTCAAAAATTTTCCACGTTGTAAATCGAGAAACCCAAACCGGATTTTTCGGGCGCAACACGAGGTTGTACCATTTTCGGCTATTTTATTCTCCAAAGTCTGTATAGAAACAGAAGACAGGTATTAAAAAATAGTTTTTGGACATTCTGATAATGTACGGTTTTAAAATTCTGAATTGGTTCAGAACTATGCAACCAAACGAGTTGGGTTGCATATTGTCGTGTCTGTTGGTTTTGAAGACATCCCCTTATTTCAATTTTAGAGGTACGGTTTTAATGTGACGAATGAGTTCGTTACTATAGTACCGAACCAAGCGTAAAACTGAAAAATTAAAACAAACACACCTCTAGTTTCTGTGTGAAAAAAAAGGAAAAGTTTAGTAGAGATCATACCTTGAGAGGGTTGCACACGTGGGAAAGATGGCTAGAATGTAAATGAGGTTGGTGAGAAGGTTAGAGTTTGGAGTGGAGGGATGGAGGTGTTGGATTTAGGAGGAGGGTGTGTAGTAGATTTAGGAGAAGAAGAAGAAGGAAGGATGTGGGGATTTTTTAAAGAGTATTTGGAATAGTTATGTATTTTCATATGGTTAGGGGATGTGTGGTGTGTAAGGGGGTTTGTAAGAAGTATGAGCCTTCTATTTTTATTTTTTTTGTGCTAGATCTAACTCTATGCTTTTGCATTGGGACGAGTTAGCAAGACGAATTGAGTTTTTCCCACTCATACCTTTCACCTAAATACGCAAGAGAGCAAAAACCCTCCAAATAATGTTTTCTACATATACTGAATCAACAAATCAAGCCATGATCTCGTAAGAAATTAACTTGAACCTTTGCCACTATTTTTTTTTGACAAAACATTTGCCACTCTAACCGGTAAATATCTGGAGGTTTAATAAATATGCTTGGCAATAGATTACATATAGCATGTGTTTGATTTCTTAAAAAAATAAAAATTGATTGGACAACTCAGGTTATATCTTATTTGATTTGAAAAAATCATTTATGATCTTTAGACAAATGGTAAAAAGAAGAGACTGACATAAAACTCAAATTTTTGTCCTCACAAAACCATGACTTTCTTTCCCACAAGATCTTTTTTTATGTCCACTCCAAAAATTACAAAAATACTATTTTATTTCTAATTACTCAATAATTTTTTTCTCGCCTATCTCTCTTCTCTCTCCTCTATTCTCTCTCTCCTTCTCTCTCTCCCTCCCCCTCTCTCTCTCCTCTATCCTCTCTATCTTCCCTTTCTAATTACAAAAATGGTAGTACTAGTATCCCTTTATAAAATAATTTTGAACCCTTGAAATTTTAAATTTGCATAAGTATCCTTAAATTTGTACCCAATTTTTAATAATTATATCTTATTAATCATCGTAAAAGACTATTTATAAAACTTTTGAAAGTAATTTTACCGATGCCACATATTTTTACGGACTACTTCTTATTTTCCTATACTTTAGGACTTAAATAGGTAATGACGGGTAAATTTAGAGACTAATTTGACGATTTACTCTTAAATAAATTTGGAGTTAGATAACTTGATTTCTTAATTTTAGTAAATTAAGTGGGGACATTTGAAAAAATAAATTTAAACAATTTGATGAACCAATATTTTTGTTAATGATTTTTTTGCACCCCTGACTCAGGGTTCTGGGTCCGCCACTTTTTACATTCATTCACATTTGATAACAACATTTGATAGAATCACATTAAAGTGCTAATTTTATAATTATTGTGGGTATACAACTTACAAGAGGGTTGAGAAATCTTCTTATCTTCTTATCCATGAACATGCGATGAGTTCATGTTTGTACGTCTACATCTTAATGGAAATCAAATAGCTAGGAAAGGGTTCACCTGTAACAAGAAATTAGTAAACTGTAGCTATATAGTGTCTGCAAATTAGTCCTGTCCTTCAATTATTTATTTATGTATACTATTCAAATTGTGCATTATGAGAAAACGAAAGTAGGAAATTAAAATTCTCAATCAAGTGACTAATACTGGCTCATTACTGAAAGTGATCTATGTATTTAGCCAATAGAAATTCCCAAACGCTGCAATTTATGATATTTGTACCAGTTTGATTTTGACACTACACCAATCTCAAACTTATCTGATATATGAATGCATGAATAAATTAGTTACTATGCCTTTCTATTATGTTTTGTGAGAATTAACCGCCAGAGTAACGTTGGTATATAGTGGTATCTCTCCTTACAAAAACAGTTTAATGTTTTTTTTTTTACAACAAAAGTCCAATTCATTTCATTCAAAATATACATCAAAAAGAGTATAAGAATTTGAAAACAAGCGCCACCTCTCTTAGTGATGAAAATGGCCTTGTTTTGCGCGCTCTCCTAGAAAAAATCACACGAGAGTTTGAATTAAAAAAGCTAAAAACCTCCCTACAATAATGTAAAATGCTACCATAATCAGAGACAATTATAGGGGCCTTATTAAAGTCATCCACCACAACCTTGGCATCCATTCCGAAGATTACAGTCCGGTATTGCAATTCACGCACTCAATCAATAGCTATAAGTAATCCCAAAGCCTCACCTTTGTAGACTTATAATAACGGAGCAAAAGAGTGCATTTTAGCGGCTATAAAATCCCCACGATCGTTCTGAAAGCACATACCAAAACCAACTCGATTTCCATTCGTATCAAAAGCTGCATCAATATTGCATTTCCCAAAATTAGGAGGCGGCTTGGTCCAGTCTACGGCTGCTAAATCGGTCACACCAGCAGCTGGTCTAGGCGCATACCGTGTGAAAACAGATTTGGCCGAAACCCAATCTGTCAAAAAAACAGCTCCGTTTCGGACAATAGTTGCAGCAGAATCACGGGAGTTTTTCCACACCAAATTATTGTGACTTGATCAAATGCTTCACAAGGTCATTGCCTAAGCAATACGGACATCCCCTGCTGATTCATAACTGTAAACATCCACTGTTGAACCGAAACTGTGACATGTAGACTCTGAGCAAGGAAATCTGCCATTCCATGCACAGTCCAGCAAGTTGTTGTTGTGATGCAGTCAGCAAATAAATGTAAACCAGTTTCTTCAGTATCACCACAAACGGACACATAGGAGGAACGTCCAACCCACGAGTGCGAAGAACATCGCGCGTTAAAAGACAATTTCTCCCCAACCTCCAAAGGAAATTCTTTACTTTTGGTGGTACCTGTAATTTCCAAAGAGTATTCCAACACCCATCAACCATAGAATTAGTGTAATTAGGAGTCATTTGGCTAGCCATACGGTAGGCACTTCTAACAATGGAGCAAAGGAGTTGCCAAGACCGCCTCGCTAGAGCGGCCATCCAACAAAAAACGGACTAAAGCCTCATTCCAACACTTTTTTTCTTGTACAATCAAATAGTCAACACGAAGAAGCGGGTTAAAAGTGCTTGAGTTTCTAGGCCGAATATGAGTAGGATCTTTAGTCCACGAATCTTCAAACAACCGGATAGAATTACCACTCCCTATACTCCACATGGATCCACGATACAACAACTCTTGAGAGGCAAATAAGCTATTCCAAACAAAGCTCCCATTGCTCCTCTTGGTAGCATGCAAGAGATCACTATTCGGAAAGTACTTGGCCTTGTAGAGCCTAGAAACCAAAAGGTTCGGTTGAGTTTGTAGGCGCAAAGCTTGTTTCCCCAAGAGAGAAATATTAAAAGCTTTTAGATTCCGGAAACCCATACCACCATGATTCTTAGGTACACATAATTTCTCCCACGCCATCCACCGGATCCCCTTAGATACTCCTCCATTACCACCCCACCGAAACCCATTGAGCATACGTTCAATCTCAACAATAAGAATAAATGGTATTAAGAAGAGACTTATAAAAATTGTTGGAATGTTGAGAGTCCCAATTGCAGCATATTAGCCAAGATCCGTTTTCGCTATCGGCCACTTCGATCATGTTCCAGTTGTCTACGTGAGGTGGTGTTCAGAGTCCCACATTTAATGTAAGGATTTTTTTCCACCCCCCCAATATACCCCATACCCCCATAATACCCCAAACGGACAAAAATACCGTTAGAAAAAGTTGAAAAACAGATTCAACTCTCATTTGGTGATATTTCCGTGAAAAGTAAGTTTTTTCCTTAAGATTCCCGGAAATACACGTATTTTCGGAGTACATTTTTTTCAAAATTCCCGGAAACACCATATATATGATAAATTCGGGGAACTTTTTTAGGGATTCCTAGAAATACCTCAAAACGTGGTACTTCCGGAACGCAAATTTGCAAACCCGAAATACCTCGTTTTGAGGTATTTCCGAGAATCCTAAAAAAGCTTCCTGAATTTACTTGTATTTCCGAAAAAAAAATTTGTTTTTTTTTTTAAATTTCGTTTTTAATTTTTTTTCCTTTTTCAGTGGCGACCAGAATAGGCAACTTTGAGCGAGACGAGTCTTCAGGACCAGTGCTACCACAAGATGATGAGAGTACTCCTGCTCTTCCAAGCACTCGGATGAGGATTACGTTGAGGAACATAAATGTTGGTCACACTTCTGAGCGTCAGAGGCGTGTCCGAGAGCGACAGATAGCGGCTGACCCGGTGCAACAAGAGCACCATGAGCATGAGCAGGACTACTATGAGCAGGACGCCATGCAGTTAGAGGATGCCGAGGCTGACATTGCTCAAGATGATGGCGGTCGGCCCGCTTCAGCGAGTTTTCTTGCACTGCTGCGACGCGCATTGCGTCTCTGTGCTCTGATTGGGGCGGTAATACTTTTAATAATTTTTTTAATTTTTTAAACAATAATTAATTAATTAATTACTTTTAATAATCTATTGATTATTTTTTTTCCAGGACCGTGGTAAGATAAAGGCGGCATGTCACGGGAGAAGATACTGAAGATTAGACCAACCCATCACCACCCACATATAGCCAGGTGGTTGTTGTTTGAGATGGACGTCACATCTCTCGGCAACATCAACCATGAGCTATATCAACTTTTGTGGAGAGGTGACACTCTGAGACCAACTCATTCCACATGTCGTGGGGGGAGGTACCCGTGACATTGGACGACGTGTCCGCGTTGCTCCACTTGCCGCTGACTCGCACACCTTTGGCCTATAAGGTGAGTTTTGACACGCCTGATGCCATGCGGGCAGGAGCAGAGCATCTGGGCATAGACACCGACTCCTGTTGGGAGGAGTGTTAGTTCAATTGGGGACCGACATTCAAGTTTTCTTTTTTGGAGGCTGCATACAGGGCTAACATGGACAGTGGCCATCTTGATCATGCGACACAGTGCTATTTGCTATTCTTGTTGGGCAACACCATATTTGCCGACAAGAGTCACACTTATGTGCCCGTCAAGTGGGTGACTCTTATCTCTGATTTTCAGCAATGCGGTCGATGGGCTTGGGTCAGGTCTGCCGCCTGCCATCCTTTACGAGCGGTGAACGGCGCTGCTATTATGAGACGTCGCAGATTGGCGGATACACTTTCTACTTCGTAATTAAGTATTTACTTTTAATCTTTTAATTACTTTTATTCCTATAATTACTTATTTATTCATTTAATTATTTTAGTGTTGGATATACGAGTATTTCCCCATCATAGAAGTGCGGAAAGACTTGGTGCGCTCTGCGCTTACCACGTGCGCAGCGGTGGGAAACAAGAAGTGCAATGGTTTGAAGTGAAACATTTTCGGGAGCATGTCATATGGATCCCTTGGGAGGACCACCATCAATTCGTTGGATTTCACAACATCTCCCTTTTCAGAGGTTGGCCGCTCTGGGGTTCTCTAATTATGCCTTATATGGCAGACAGGGTCCGTTGGAAGTTTGGGTATGTCCAGCAGATCCCTGATCCACCCATTTCAGGCTCAACTCCATCTACGGAGTCCATATTAGAGCGGTTGGTGTACTATCAGTCCCCGACGCGGACTTTCAGGGAGACTAGTAGATGGACACCCATGGCGGGTCTCTGCGATGATGATTACCTACCTTGGTACAGAGAGATGTCTATCCCTCGCCTGACTGTCTCCAGCTCCACCTCGGCCTCTAGAGGATGCTCCAGTTCAAGAGGCAACTGCTAAGGATATTGGTTCACTGACCGCAGAGGATAGGATGGAGAGAGCAGCTGCACTTGTCTGGTATGCCATGGTAGCCGAGGGGATTCCACCTGCTGTATATAAGACCCTTTCCATTGCTTTAGGGATTTTGACATTTGACCCTTAGTTGTATATTATTTTCTTACTATTTACCGTATTTGTACTCGTATTTTGAAACATTTTTACTCTCGTATGTTATATATTTTGACGTATTTCTTCTCTCACACTGTATTATTATCGTTAATCGTTATCGTTAATTGTAGTTAAGCGAGTTTCGTTATCGTTTATCGTATAATCTCGTAATAATATATATTTTTAAAAAAATAATTACCGGATTTATGCATAAATTTAAATAGGAAATACCTCAAAAATAGGTATTTCCGGTATGCAATAGGTATATTGCAAACCGGAAATACCTATTTTTGAGGTATTTCCGAGAATCCCTAAAAAACATTTTTTTATAAAAAAATAGGGGTATTTTGGGGTTTAAATGCATTATGGGGGGTATGGGGTATATGGAGGGGGGTGGAAAAAGAACCCTTAATGTAATATGGCTTTGAAAATTTTTATATATAGGTGACAACTGTCACTACAAGCTGAGTAGGGTTAAAGTTTATCTAACCCAAACTCTAAGATGGTTTTCGAGCCTATCGCTAGTTATCGAGTCACACTCAAATTGTCCAATTCTCGAACGTAAGGAGGTGTGTTAATAGGCCTCATATTGAATGTGATATTACCAAAAAAGAACATATAAAGTGGGAGACATCCCTCACTCTAAGATGGACATTTCGACATGAGAAGATAGTGAAGTTTGGAACTCCACAAGTGCAGCTGGAAAATTGAAAGACACAGATCGATAAGATTCATTAAAATCTGATTGGAGTAAATATGAACCTAGCCAGTCCAATATTAAACTTTTGATTGATCACTATCCATGCATTTGGAGAAAGTTAGGAGTAGTATTATTGGTTGGTGGGGGCAGAACTTCAGGTCTATTATGAGAAACCAACATTTTTGTCGGGGAGTGAAGTCCAGCAGATTCCAAGTTCCATCAGCCACTTAAAAGATGAATGGAACTTAAAGAGATTATGCTAACAAATAGAGAATTTCAAATCTAAACCAATCCACACAAAAAATTGTGAGTCAATCTAACAAAATTTAATAGATATGTAATGTTATTTGTTGTTAAATTATTTTGTATTATTATTGATGTAAAACTCGATCAAGTACTTTTTTTTAATATCAATAAGATCAGTTATTAGCTCAATAAAATTGATATATTAAGTTATTTGAGGTACTATAAAAATGCACATTGGAATATGGAAATAATTCTGAATATTTAGGACCCAATTCAAACCAAACCGCATTTTATTATAATCTTTAAATCCAATAATATCATTTTGTCTTAAAATTGAACTAATTAAACCACAATGCAAATGCTATACTTTCTAAGTTGGACCAATGAGTTGGTCCCACGTTATAATTAATGGATCACTATTACTCTATGAACTGTGTACAGCTGAGAGAAGTTGATTGATCGATGATGAACGGATCCGATTGGCAGTGTGTGTTTGGTTCCGCGGTGGGGAGAATTGAGTTTGCCAGAATTGAATTTGTAGAATTAAGTTTGGTTAAAAGTGAGTTTAATGTAATGTGATTTTTGTTTGCATACATTTACTTAAAAGTGATTCTCACAATTTATTGTTGTTTGGATAAGTTAAATCAAAAGTGCTTTTAAATGTAAAATTACCAATGTGGGTATCAAATTAAAATTAAATTAAAATTGATACCCACTTTGGTAATTTTACATTTAAAAGCACTTTTGATTTAACTTATCCAAACAACAATAAATTATGAAAATCACTTTTAAGTAAATGTATCCAAACAAAAATCATGTTACATTAAACTCACTTTTAACCAAAATTTCGCAAACTCAATTCTCCCCACCGCGAACCAAAACACACACGTAGTCGCCAATCGGATCCGCTCATCATCACACTACGCCGTAATTGTAAAAGAGATCGCCACCTTTAGTAGCGTTTTATAAAAACGCTAGCCATTTTAATAACACGCTACACCATTAGTAGCGTTTTAAAAAAAACGCTACCAATTAGGTAACACGCTAGACGGATCCTAGCGCTTTTGCTTAAAACGCTAGCAAATTAGAAAACACGCTAGACGGATCCTAGCGCTTTTATTCAAAACGCTAGCCAATTAGAAAACACGCTAGATAGATCCCTAGCGTTTTTAGAAAGCGCTAGCTATTTAGAAAACACGCTGAGACGGATCCTAGCGCTTTTATTCAAAACGCTAGCCAATTAGAAAACACGCTAGATAGATCCCTAGCGTTTTTATAAAACGCTAGGTATTTAGTAAACACTCTAGACATATCCCTAGCGCTTTTACTCAAAACGCTAGGTATTTAGAAAACACGCTAGATAGATCCCTAGCGTTTTTAGAAAACGCTAGGTATGGTTAAATAATTTTTTTGTTTCCCATTGAGCTACTTCCTCTTTCACCTAACACTCTTACCCGTAAACGCAAAATCACTCACCCGTAAACGCAAAACCCTAACACCCTAACTCAAATTAACATCATCTCTCTCAACGAAAATCATCTCTCTCAAAGTGAACATCATCTCTCTCACTCGCACAACATTGGTGAGTTTTTCTGCCTTTCTCTGTTTCTTGTTAGATATTAATTGTGGGTTCTAGCTAGTTTAGAAATATATTAGTTTTGTCACTTGTGCACACTAGACTCTTCTTATTTTTTTCACCACTAGCCTCTTCTTGTTACACATAAATTAATTATTTGGAAGACTAGATTATATGGTTCCTTTGTTTTTTTATATGAATTGATTCTTCATTATATTCGAATTGCTTGATGGGTCATATGTTAAAGTTCTCTTCTCAGGATTTTATTATAAATATTTGGCAATTATGGATAGAAATTGGATGTCCGCCAATCGTCTCATCCAAGGAGTATCTTATTGGAGTGGATTATTTTGTGAAATTTGTCTTTGTTGAACGTTTAGGGACTTCTAGTGGTATGAAATGTCCTTGTTTAAGGTGTTGTTATGTAAAATCGCCATCGAGAGGAGTTGTACGACATTTAAAGGCGAATGGAATTGATCAAAGTTACACTTGTTGGATAATGCACGGTGAGAAAAAGGTGAATCTTCAAATATGAATGATATTAGTAAGAGATATGCGCTTGCACGGTTGACACGGAACACATTCATTTGATGCGAACGAATTTGAAGAGATGGCAAAGGTGGTTGAAGAGGATCTTAATGATTGTCTGAAATGTTTGAGAAGTTGATAAGCGATGCGAGAGACACCATTGTATGCGGGTTGTAATGAATTCACAAAATTATTGGTCGTGTGATCAAGTTGTATAACTTGAAAACTCGCCACGGATGGACGGATAAGAGCTTTACCGATTTACTCTCACTTACGAAAGAAATGTTGCGAATGATAATGTGCTTCCTTCTCGGACGTATGATGCAAAGCAAATGTTGGGGTCTATTGGCTTGAACTATGAGAAGATACACGCTTGTCCGAATGATTGCATTTTATTTGGAATGAACATGCGTTGTTAAAGTCGTGTCCTAAATGTAATGCACCATGCATATAAGAAGAAAGAGTCCGCTCCACAAAAGGTGTTGTGGTATTTTCCTATAATTCCTCGATTTAGGCGCATGTATCGTAGTTCGGAAGATGCAAAACACTTGACATGGGCATGAGGATGAAAGGATTAAAGATGGTATGCTACGACACCCGGCAGATTCTCCGCAATGGAAAAAATCAATATTGAGTATCCTAATTTCGGGGATGACCCGAGAAACCTACGCCTTGCATTGTCTGGTGATGGATTTAACCCGCACGGTATCAGAGTAGCTCCCACAAAGACATGGCCCGTGATTTTGGCGATTTATAACTTCTGCCGTGGCTTTGCATGAAACGCAAATATATGATGTTGTCTTTGTTAATTTCTCAGGCCCAAACAACCAGAAATGATATTGATGTATACTTGGCTCCTTTAATTGAAGACTTGAAGCAAATGTGGGAGGCGGGGTAGAGGTGTATGATGGGTTCAGAGAAGAAAGTTTCACCACGAGGGCTATGATCTTTGGCACAATTAACGACTTTCCGCATACGGCAATCTATCCGGCATACAGAATAACAAAGGGCAGTGTGCATGCCCTATATGTGAAGATAACACAGATTGGATGTGGTTGGAACATGGTAAGAAGAATATCTATCTTGGTCATCGTAGATTTTTGCCATCAACTCATCACTATCGATTGTGGAGAAAGGCATTTGATGGGAATACAGAAACACGTAGAGCTCCCCGCCTTTGTGGGCAACAGTATTTGAAAAGGTGGAAGATTTGAACATTAAATTTGGGAAGCCTTTTGCAGGAGAGATTGCCAAACGGGGGTGGAAGAAAAAGTCGATTTTCTTTGAGTTGCCATATTGGAAGTCATTATATGTAAGGCATTTCATTGATGTGATGCATGTTGAAAAGAATGTCTTGAAAGTGTCATTGGTACCTTACTCAATATGCCGGGTAAGACTAAAGATACCATCAACTCAAGGTTGGATTTGGTTAGTATGGGTTTGAGACTGAATTGGGTCCGGTAAAGAAGGGTACACGCACATATCTACCTCCGCACTCATACTCTATCTAGAAAGGAGAACTGTCTTTTGTGAGTTTCTTCATGGAGTTAAAGTTCCAAAGGGATACTCTTCAAATGTGGCGACTCTTGTATCGATTAAAGACCTCAAGTTAAAGTCTCTAAAGTCCCACGATTGTCATGTTCTCATGGAGAATTTGCTACCCATTGGTATACGATCCATTTTGCCTAAGAAAGTGCGTCGGACCTTAACCAAACTTTGTTTATTCTTTAAGGCGATTTGTAGTAGAGTGATTGACCACGGAAAGTTGCCAACATTGCAAAGAGAAATTATTGTCACTTTGTGTGAGCTTGAGATGTATTTCCCACCTTCCTTTTTCGACATAATGATTCATCTAATAGTTCATCCGGTTAGAGAGACACAATTGTGTGGCCCATGTTACATGAGATGGATGTATCCGTTTGAGCGTTACATGAAGATATTAAAAGGATATGTGAAAAATCGATCACGACACTGAGGTTGTATTGTTGAGCGCTACATAGTTGAAGAGGCTATTGAGTTTTGCACGGGCTATCTATCTAGTCTTTGAATATTGGGGTGGGAGGTGCAAGGTCATGCATGGGAAGGATTAGTAAAGGGATGACAGGAAATAAATTAGTGATGGTATCAAGGAAAGAACTAGAGCAAGCACACTTGTACGTTCTTCACAATGATAGTGAGGTTGATTCATATGTTGCCAAGCACAAGGAGATTCTTAAGAGTCAATTCCGGGAAAGAAGCAAGTTTGGTTAGCAAAAGAACACAATAGGAGTTTCATAGTGTGGCTAAAACATCACATTGATGGTGAGTGTGTTTGAATCCTACTTGATTTCAAAAAGATTGAGATGGTTAGCAAAAGGTCCAAATATACATGTCTTCTCTTACAACATGACTATCTAATGAGCGAGTGCACTTTCTATACAAAAGAACAAGATGATCGAGTAAAATGCAAAATAGTGGGGTGACTCTTGTAGCTCATTCTATGCATGCATCCAAAGTGCAAAGATAGAAATCCCATATATGCGAATATGTCTTACTTTGGCTTCATTGAACACATATGGGAGTTGGATTACAATATGTTTGAGAGCACGTGTTCAAATGTGAATGGGTTGACAATAATATCTTGGTTTTCTGATTGATGAATTAGGGTTCATGCGGGTGAATTTCAACAAGTTAGGATATAAAGATGAACCTTTTATTTTAGCATCGCAAGCTCAACAAGTGTTTTATGTCACCGATCCGATTAATATCAATTGGTCTATTGTCCTTGCTCGTGCCTTGGGAAGGGAAGAGAGACAGGTCGGATTAGAGGTTATGGATATGGGATTCCTCCTACAACCGTGTGTTTGGGCCAAAGAAGAGCCAAAGCAAGGGTGCGGGGATTGTAAAGTCATGGCGGCAAAGTATGACGAGCTATCCAAGAATGTTCTTTGTGTTAATGGAAGAGAGACAGGATGTTTAAGCGACTCTTGGCACAAAGGATTGGTGCACCATCCCCTCTTTGCACCACCCCTGCTTGAACCTATTGAGCCTCGCCGCACCCCATAGCGCCCGAGATAGCTGCACCATCCCTTCAACATGTGTATTTAACAAAACTCGACTGCTTTTTTGTACATATGTATTTGATAAAATTATCATGTATATTTATTTTTCTTTATAATTGATTTAGGATAATTGTGAATGTGAGCTATATATTGCAAACCCACATCGAAAGGTTGCGAGTGGGTTTGATATGTAACCAATTGAGTGCCCACATCGCACAATCAAGGCCATGCCCGAAAACCATTTGAGAGTTAGGGTAGACTATTCAATAGAGGGGTCCGCACCATTGCTTCCATTCCAATTGCTAATGCGGATATATTTATCGTGGATCAAGCACTTAGTACTTTTGTGGCATGGCTTTGAACAACTTGTCGTTGTAAGTGACAATATTTTTGTTAATAATTAAATGACTATAATGTGTGTTAACTAACTAGCTAATTAATCATTTTTTTAATATATACTAGGTACCCCATGTGTCCCGACCTTCCCCTTCCATGAAAGTGTCCCAACCTTCCCTTCCACTACCAAACTCTCCCGACCATCTTATATCTGGCCAGATCCAACATGTTGGTCAATTTCCCAATGATGAATTCCAGAACTACATCGATTCTCTAAAGGTCCACATTCAAAAAATGAACCAGGGCGACCAAATTTTTTTACCGCCCGATAACATTGTGGGCCTGGAGCATTGGTAATGATCAACATCGAGGATATGAAAGCTATAGTTGAGATGGATTGGGCCACCGCCATCGATATTAGAGTATACAGAGGTATGTATTAAATTATTTGTACACAATAGTTGTTTATATTAGAGTATATATATGAGGATCTCGAGAAAGTTGTATATATATTATTTATAGGTTTTTGTACAATCGTCTTACGGTCCCTTCTCAGCGGACACGTAAGTATTTCTTCTTGTGTCCGCGTGTATCGTTGTGTTTAAGCAAGGTAATACAGAGGAACGTATTCGGCTATTAAGAGTGACGTACAAAGTTATATCCATTCACGCTTCTTGGAGGCGAAGCATTTGAAGGCGACTCTTTATTTTTGGCACCACTCAATAATGGGTGAGAAATTTAGTCTTCAATCACTTGTTTAATTATTTTGAGGATTGTATTATAGTGTAAATTAATGTGTACTCATTCGTTCTTCATTTACTTGCGAGCAACATTGGGTACTCTTTGCAATAAACCCTAAGCAAAATGTTGTCTATTATCTGGATTCACTTCAAGGCCATTACAACGTCTCACGAAGACTTTCGTGATGGATGGTTGAGAGGTGTGTATGTGTAACCCTCTCATTTTAATTTGTATAATTTAATATATGTATTTTGATCAACTTAAAGTTATATATATATATGTATGACGTTATAAATGCTTTGAAAGAATACTTGGGATTATCTACGACTAAAACAAGATGGCTACCCATAAGCTGTAAGCTTTTTAAGAATCATTCTTATAATTTTAATTGATTTTTGGTCATAAAATGTGACAATTAAATTATAATCTTTTGCTTTGTAGTGTCCTAAACAACCAAATAGCAATGATTGTGGGTACTATGTTATGAGGTATATGAAAGAGATTATCACTCATGACAAAGTAACAATCCCAACCAAGGTAACTACTTAGATTTATTTTTATATTGATATTATAATACTTACTCACATTTAATAAACATTTTAATTCTAATTTTATTTCATTTTTTTCAATATTTTCCCGACTTCAAAAAAATCCAGAATTACTCTATTTGAACAACTTACGTGAGTAAGTGGGGAGTGGTGCCATTTTGTTTCTAGCTTTTTGTAGCAAGTTTTGAGATTCATAATAGTTTAGTTATTATTTATGTTGTATATATTGGATTTATATTATGTTGTAAGTACTTCTTAGAATGATATATATTGGATTGGAAATATTATTTGATGAATTTTGTTGATGAATTTTGTTTGAATGATATATTGGATTGGAATGTATTTTCTGAATTTGTTGAAAAGGAATGAATTTATAGGTTGTAATTAAAATGGAGAACAAACCAAAATAAAAAAATATTTAAAAAAATTCAGTCAATAGGTAGCGTTTTAGAGTGAAAACGCTAGAAATGAAGTTAAAAATTCATTCAATACCTAGCGTTTTAAAGATAAAACGCTAGGAATTAAAAGAGGAGCTAGAGGATCCCTAGCGTTTTTCTGAGAAAACACTAGGAATGCTAATAAAGGTGCTATAGCATCCCTAGCGTTTTATATAAAACGCTAGGAATGCTAGTAAAAAAGGTGCTATAGCATCCCCAGCGTTTTTATATAAAAAACGCTAGGTATGGTAGTAAAAGGACTATAGATCCCTAGCGTTTTAATTTAAAGCGCTAGGAATGGTACTAAAAAGGAGCTATGGGATCCCTAGCGTTTTTATTTAAAACGCTAGGAATGGTAGTAAAATGAGCTATGGGATCCCTAGCGTTTCTAAAACGCTAGGAATTGTAAAAAGCGCTGGGTCAATGGCTAGCGTTTTATATAAAACGCTACGTATGTCTAAAACACGCTGGGGAAATGGCTAGCGTTTTTTAAAACGCTACTAATGGGGTGTACGCATTAGTAGCGCCAGCTTCTCTAGCGTTTTAAAACGCTACCAATGCCCAAAAAAAACGCTAGCCATCCTAGTTCGCTGGCGTAGTGTCAATCAACTTCTCTCAACTGTACACAGTTCATAGAGTAATAGTGATCCATTAATTATTTCAAACACAGTTCGAATAATTATGATTTAATGGCCTCATCTTAACTAAGAGTTTGGATCTTTACAAGTGCTTATTGAAAAAGTTATGAGAAAGAGACGTACAATATAATAATGAATACAATAAATCTTATTATCTTTTTGTTTTTATCACTCTATCTTATAACTCTGTCCCACCAGTACTTGTGAGGATCCAAACTCCTCAACTACGTGACCCTCAAAATAATAGGCAAGTAATAGGCAAAATCAAAATTGTAAATTATTGAGGCTTTCTTTAGAGAATAATATTAGATTAGATATACTGTTGAATATGATGCACAACTTTCTAGGATAACCAAAGGGGAGTTTCATATAAACCTCTTCAAATAAGTCATTAGTGAGGAACGCATTGTTCACATCTAGTTGAATAAGTTGCCAGTTTTCTAGGCTAAGGGAAAGCAAGACGCTAAAGTAGTGAGAGAAGCTACAGGGGAAAATGTATCAATAAGGTTTAAGCCCATTTTTTGAGTGAAGCCTTAAGCTACAAGCCTAGTTATATACCTATCTAAGCTTCCATCTGCTTTGAATTTCATCTTGAAAAGCCACTTGCAGCCTATAGCTTTCTTACCTTTAGGTAAGGTTTGGACAATCCAAGTGTTATTGGTTTCACATGCGTTTATTTCTGTTACCAAGTGGCTTCAGTCTCAAGGGGGTGAATTGAGATATTTAAAACTTTTCCCCTTTGAACGACTTAGATTAATTTTTCGTGCAGGTTTTCGAAATGAACGAATTAGAAACTGATAGCAGTAAATAACACAATAACTTTTATAATAGTTCAACCACCTCCTAGTGACCTACTGCAGTCCTCACAAACCATTATGATATTTTCACTATCAAATCAAAACTTAAAACAGGTTCTTTCAAACTCTTGCAAAACTCAGGCACTACTCTTCACTTAAGATACCCCCACTTTCGTGCAAGAGCCCACAACAATTGACAAACAAGAGAGACCTCATCCTTGTTACAGTCAAAACTCTAGAGAGATTCTCCACTCTCTAGTATAACCAATTGACAAACAAGAGATACCCCACCTTTGTTACAATCAAAACCTTATAGAGATTCCCCACTCTCTAGTATAACCAATTGACAAAAATTGAACAAATTACAAGTAATAGAAATACCTCTAAAGTAGGTGAATACAACAAATTGAAAGGTTCCCAACCTAACCCTTGAGAGAGATCAACTCAAATTGAAAGAAACGGTGAAGAACAAGTGCAATAGTTGTAACACCCCAAAATTAATTAGGTGAGTATTTAGCTAAATTAATTAAGTGATTATTTGACTAATTTAATTAAGTAATATTTTAGTTGTCTATATTAAAATAAATATAGTGTGATTAATTAATTTAGAGTTTTATTTTATTTAGGAGGTGTTATAGTGATTAGTTATATTAAAAATAGAGTATGTAATATAACTAAGAGGTGTTGGGTAGTAAATAAGGGAGTGGGGAATTAATTAAAATAGGGAGTGGTTGAAGTACCTAGAGGGTGTAAATAAGGGGCCCAAGCCCACCCAATAAGCCCAAATTAATGACTTAAGATAGGAATAGGGTTTTAGCCTCATTAGATCAAAGAAAAAGAAAAAAAAAGAGGAGAGGGAGAGGGCTGGAAAACCGTGGCAGCTGCACACCATGGGAGGAGGGAGTGAAATTTTCACCTTTGCTTGGGTAAGTTGGTATTTGCTTGGGTAAGTTGGTATTTGGTACCAATCTTCCCCATTTTTCTTCCTCTATCTTTTAGTGTAAATTTCATACACTAATTCATTTCCATTTTTACTTTGCCATAAATGGGTTTTTGAAGCTCTAAGTAGGAGAGCATCCATTTTGGTGGTTCTTGTGTTTTTGAAGGAGAGGCTACTTAGGTTCTTCAATTTTGAGGTATGGGGGCTCTCTTTCATAGTTAATAATTTATAAACCTTGAAATCATATGGATTAGGTGTTAGGAGTAGTTGTTTAATTAATTAATGAAGTAATTGTGTGTTTGGGTGGTTGTTTGATTGTGTATGTGATTACATTAATTGTTGTATTTGTATTTAATTTGGGGATGCCATGATGCTTGATGTTGGAAATAAATGTGTTGTTAAATGTGCATGCCATATGTTTGATAAAATGCTTCAATGTGAAGAAATATGTGACTTAATGATGTTGATTAAATGCCTAAGTGAGTGTTGTTAAAGTGAGTGTTGAATTGTTAAACAATATAGAGATAATTAGATGCTAATTAATATAATTAAATAAGGGAAAGTATGTGAATATTATTAAGTGTCAAAATAGTCCCTAAGTGCTAAAATAATCTTTATGGTGTTGGAATAGTCCCTAAGAATTAATTTAATCCTTAGTGTGACAAAATAGTCCCTAAGTATTAAATAAATCATTGGCGTGACAAAATAATCCCTTAGTGTCTAATTAGTCCTAATATGGCAATATAAGTTCCTAAGTACCAAATTAACCATAATGTGTCAAAATAGTCCTTAGGTACTAGATTAATCTTTGGTGTGTCAAAATGGTCCTTAGGTGTGGAAAAGGTCCTTATGGGGTGGTTTGGTCCTTAGGTGGGATTTAATTTAGTAAATGAGGTGTGGTGGTGAGGTGTTGATAATGAGGTGATGTGGGCTTCGGCCAAAGAGGTGGGTTAATAATTGATGTGGGCTACGGCCAAAGAGGTGGGTTAATAATTGATGTGGGCTTCGGCCAAAGAGGTGGGTTAATGATTGATGTGATGTAATTATTGTGTTGTGATGCATTTGTCATGGTGTCACATAAATCATATGCATATAAACAAGGTGGTATGGCTTGGCCAAAACATGGTGGGTGGCTTCGGCCAAAACATGGTGGGTGGCTACGGCCAAAAGAGTGGTGGTTGCGAGCGGGGTTATTGAGGTGGTTATGGATCCACGTGCATATTGCATTCCATGCATTACATGCATGCTCGTGATTGATTGGGTGTTCATGAATTAATGGTGTGTCGGTGTAATCAGTATTTGTTGTAACTTTATATGTGACGAATCGTATAATTGAGCGTAAGCGTATATTGGCGTAATCGTAATTGGTGTAAGCTTGTGTTGATGGTGTCTTGAATTGATTGTATATCCGTGTACCTAATCTATTGTGTTTCTTGTTTTATTTATTATTATCTATGTATTGAGACTCACCCCTCTCTGCGTCGTGTTGCCTCGTATGTCGGCAACTGCAGTGTGGTGACTAAAGGTGTTTAGAGATCTTTTCTCTAGTGTGGTCGAGTCGGCTCGATCACGTAGCAAGGGGAAAATATTTAGTAGTTGTTATTTTATTACGTTTTGAACTATTATGTTAAGCTATTATCTTCATTTGTTGTACTACTTTATTCTCGGACTTGTTGGTGCTATGTATCATATCTTTGGGGTTTTACTTTAATTAATATTCGAGTATTGTAAGGTGTTTTGAAGAAATGTAGCACTCTCTTTGTGGTGCGTGGAAAAATATTATGTTTTTGAAAACTCTGATTTTATAATCGATTAATTAATAATAAATAGAAAAGGGGGTGTTACATTAGTGGTATCAGAACAGTTTGGTCCGTCCGGCCAAGTTGTCGAGTCTGTTAACCCTCGAGTCTTGGTACTCGTTCTAAATCATAATTATGTTGCTGTTTATTACTGTTAACTTTGTTGGTTTGTTCATTCATTGACATGTTTCGTGATTTATTTGATGGATGACGATTGAAAGTATATCGATTTATTGAGGTATGTGTGATTAAAATATATGACTGTTAGTTGTACCAATGATTTTGGTTGTTTGTGACTGTTGTTTGTATTATTAAGATACGTGTGATTAAAAGAGTTCTAACGACGTCAAAGGAGTGAAAGTCGTGACGACGCATTCGCACTCCGGACTGCGTTAAAAGTCTTTTAATGTGATAGTTATAAATTGAAAGAAAGTAGTTTTTGTGACCTTAATTAGTTGGTTGCATGAGTAGGAGGGACTGATCACCCCAATAACTCATCCCAATGAAAGAGGCGACAATAACTCATGATTATTATTAACTTTGGATGCATGCACTAATTCTAATTTGATTGATTGCTTGATTAGTCTGTTAGAATATAGAAAGCACTTTTATATGACCTAACCTTGGTGAGTTATGCACTGGACAATATTTGCAGTATTATTGTTGAAAATTGTTGCACTTGATTGACGTCTCTGCTATAGGTTGATTGTTACTGTGATGTATATGAGTTTGACTTATGCTAAATTGTTTTGAAGTTAGTATGCTAAAATGAAATGCTGTGTAATGCTATATTTTCATTTTCTCAAGTAAGGTTGCATAACTCGAAGTTTGACATTTTTTTTATGTTTCAATTTGGCTTGTTTCGTGAGCACGATGTGTTTTGTCAAAAGTAAATGATTAATTTCCTTACCTTCTTAGTGTATGTCGGAAATTAAATTTTGAACTAATAGGTAGTTGTTTATGCGTTTGCATGCTCGAGTGATAGTAAGGTTGGGGTTCCCGTGTGGTTTCCTTTGTGACAAAACTGTGAATTCTGTGGTTTTCGAAAAAGCGGTACTCGGAAAATTTTTGTGCTATTAGGAATGAACGTAATGTAAAAGTTAGTGTTGAATTCTGTTTCCAAGTTGTTCTAAGATTTATTTTCAAAATGAGACATGATTTCGGCTTTTGCACCAATTAGGTTGTGGTTAGGTGTTGTTTGAGAATGATGGGGTATTACACTAATTGCATGGTTAGGGGAGTTAAAATTGTTATGCTACGAGAATGTGAGTTCAATAATAATTGTCAGGGTTTTAGAAACAAATGTAAACAATTTTAAGTACTTCTTGACTGTGAACTACAATTGTGTAATTGTGTTCGTTTTATGACTTAACTTTGGCATGGTTGTTGCTATCGCTAGTATTAATTGTCACTTCTTGAAAAATTGTTTTATGTGGGTTATAAATCTAATGATGAAAACTGTGCAACGGGATATTTTGTGCGCTTCTATGTCTTGATTTGTTTTCCTTGCTAAATGTTGACAAGGGTATTTAATTTCATTTGTTTAAACTAATAACGAGTCTTGTATCAAAACAATTGTACTATGATGCGTGCGTTGGTTAGGTTCTTTTGTGATATGAACTCGATTCAAATTGGTAGGATTATATGTTCCATGTTATTTTCTAGAGGAGTTGTAAAATTGCATGTGGCCAATCCCTAGGAATAGAGAAAATCGAAGAATATGCCTATATGTTTAATCTTTTCGGAATTGTGTGTTTAAATTAGTTGCATGATTGGTTATGCTTGTTTGGCGTTTGATGAAATGCAAAAGTATGTGATGATTATAATTGGTTTTAGTGATTGGTCATGACGAGTTTTGCTTGCTTATAGTTTTATGCGTTTCTGGACACTGTTTCAGTCTTTTGAAAACTGGTACTGTTTGGTTGAGTCAAAAATTATGTGGCTGAGTGTTTTCGAAAATAGACTTAAGGCCGGTCGTTTTGGCACTAGTGTCGTTAAATTCGGAGTTGTGTAGCTCCAGTTATGAATCTCCAAAGTCGGGTCAAATTTCTAGAGTCAAACTGTGAATAGGTTCAGTTTTTGCAAGTGTTATATCTTCAAATGAACTCCGTTTTGAACGATTCTTTTTCCATTAGAAACTACACTCAAAATGCTTTTATTCGGGCTGAAGTTTCGTCCCATTTGGTCAAGTAGAATCTGTCCAGTTAGGAAACTGTTTGGGTTGTTTCTAAAAACTGTACTAATTGGCTCATTTTTTTGAAACTTTAATGATATATTCAGAAACTACACATCCGTGGCTTTCCAACAAGTATTTATTTGTCGAAATCCGAGGTCGTTTACTATTTTAATTAATTCGCCAAAGTAGGCGCAAAGTTACAGAATTTTCTGCACCTGAGTTTAAGTAGATTAATTTGAACGTTGAATAAAATGATTAGTTGTTGAATATTTTTAAATATTTTTATTTAAAAAAATCGTTTTAGAATTTTTAATTTTTTTTAATATTTTTAAAATTGAAAAATCGTTTTAAATTATTTTATTAATTTTTATTTCAACGAAAAAACTATTTTCGAATTAGTTTTTTAATTTTTTTTAAATTATTTGAATTATTTATTTATTAAGAAGTAAGCAAAAAAATGTAGTAGAATATGAATGAATAAAAATGAAGAAGAGTATGAGAAGTAAGAATATAGGAGAGAATGAGAATGAAGATGAAGAAGTGTAGAAGAAATATGAATGAATGAGAAGGAAGAAGAAAGAGGAAATGTAGAAAAAAGATATTTAGGAGAGAATGAGAATGAAGATTAAGAAGTGTAGAAGAAGTAAGAATATAGGAGATATGAGAATGAAGAAGAGTATGAGAAAGAAGAAGAGTATGAGAAGTAAGAATATAGGAGAGAATGAGAATGAAGATTAAGAAGTGTAGAAGAAATATGAATGAAAGAGAAGGAAGAATAAAGAGGAAATATAGAAGAGAATGAGAAGGAAAGAAATGAGAAGAGTGTAGGAGAAAATTTTATTTATAGACATTTTTGAATAGATTCAAGTGATTTTTGAACATTCTGGCGGATTTTGAAAAAAAAATTTTTTAAAAAATCCGCGGTAATGTTCAAAAATCGCACGAAATATTACCGTGGAAAAAATCCACGGAAACATTACTTTTTCGCTGAAATTTACGCGGAAAAAATCACGGAATGCACCAAATCCGCCGGAAATTTACCGGCGGAAAAAATCCGCCGGTATTACGTGAATTTCTTGTTGTGGTAAGTGCTTGATTGTGTAAAGTGTTTTGAGCCGATCCTCAAAAGAGGTGTACATTTATTTCCTAAGACACGACTGGACTTCCTATAATCTACCCTTGACGCAGGACTTTCGCCTTGAGTTGGTTCCGTCTTGGAACTCTTTTTCTCACTTGCCTCATCATTAAAACTTAACCTGCAACGCAAGATATCCACATCCCCCTCTTGCATACACTACAAGAAATTCACGTATTATTGGCGGATTTTTTTTCGTCGGTACGGTTCCAGCGGATTTTTTCCGTCGGTAAATTTCCAGAGGAAAAAATAGTATTTCCGACAGATTTTTTTTCTGTCGGTAAGTTTTCAACAGATTTTTCAAATTACCGGCGTATTTTGAAAAAAAGTAAAAAAAATCCGTCGGAAATGTTAGCAGCGGATTTTTGAAATAAATAAATAAAAATTTAAAAATCCGCCGGAAAAATATGGATGGAAAAAAATCAACTGGAACTATCTCAAAATACCTATAAATAAAACTTTCTCCTACACTCTTTTCATTCTCTTATTTCACTCTTTAATTCCTTCTCATTTTCTTCTACATTTTTCCAAACTTATCTATCTTCTTCTTTCTCATACTCTTCAATCTCCATAAATTTCTCTACATATCACTCTTCTACATTTCTCCTTTCTTCTTCCTTCTCATTCATTCATTCATTCATTCATTCATTCATTCATTCATTCATTCATTTTTCTTCTTTACTTTTTCATTTTCATTCTCATTTTCTCCTATATTATTACTTCTCATACTCTCCTTAATTCTTATTCATTCACAATTCTTATTTTCTCCTATATTATTTCTTCTCATACTCTCTTTCATTTTTATTCCTTCCTACTTCTTTATTCTCATTCGCTATTTATTCTCATTCTCTCCTATATTATTTATTCTCGTATTTTACTTCATTTTCTTTTTTACTTACTTCTTATTAAATAAAAAATTCGAAAATTGTAAATAAAAAAATTTTAAAATTTTTTTTTAAAATAAATCTGCCAGAAACTGCCATTAATGGCGGGAAAAATCTATCGATAATGTGTGTTTCCGCCGGATTTTTCAATTTTTTTAAATAACCAAACCCGCCGAAAAACATTTGCTACGATTGTTTTACCAATGGAAAAATTCTGCCGGAAACGTCACTTCTCCGGCGGAAAACGCGTTTTTCTTGTAGTGATTGCTTTGTACCATTCCATAGACTTGGAAGCATGGTGATAATACAGAGACTTTGGGATGGCAGAAACCTGGGTTATGTAAGCTTTGTAGGTCGGGGATAGTCTAGTATATGTGAGGGCAGGTTGATGGGATGTAGTGCACACATAATACTGTAAATAAGAAGGAGTCGCGTGTTCCCTAGAAGACCTGAGAGGTGAGGGCAAGTGGATGGGATGCAGTGCACACATAGGTCCTGTAAATTAGAAGGAGTCGTGTGTGCTTTAGAAGACCTGCCAGGGATGGCTTGAGGCACTGTTTGTGGGTCAGCAGGTGAAGTTGCTGTAACAAATAAGGGTGTGACACTAGGTGAAGTTAAAGGTCAATGTGGACATGTGCAGAAGTGGTGTCTAAAGGTAGGATAAGGCCAGGGAAACTGTCTTAAGAGGGTAAGTTCTTGATGAAAAATGATTCTTCATGGACTTTAAAGATGGGAAATTTTCCGGGTTTTTATCCCTTGTATCTCATGGGATAGCCTACAAGGACACAATGAGTGGCTCTAGGGTGAATTTGGTATGGGCTTGTGGAATGGTTGTAGCTTATGCTAAGCATCCCAAAACTTTCAAGTGGAGGTATGATTGTGGTGCATTATACAACAACTCATAGGGCGACTTGTTGTCCAAAATGGGAGATGGAGTTCTGTTGATTATATGGGCAACAGTGCATACACTGTCTCCCCAAAATTTAAATGGAATACATGCTTGAAACATGAGTGCTCTTGTTATGTTTAGCAAGTATTGATGTTTTATTTCAACAACAGAATTTTTCTCAGGCCCATATGGGCATCATAATTGATGCAAAGTGCCCTGTTACTAGGGGTGTTCAGTGATTTGGGTAAATCCGAACCAATCCATTGCCCAATCCAAACCGAAGCATTTGGTTCGGATAAATTTTGTGAACGGGTCAAATCTGAACCAACCCGTTAAAATCCATACTAGTTTGGTTCGGATAACGGATTTAAAAATACAAAACCGATCCAAACCATCTATCTAATAGTCTTCTAATTCACTACTCAAGGCTCAGATTGCATTCATTATTCCTATTTCCTAGGCTACTAAGCTATCAACACCAGACCACATCCATCGCATTATGGCTCACAAATCCACAACTTACTCTGCAAAAGTCATCTTTATTTTTTTTTGACAATAAAAGTTTTAATTGAATTGGACTCAGAAGCTCACTGAGGTCGAAAGAGCCTCAGGCTCTTTGAGTGCCATTTACGAGAGTCTTCTGGATCACCCACAAAGAGTCCCCTCACATCGCGGTGATGGAGTTGAACCCACGACCTTGTAGGGCATGAGTCAACTCCTTACCAACTGAGTCAACATTTATTGGCAAAGTCATCTTTATTTATTCCTATCAATTCATTTCCTTAATATATTTGTTCCTGAGAGGCTAGTTCTTCCTCACTCCCAACCTCTTCTTCCTATTTAGTTCAATCCTTCTCAGTTGCCTTTCTTTACTGGCTCTAATATGTTTCATTATTTCTAATTACCCCCCTTCCCCTCTCTATTACTACTATTATTTAAACTATTTTAATTTTCTGCACCAATTAATGTATATTTCTCTAAAAGTTTAGTGTGTTTTTCTCTTAAAGTTAGCAGTTAATTTATACTTCTCCTAAATTATAACTCGGTTTTGTTTTATGTTTTAAAAATTTAACTTTAACACATAACCCGCGAGTCCAATCCGAACCAACCCATTCATCATCGGGTTGGTTTGGTTCAGATTTTATATAAAAAAACTCAAAATCAAAACCAACCCAAACCGATTAAATTTGATTGATTCGGGCAACGTATTGAGTCAAAATCCATCCAAACCAACCTGTGAACACCCTTGCCTGTTCCTGCCAAAAAATAAGCAAGTCTAGCTCTTTGACATTGTCAGACCTCATGCATGTAATGATCTTGTTAAATTGAGTTTTAACCAGATTAAAAATTACTTAAATGTTTCATATGCTTTAGATTTAGCAGATAGTAGGTAATTCCATGTAAACCTACTACTATCATCCACAATAGTCAAGGAATAGACCTTTCCATCATAGGTAGATTGGCTATAAGGTCTCTATACATCTCAATGAATCAGATTAAAGGGATTCTTGCACATGTGATGGTGGGATTGAAAAGGTAATCTTTTGAATTTAGCTAGGGGCAAATGGTACACTGATTAATAGTAAAATTGTTTGGTACAGTAAAGGGAATGTTATTACTGACAGTTTTCAATACAGTGTCTGATAAGTGTCCTAACCTAGAATGCCAAAGTGTGGCATTATGAAGTGAATTCAATGAAGAAAGAGTTTCAAATAGGTAAAACTAAAATACGAACAGAATTACAGACCTTATTAGTAAGGGAAAAAATTTACAACTTGAATTAAAAGGGTGGGGAAGGAATGCAGTGTAAAGTCCATGCTTCAACTATCCTTTACCTATCTCTTTCAAAGGTTGATTCCCTAAAGTAGAAATTGCAAAGAATGATAGTGACATGTCTAATTCATCGAATAGTTGGCTAACAAATACTATATTTACAGTAAAGGTCGGTATATATAAGACATTGCGTAAAATGAGGGTAGAGGATAGAATGACTGAGCCTTTGCTAGTCATAGCTACTTTGGTTCTGTTAGGCAGTGTTACATGTCTATCATGTATGGGTTTAAAGTTGTGAAAGAGTTCAAGATTGCAACAAATGTGTGTGGTAGCTCTTGAATCAAATATCCAAGTGCTATATGGAAGGGGTTCATAAGAGTTTAGGCTGGACAAGACCATACCTACAAGATGTATTCACTTGAATGAGTAATTTTTCAACGTTTGAGGTCATAAGCGGCGTTTGACCTCAAGCGTTGAAAAAATTAATCATTCGATCCCATTAGGAATGTCATAACACATTCGCATCGAAGATGATCGAGGGGTGGTGAACTCGCCGCAATGACAGGAGTGAGCGAAAGCGGAATTTGCCTAATTTCTCTCACATTTCCTTGAATTTGGTGTATACGCTCCAATTGAAGACGATACTTGCGAGCAATTGAGGATTTCTTTCTTCAATTTGAAAAGTCCTAGTTCATTGCGCTGTTGAAACCTAATGTGGATGTCCGTCCAAAGCATCATATTCAAAATAGACGACACTAGCAATAATTTCCTTCGTGATTGAGTTGAGAAGTCACGAGGAAATAGTGCTATTGTTGTGTATCCATGCGCGGTAGTGAGGATCATCATCGTTAGGATTAGGAATTTGCGATAGATGCATTTGTGACGGAAATTTCCCTCGAAAATCGTTTGTGATAAATATTTTGCAACAAAATTTAGTACGTTGGAACTGGGCATTAGCGACGAATTTTCATGCATTTGCGACAAATTTTTCCCTCGAAAATCAGTGAATTTCTTGTAGTGATAGTAGACATCATTGTGGTTTTGGATTGGAGCTGCCATTGTTGAACTTCGAGAAATTGAATAAAAAATGACCGATGCAGAAGAAACACGAGGAGAGAAGGTGGACGAGCACTACCCGATTTGCAGAGAGTGAATCAGCGAGATCAAAGACGCTCTTTTTTGTTACATTAAAGTTCAGCTGAGTTGGGCTCACCGGGGTTAGAGTATGCTTCGGGGCTCTTTGAGCGCTTATAGAGGCACTTATAGATCATCCACCAAAGAAATCCCATGCTGGGAACGGAAGTTAAACCCACGTCTTTGCGGGGTGTGAGCCAACCCCTTATCATCTATTATGGTTCATTGGCATAATATCTCGCACATTTAATAGCAGGTAGTGAATCTGCTTGATAGCAGGAAATCACGTGAAATGTATAAAGTTTTCATGCAAAATGGGGGGGAAAGTGTAAGTTTTGTGAAGGAAATGAGAAGAGAGAAGGCTAAATGAGGTGAATTTCAGGTTTTACGTACAACGTTTTTTAGAGAGAGAATTGGTGAGGAAATCACGTGGGCCACTACACTACTCTTCATTGGGAAGGTAACACACACATTAGTAGGTAGAGGTAAATGGAAAATAGGGGGCAATTATGATGTTTCTTGTACTTTGCATTGAAAACTAAAATCATATGGCCCACAACATTACATTCTACCCTTTTTTGTCTCTCTCTCTCTTTCACTCTCGTCCCCCTCTTGTCCTCCTCTCTCTCTCTCCCTCATTCTTCTCACCCATGGCCGCCCTCCACTTTTTCCCTTACCTTCGACCGATTTCAGCTACTATTTCAAAAAATAACTACATTCTCTTCATCTCCTCTATCTTCCTATGTTATTATTTTTCAAAAAGGAACCATCTTGAAAAATGACCACCGCCTTAGTCTCGCTTTCCGGCCAACTCCAGCCACCCCCTCCCAACCAAGATCACCATTTTGTTTGTCTTCTTCTCCTTTACAAGAAAGTCTCGATCTTGTTATGAAATAAACTAGATCAGAAAACTTTGCATCCGCTCCTTCTTCCACGTTTTCGGGCACCTTAGGCTTCTAACCAGAAAACTAACATGATATTTGGAATCCCCTCATTGTCCGTATTAAAACCCCTCAAAAAAAAATCTTCATCAACCACCTTACTCCGGGGACCACCGTGCCGGAATCCATATCCGCCATGCCGGAAAGGTAAATCATGGCCAATCCTTCTTATTCCTTTGTGACTGATATAGGTATTTTTATAACTTTAGTTTGATATGATTTTTTTTCTGTTTTTGAAATGTGTGTAGAGGAGTGGTGATATAATTCATTATACTTGGGTATTAGATTTTATGCCCAAAAGAAGCTCATCTGCTTGCAGCCGAAGTGATTTTGGGTTTTGATTACGATCATTATTTTTATCAAGTTTGATCCATAACTTTTTGATTAGTTCAATATTTTCATATAGGAAAGAAGATTGGAAGTTTCATTTGGGGCTCACTGGTTTTGAGTAACATGTTTCTAACTGCATGGTGTTTGCATGGTGTTTTTGTTTCAGAACCTACACTGAAAATTACATTACAAGAATAAGCTGGATTTGCCACAAATTTTTGCCACAAATTGATTCCGTCACCAATTTGCGACGGACTTGCGACGGATTTGCCACGGAATCTGTCGTGAGAAAAGCCTTAATAAGTTTTGGTAAGAATTTGCCACGGACGTTGATAATTTGCCACGGGCGTTGATAATTTGCCACGGACAGTCCGTCGCAAAGCCGTGGCAAACGTTTCAATCGAGTGATAAGTAAAAGGATCTCCTCGATCCTCACTCTCACAACGCCTCTCACTCTCACTCTCACAACGCCTCTCACTCTCCTCACCTCACCTCACCTCACCTCCTGCCTCCCTCAGCCTCACTGCACCGCCACCACCGCACCTCCCTCAACCTCCACTGCACCGCCACCACCGCGCCTCCCTCAACCTCTACTGCACCACCACTCTCACTCTCAACCTCCAAATCGAAACCCTAGCTTCCAAATTGATCGGTTCCTCTCGAGAATTAGGGTTTCAAGAACAACGAAGATCATCGTGGAGACGAGCAGGTTCAAGAAGAAATGGCGGCGATACAAGTCCTGATTCTGTAATCTTCACTCTCGAATCTAACTTGAGTCTCTTCTCTTCTGCTTCCGCTGGCGTTGATCGTTGTTCCTTCGCTTCCGATGCTCACGACCACGACTCTCTAACCTCCGAAATCTCACTCGTACTACTTCCACTCCATTCCATTGCATTTCATCATCGTTCATTTTTCATAACTATACTAATTGAAATTCGCATAGTGGAATTGAAATTCGAGTTTCTGAGTTCTAAATGAATTTTGTGATTTTTGTTCTTGTTTGCAGCATTTAGCAGGAAACGGTGATTCTGCACAGAGTGAGAGTTGGAGCGGTCAAGATCCGGATCTTTTATTTCTGCTTTCCTTGCAATATGGAATTTAAGCTTTTTTGTTTTATTTTTTTGAAGTTGTAATTTTCAGTTATTGTTTTTGATCACATCCTCCCCCTTTCCAGCTAGAGGTGGTGTTAATTGGAAGAACTGGTTGCTATTGGGAGCAGCTAACTCATACTTTGGGGCTTCTAGATCAATTCATGGCTCGGGTATAGATGATTACATTCTGTGTCACATGCTTGGCTGCCTTTTTTTTATTTTATAAAATTTGTGGAATCGTACAGCCTTGTGTCTGAAAGTTCTATTTTCCATTCATTAGGATGGCATACTTGTTTATTTACTCATGCATGTTTATGACTTGTTTTCTCTCCCAAACTCCTTGACAACATCGTTGGCAAGGGACTACAATGATGTTCTTGGTGTGAATAAGAATGCAAGCTCTTCTGAAATAAAGAAAGCTTACTATGGGGTAAGTATCAAAATGTGCGTGTGACTGTATTTGTGTTTATGTTTTTAGTATCTAGCTCATTGTCCGGTTAAAATTCATCAATTCATTAAGTATCTTACATAATAAGTAAAGTAATTGGTCATTTTGTGAATAGAAACTTGACCATTTCCTATTCTGTGGGATGAGGAAAAGTTTGTTTCCTATCAAGTTATATTCACATTTTGTTTGATATACAATCACATCCGCATTTTATGATATGGAGTTGTGTTTTATTTGTTCGATTGTCGATAGTTTGATTATACAAATTTGTAGAATGTTCATGTCCGCTTAGGAACTATCCTTCTAATCTAAAGTAATCCGTGTTTTTCTATTTTTAATTATTCCTTCGTTCCTCTCCATATTCTCGCAGACTTGCAAAGAAGCTTCATCGAGACACAAATAAAGATGACCACGAGGTGAGGTGTGCTCTCGAGGTGTACAAATAAAGATGATCGAGTCTAATTCCTTGTTTGGTTATTTTCTTGGAAACTTTGTTGAATAATTTCTTGTAGTGATTGTCATTTCAAAGTTGCAATTGTTAGTGTGTTTTAGACGATAACATTTTCTTACCAACTAGGGATATCTTGATGCATATGTGGATTTAAAGGGCATGAAGATTTAAGGTGTTGTGAACTATTGCATTTCTGATGCCTATTTGGTTCTCTTTTCATTTTTCATTTTGGCTACAACCATTTTTTTGTATATTCTGATTTTTTAGATGGAGGTGAGAAAATGATTGATGTGGAGTTCATAGGATTCAAGTTTTGAGACTAATTCTTTGTTGTGTTTGGATTCATTGAGCTGTGTTATTGCTATCCATTTTGACTTCTATTGAACAGGACTGAGAGTGATGGCTACACACCTTCTAGTGATTTTGCAGATTGCAAATTTTAAAGTTCTTGATTTTGGGATAAACCATATTAACAATTGATATCACTTCAGAGTTCCAGCCACTTTTTATCTTTTGGTTTTATATGGAAGGTGATTTTAAGTCCATAACACCATATTTCTTCCTTACTAGATGAATGACTTGCTGGTCAATATAACAAAGCATGTCTGCTGCGACCAAAGTATGAGATCTTATCGATCTTTGTTGAGAAGAATGAAATACTCAAGAAGTATAGTATGGAAGATAAACAGGTAAATTTTTTAAAGATGCTTATTGGCTGTCTATAACTAGCAAGCACTTTGTATTATATATTCATTTTAATTATAGCTTTCAGGGACAGGTGGTGATAAATGAAATACTAGTTAATGAAAATGATAATATGATGGTTAAACTTTGGGGATGAGGGGTTTGGTTTTAGATGAGTTTGATTGAATTCTACAGTTAGTTTAAGACAGACGTATCCTTGACTAACATTTTCTATTTGTTTGACTTATCAGCCCTTTGTGGAAAGCTTGTCCAGCTGTTGGTGCATGGAAAACACATACACTTGTGTGCAAGTATACACTGTCCAAAAACAAGTAGTAAAAAGATCGAACCCACAGAGATTGAAAAACTCACTTTTAAAATAATATAAAGTAATAAAGTGTAAAGTCACTAAGTAACAAAATAATTTTGGATTTTGTTTGATGATCACAACTAAGTTAGAAAGAAAGCAAAGTAAAAATGTTGATAGTGTAAAAGAGAAAAGCTAGTTGGAATGTCTTCATCAAGTAATTTACTTATAAGTGTATGATGCAGTATGTGATGCAGCTGCACTGAATGCTGTTGCATTAGCTACGTGCCTTTCGGTCACTTTCTTCAGAGTATCATTACCAGCTCTTATGATCCTTGTTCTATGCAGTAAAGAAAGGGGTGTTAGTGCCAATTTTGCCTCCTAACAAGTATTCACTTTGCTTAAGTGAATTCACTCTTGTATTTTAAGTACCCACAATTATCCTATGGACTATACTATCCTATGTCTAGGACTTAGCATGGTTTTCACAAAGTTTTCTTTATGTAAAACACTCTCCCATATTAGTTCTTGAGTTCTTAATTGTAAGCCATGTCTGGTCATTTACAAATCTACTTATTCTAAGTGATCAAGTTCAAAATAAGTTTTGAAAAGATTATCAAGCAAGAACTAAAGTACAAACATACATACATGCAACATACTTACTTAAAAGCTCATTAAATGATTAGAACATTCCAACTAAGAAAGGTTTAGCTAACAAGAGACATTGCAAGATATATATAAACTGAATAGACCATGTTTATATATATAGAAATCACAAAAGAGAAACAACAAAAGTAAAGTTACAAATGTTGAAAACCTTTGTATGAATTCTTCTAGCAATGCACTAGCATTACTCCTTAGCACTATACAAACACTATGAAAACGAGTAAAGGAGGATTTATGAATTCCTTCCTCTTCCTCTAAAAATATAAAAACTAACTATGTATATTGAAATTTTGATCTAACTTATGGATTGTGATATATTTCCAAATGAAGATGTGAGGTCCTTTTATAGCCTTCAAGTGAGGTGCTTCCTTCCTTCATGTTGAAGTCATCTTGAGTGGATCATAGCTGTAGTTGCTTTCCAGAGGTTTATGCATGTTGAAATCTTTGACTTTAATTACATAGGGCGGTTCCATGGTGATAGAACAAGTGTCCCTATGTTGGTGACTCTTCAAAGCTATGCCTATAGCTATGTGTGAATGGTAGGCGCCTACTATACAAAGTGGGATGGCATCAAGAGAACCAGGCGGAGAGGTCATCACTTTGCATGTGGGTGCATATGAAACAGTCGCTTATTCACCAAGTGGTGCGGTTTTGATGCAAGATCGGTGCAGGAGCATTGATGCAGTTAGCATTGAGACTGCACTGAACAAAAACATCAAACATACCACAATATATCCAAAATGGCCTAATAATAACTATAACCATTCAAATCACTCAAGATATCATATATCACATAAAATACTATATAAACTCTTTATTATTACTTGAAAGAGAGCAAATACTAAGTTTAAACATATGAAATACTCTATATAAAATATAGTTATCACACCCCCAAACTTAAACCATTGCTTGTCCGCAAGTAATGACAAAGACAAACTATAAAAACTAAAATTCTAGAAGATACATCAGCTTGTTTTTTTTTTTTTTGATTTTTATGAGGAGTTCCCTATGAACTTCATTTCTTACCAATCTTTCTTTTGCCTTTATTTCTTCAAAATTACCAAAGCTATTCAAACTCTTTTGTGTGTGTGTGAATCCACTGAGTTGAGATTGGTTCCAAGACTAAGTGAAAAATTTCCTCCTAGCCTTTGAAAGGATTGGTTCATCTTTGGTCACACCAAAATATTTTTCAAAAGAGAGATTAGACTCACAAAATTTTCTCAAGTGTTGGGGAGTTCTAATATCAAAAGGGCTTGGTTGAATCTTTCAAAGCTTTTGAGCCAATGCATTTTTCTATTTTTTTGTGTGGATCTTTTGAGCAGATGCAAATACTTCTTTGAAGTGTTTTTGTGCATTGATTTTTTTCTGCATTTTGCTTTTTTTTTTTTTCTTGATGCGGTTTACATTGATGCAAACAGACCGATAATGCTTTTCTTTTCTAGCTCATATTACCTTCCTCACTCGACCTCCGGATGCAAATGCACTTTGGCATGTGTCTTTGACCTCCAGATGCATATATTTTTTTCTTTGCACTTTGGCATTGAGTTCGCTTTATTGAACTATCCTCCAGATACATTTATTCCTGCATGGCACAGGTCTTTGACCTCCAGATGCATTCATGTACTTAGGCACAGGTATAGTTTCAAAAGATTCAGGATATGGCTTGTCCACTTTTTTGTATTCTTTTTCTACATTGTTTACTCTTATACTTTTGAAATTCAGCCTTTTTTTTTCATAAAAACACCCCCAAACTTAATTCTTTAAGCTCTTCTTTCTTTTTAGTAAAGCTTTGTTTTAACCTAAGCTTACCAAAAATTCCCCTTGCATCAGATTGATCTTTTAAATAGCAAGGTTCTTTTCACAAACTCAGTTTTGAAGTGTTGAAGTAAAAATAATTTTGGTTTTTCTGAGAAATAAGGCTTCTTTTTCTCTTTTTCATCATAAAAATTCCATCCATGGGCTTTCACCATATTTTTGAAAACTCGATCTTTTCTACTAAAATATTTAGATACTACTTTGTTAAGTACATCTAATATTTAAACAAACTAAAAACTATTTAAAACATATATATTTACTATATAAAACATATTAATTAAACACACAACATATTAGATAGAAACAAACATAATTAAACATAACATAACATGCAAATCCCCCCCCAAACTTAAGGGGTTGCAGTGCCCTCACCGCAAGTTTGTTTAGAAATACAAATCATTTGTTCAAAATAGGGAGAGGGATTAGGACAACCAGTGGAAATAGTTCAGATAGAAAAACAAAACAAGCATTAGTAGTAGTAGGTGAAAGCTTGTAAATTGATACTCATTTCTTTGCTCCACTCCTAATTCTGGTGCTTTGTCTGCTTGGAGGAGTGTGTTTCACCTTTCGCTTCTTCTCTTTGGGCTTGCTTGGTGTTGCTTCAGAGGTGCAGATGCACCTCCTACTGGTGTAGTGTAGTTGCAGGAATTTGTTCGAATTGATGCAGTGCATCGTCTTGATCTGCATCGGGTTTCTTCCTCTTTGGTGTTAATTTTGCTCGCCTTCCCGCAGTTGCTTGCCAAGAACTTCGAGTGTTGTGCAAGGCATCCTCTTCTGTTTAGCCATTTGTTCCGAACCGGTTTGATAGTTGCCTCATCATGCATTGTTGTTGCTGTTGTGATGCAGGACAAGTGATGCAGAGCATCACCGCATCTCAACAGTTTGAGCTACTGTGCCCTCTGTGCGAGATGATTTTTCTCCTTGATCTTCTTTGTTGAGTCCTTCTTCTTCTCTTTCCTGAAAAATCTCTTTCTCAAGAGCAGAAATAACATTAGAAGTAATGTTGCTTGGGTCAGAAGGTACTACTGGATCTGTTGGCATAACAGGGGTTTGTTCAGAAATTGGTTCTTCTGTGTGAGTTGTTTTCTGTGGTTCATTTCTTGGAGAGGGTGGTGGAGGGGTTGTTTGTGGTGGTGATTGTGATAAGACTGGTGGATCATTGAGGGAGGGTAATGGTGATTTTGGAATGGAGGAGGATTCTTGGTTTGGTGAGATGATAGGTGTTTTGGTAACTGGTGAAGTGATAGGGACACCTTCTTTCATGCATAATTCAGTTATAAGACAAGGGAAAAACATAAATCCCTTTGATTTTGTTGAGCATGCAAGAAATTTCCTAGCTATCAATCATTTATGTTCACATTTCCTCGAGAGAGAATTGTATCTAGCAAGATCAATCTCTCTTTGGTCATAGCATATGTATGTGATGTAGGCAGAATTGAATTGGCTATGAACAAATGTCAATTACCTAATGCATTTATCAAATAATTGCTTCTAAGCTTAATCTCATTAGGTGTAAATTTTTCCCACACAGCCCCTGGTATAGCAATCCTATTCCTTATTTCTTCCATTTCTTTCTTAAAGGATTTGGCCACTCTATTCTCAAAATCATTCCCATTATACTTCAGCATATAATGTTCATTCAATTTCTTGGCATGAAAGTGTACAATTTTACCTCTCACCATGGAAGTGTAAGAATGTTCTGCTCCTTCTTGTGGTGTGATTCCAGCATAAAACTCTCTCACTATGTCTTCAATGTAGCCTCCTCTTGGTAGCACGAAGTGGTCCCAATTGAGATTGGCCACTGTTGACATAAATGATGGGCTAGCCTTCTTCAGATCATACCCTCTCTCGGGCAATAGATGCATGTTCCAGAGATGAACATTGTCATCATTTCTTGCTGTTGATTCCTTGGCTTTGCCTTTCTTTAATGATGATGATCCTGCATGCATGGCTTTCTTTTCCTTCCGAGGAGTTCTAGCCTGCTTGCCTGATGATTTCTGTGCTGATTGTTTCTTCACCATTTGTAATTGCTTTGAATTTCTAGGTTTTGATTGCTTGTGTGATTTGAGAAAAAATTGGAGAAGAGAATGTGAAGAGTGGTTTGTGTTTCAGATGAGAGAAATTGTGAGATTGCGAATGAAAGGGTAACGGTAACAAACTTTAAGGCTTTATGTTTCAGGAAGAAGGAAGTTAGTGGGTGTATTAGGTAGCCGTTAGCATTGCGTGCTGCGCATGCATCATGCCAAGTGTCTTGCTTTGGCTACCAATGTGTCATTAATCTTGCTTAACCTTCCTTTAACCTTCCTGAAGCCTTATGATTCACACTTAACCAATTTTCTTCAAGACAGTACATTTTAACTCTCTGACCATTCACCTTGAAGACAGTATTTGAGGATTTATCAAATAAGTCTACTGCTCCATGTGGATAAACTTTTATCAACTTAAATGGTCCTGACCACCTTGACCTTAGTTTTCCAGAAATAGCTTCAACCTAGAGTTGTATAGCGTAACTAGTCCTCCTTCTTTCAATTCTCTTCTCGTGAATTTTCTTGTCATGCCATTTCTTAGTCTTAGCTTTGTAGATTTCAAAGCATTCTCATAAGAGGTTTGCCTAATTTCTTCTAACTCATCAAGCTCTATCATTCTCTTTTTACCGCCTTGTTCAAATTGAAATTGAGCTTCTTGATAGCCCAATAAGATTTGTTTTCCAATTCTACATGTGTAAATGGCATGCTTTTCCATAGACTAATTTGTAAGGGGACATTCCTAAGGGTGTTTTGAATCTGTTCTATATGCCCATAAAGCATCATCCAAATGTAAAGACCAATCTTTCCTATTTGGACTAACCATTTTTCTAGCATTCTTTTAATTTCCTATTGGATAATTCCCGCTTGTCCACTAGTTTGAGGATGGTATGTCAGAGCTATCTTATGCTTAACTCCATATTTAGCTAGAAGGTTTTCTATGATCTTATTGCAAAAGTGTGAACCTTCATCATTAATGATAGCTCTAGGAGTTCCAAATCTAGTGAATATATTTCTTTGCGTAAACTTACTCACCGATTTAGCATCATTATTAGGTAATGCCACGCCTCTACCCATTTGGACACATAATCAACAAGACTACTAAGATATATAAATTGCCAAAAGAGGGTGGAAAAGGTCCCATGAAATCCATGCCCCAAACATCAAATAATTCTATTTCTAAAATATTTGTTCTAGACATTTCATGCTTATCGAAATATTTCGCTTCTTTGACATTTATCACAAGATTTGACCATAGAATAAGCATCTTTAAATAAAGTAGGCCAAAAATAACCAGATGTAATACCTTAGTCTTTGTTCTAGTGCTTCCAAAGTATCCTCCATAAGGTGCGAGAATGGCAATGCGTATAATCGCTTGTTGCTCCTCTTCGGTATGCATTTCCTCATTAATTGATCAGGGCACATCTTGTAAAGGAATGGATCATCCCAATAGTATTGCTTAACCATGTGGAAGAATTTTTTCCTTTGTTGATATGTCATACTTACTGGTACTACTTTGCTTGCAAGGAAATTTACAATATCAGCAAACCATGGTGCAGATGCATTTGATGCTCCTGCATTACTTATAGCAAATGCAGTTTCATGTTTTGCATTGACTGTGATTGCCAATAGTTTCTCATCTGGAAAACTTTCCTTGATTTCTTCTCCTTGTGTACCAAGTGATTCTCCTTCAATCCTTGATAAATGGTCTGCTACTTGGTTTTCTACTCCTTTCTTGTCTCTAATTTCAAGATCAAATTCTTGTAGGAGTAAAATCCACCTTATCAGCCTTGGCTTTGCATCTTTCTTTGAAATTAGATACTTAATGGCAGAGTGATCAGTATAGACAATAATCTTAGTGCCAACTAAGGATGATCTGAATTTTTCAAATGCAAATACCACAGCTAATAATTCCTTTTCTGTAACTGTGTAATTCACCTGAGCTTCAATTAATGTCTTGCTAGCATAATAAATGGAATGAAAGACTTTGTCATACCTTTGCCCTAGGACTGCTCCTACTGCAAAGTCACTAGCATCACACATTAATTCAAATGGCCTGCTCCAATCCGGAGTTACTATAATTGGTGTTGTCACCAATGCCTTTCTAAGCTTGTCAAAAGCTTCTATACAAGATTCATCAAAGTTGAATTCTACATCATGTTGCAGAAGCATACATAATGGTTTTGAGATTTTTGAAAAATCTTTGATAAACGTTCTATAAAAACCAGCATGGCCTAAGAAGCTCCTGATACCTTTAACTGTATTTGGTGGTGGTAAAGTTTCAATGACATCAACTTTAGCTTTGTCTACCTCTAGACCTTTCTTTGAAATTCTATGTCCTAGCACTATGCCTTCTTGTACCATGAAATGGCACTTTTCCCAGTTTAAGACTAAATTTGTTTCCTCACATCTCTTGAGAATTTGTTCCAAATTTGCTAAACAAACTTGAAATGTTTCTCCAAAGATAGAGAAATCATCCATGAATACTTCCATTGATTGCTCAATGAAATCGAGAATATAGACATCATGCATCTTTGGAATGTAGCGGGTGCATTACATAAGCCAAATGGCATCCTTCTAAAGGCAAAGGTTCCATAAGGGCATGTAAAGGTGGTTTTGTGTTGATCCTTAGGCTCAATGGCTATTTGATTGTAGCTTTGAATAGCCATCTAGGAAACAATAGAATTCTTTCCCCGCTAATCTATCTAACATTTGGTCTATGAATGGTAAAGGAAAGTGATCCTTTTTGGTAGCTTTGTTGAGTTTTCTCGTAATCCATACTGATTCTCCACCCGTGATGATTCTAGTTGGTATCAACTCATTCTTTTCATTGGCTACATTGTCACACCCCTTTCTTTGGTACACATTGGACAGGGCTTACCCAAGCACTATCTGATATGGGGTATATGATTCCAGCATCTAGCCACTTAATAATTTCCTTTTTCACAACCTCTTTCATAATAGGATTTAGTCTTCTTTGACTCTCTATGTTGTTTTTGGAATTTTCTTCCAAAATGACTTTGTGCATGCATATAGAAGGACTAATTCCTTTGATATCTGCCATTTGCCAACCTATAGCTTTGGTATGCTTCTTGAGAGTACTAATGAGATCACTCTCCTGTTTTGATGTTAAATCAGAAGCAATGATAACAGGTAAAGTCTCATTTGTTCCTAAGAATGCATACTTAAGGTGTTCAGGCAGTATCTTCAATTCTAACTTAGGAGGTTGTTCTATTGAGGGTAAGTTCTTCTTGAGAATTGGATCCTCAAGGTTGAGTGGTTCATAATTCCTAGCCCAAACTTCTTTGCAAGAGTTTTCTATTGGCAGATTTTCCTTTTCTAGTATTTCATCATCTAGGAATGCAGCTGCATCTAATGCATCTGCATTGGCTAAGTGATCATACTGCTTGTAAAATTGTTTTTCTACCAATTGATCTAGAGAGAATAAGGATGAACACTCTTCTGTATCCTCTGCAGGATATTTCATAGCATTCATTACATTGAATTTTATCTCTTGATCATTCACTCTCATAGTGAGTTCACCTTTTTGCACATCAATTATGGTTTTACCAGTTGCTAAAAATGGTCTACCTAGGATAATAGGCACTTCCTTATCTGCATCAAAGTCAAGGATAACAAAATCTACAGGGAATACAAATTTGTCTACCTTAACTAGGATGTCTTCTATGATACCTTCATGATAGGCTATTGATTTGTCAGCTAATTGAAGTGTCACAGTGGTTGGTTTTGCATTTCCTATTTCTAACTGGTCAAAAATAGATTTAGGCATCAAGTTAATGCTTGCACCTAAATCACATAAAGCTTTACAAGATAGGATTTTCCTATAGAAAATGGAATTGTAAAACTACCGGATCCTTCAATTTCCTAGGAATCTTATTTTGCATAAGCAAACTACAATCTTCTGTCATGGCAATCTGTTTCAAACTCACCTAATCTTCTTCTCTTAGTAAGCACATCCTTCATAAATTTTGCATAATTTGGCATTTGTTGGAGGCTTCTACTAAGGGAACATTGATGTGTAATTGTTTTAGTACCTCTAAGAATTTACCAAACCGCTTCTCCTCATGTGCTTTTTTAGGTCTTTGAGGATAAGGAGGAGGAGGGTATTCAGTACTAACTTAGGTAGTGGACTTTGAACTTCTTGTGATGCAGAGCACTAGATGCTTCGCATTGGTTTCTTTTTGATTTTTGGCTTTTTCTCCCTTTTCTACACTTTCCTTCTCGATTAACTCTACAAGATCCTTACCACTTCTCGGTGAAATAGCCTTAAACCCGCTCTTTTCCTTTGGTTTGGGAAGGAGTAGCTTCAGATTTGAAGGTAAGGCACCTTGTGGCCTTTGATACAGAGTCTGTGGCTAATTGACCAACTTGATTCTCTAAGTTCTTAATGGAAGCATCTTGGGTTTGTCTAGCGGTTCTAGATTCACCTATAAATGCTTTAAGCATGGTTTCTAGAGAATTATCAGTGGTAGGTTGAGAGTTTCTTTGGTTATTCTCGAGTGGGAATCTGGTGGGTTGGTTGGTGTAGTTGGAGCGGTTCTAGGTGCAGTGCACTATTGTTGCTCCATCTAAAATTTGGGTGATCTTTCCAACCGGGATTATAAGTGTTGGAATAAGGGTTGTTATTCCTATTATAACCTACATAATTTACAGAGATAGGGTTGCTAGAACACTCCTCATACAAGTGACCTCCTCCACAAGACACACAACTAGGTGTGCCTGGAGGTACTTGTTCTCATCAGAGATAAGAGTGCTTTCTGGTGATGATTGTTTGCATTAGATGCGAGAGCATTGCTGTAGTGAAGTTTTTCATCAAATTAGCTAGAGTGGCTACTTGAGCGGATAGTAGGCGGATATATCATTGATTTCATGTACCGATGGTTTCTTTTGGGCACTTACTCTCTCAAGAGGCCAACTAGAGCTATTAGTCGCTATTCTATCAATTAATTCACATGCTTCATTGTATGATGATTTAATAACACTCCACCAGATGATGCATCAAGCATTATTCTGGTTTGAGGTTCTAAACCATTATAAAATGTTTCCATTTGAATAATAACAGGTAAACCATGATGAAGACATTTTCTCAAAAGTTCCTTCCATCTTTCCCATGCTTCAAATAAAGACTCAAACTCTTTTTGTCTAAAAGATGTAATATCATTTCTTAACCTGGCATTTTTGATAGGTGGGACATATTTTCCTAAAATATTTTCAGCCATTTCATTCCATGAATGAATAGAGTTAGGCTCTAAAGAATTTAGCCAAGCCTTGGCTCTATCTTTCAAAGAATATGGAAATAACCTTAATCTAAATGCATTTTCACTAACACCAGGTAAAATAAAATTACTACATACTTCTAGAAATTGCCTTAAATGCAAATGAGGATCTTCATGAGGAGATCCTCCAAATTGACCAATAGTTTGAAGCATTTGAAACATCATAGGCTTAAATTCAAAATGCATGGCATCAATATGAGGTCTATTTATGCTAGTTTGCATGTTTTGATGATCAAACTGAGCATAATCCCTTATAGGTCTATCTCTATCATTAATCATACCTATGTGATCCATGTGGATGAGATTTTCTCTATGAACTTCTTCTTCGGTAGCAGCATGTCAGGAACCAGGCCTCCTCTCACCGAGTGTGGCCTTGAGCTTTATTCTTCATGAATGCATGACATGTTGCAAGCTTGTTGATTCTGCTTTTCGAGTCTTAGCAATCTCCGAATTTTCTTTCTATTTCTAAATCTAAACTATATTCGGAGTTCATTTTCAGTTCTCGTACATATACTAAGTACCATGTAATCGTTGTTGATGTAAACTCTAAAACCAGAATTTATATACAACACTAAATTACTATATATCGAATTTTAAAAAGAATTTACTTCAATCCCTGCAACGACGCCAAAAACTTGGTGCATGGAAAACACATACACTTGTGTGCAAGTATACACCGTCCAAAAACAAGTAGTAAAAGATCGAACCCACAGAGATTGAAAAACTCACTTTTAAAATAATATAAAGTAATAAAGTGTAAAGTCACTAAGTAACAAAATAATTTTGGATTTTGTTTGATGATCACAACTAAGTTAGAAAGAAAGCAAAGTAAAAATGTTGATAGTGTAAAAGAGAAAAGCTAGTTGGAATGTCTTCATCAAGTAATTTACTTATAAGTGTATGATGCAGTATGTGATGCAGCTGCACTGAATGATGTTGCATTAGCTACGTGCCTTTCGGTCACTTTCTTCAGAGTATCATTACCAGCTCTTATGATCCTTGTTCTATGCAGTAAAGAAAGGGGTGTTAGTGCCAATTTTGCCTCCTAACAAGTATTCACTTTGCTTAAGTGAATTCACTCTTGTATTTTAAGTACCCACAATTATCCTATGGACTATACTATCCTATGTCTAGGACTTAGCATGGTTTTCACAAAGTTTTCTTTATGTAAAACACTCACCCATATTAGTTCTTGAGTTCTTAATTGTAAGCAATGTCTGGTCATTTACAAATCTACTTATTCTAAGTGATCAAGTTTAAAATAAGTTTTGAAAAGATTATCAAGCAAGAACTAAAGTACAAACATACATACATGCAACATACTTACTTAAAAGCTCATTAAATGATTAGAACATTCCAACTAAGAAAGGTTTAGCTAACAAGAGACATTGCAAGATATATATAAACTGAATAGACCATGTTTATATATATATAGAAATCACAAAAGAGAAACAACAAAAGTAAAGTTACAAATGTTGAAAACCTTTGTATGAATTCTTCTAGCAATGCACTAGCATTACTCCTTAGCACTATACAAACACTATGAAAACGAGTAAAGGAGGATTTATGAATTCATTCCTCTTCCTCTAAAAATATAAAAACTAACTATGTATATTGAAATTTTGATCTAACTTATGGATTGTGATATATTTCCAAATGAAGATGTGAGGTCCTTTTATAGCCTTCAAGTGAGGTGCTTCCTTCCTTCATGTTGAAGTCATCTTGAGTGGATCATAGTCGTAGTTGCTTTCAGAGGTTTATCCATGTTGAAATCTTTGACTTTAATTACATAGAAGGGCGGTTCCATGGTGATAGAACAAGTGTCCCTATGTTGGTGACTCTTCAAAGCTATGCCTATAGCTATGTGTGAATGGTAGGCGCCTACTATACAAAGTGGGATGGCATCAGAGAACCAGGCAGGAGGTCATCACTTTGCATGTGGGTGCATATGAAACAGTCGCTTATTCACCAAGTAGTGCGATTTTGATGCAGGATCGGTCTGCAGAGCATTGATGCGATTAGCATTGAGATCAGACCGAACAAAAACATCAAACATACCACAATATATCCAAAATGGCCTAATAATAACTATAACCATTCAAATCACTCAAGATATCATATATCACATAAAATACTATATAAACTCTTTATTATTACTTGAAAGAGAGCAAATACTAAGTTTAAACATATGAAATACTCTATATAAAATAGAGTTATCAGCTGTCCCAAACATGGTTTACACAATTCTTTTAAGGCACCCGAGAGGTATGTTCAGATTATCCTTATTCCTTCAATTCTGCTATAGAAACACATTTTTGTTCAATATAAACCCTATGTTTATGTTGTCTATATTATAAAGAGACTGTTGTCCAAATGAGTTCTTATGCTGAGCATGCATGGATTGAGATATCTAGACTACTCACATGCTATCACTTCTTAAGGTATTTCTAACAAATATCTTTTTTGCACATTACTTTATTGAATTTGATAAAACATTATGATGTTGTTTGGTCTGTGTAGCTAGTTCTATTTATTAGGATAATATTTTTGTTGTTATATGTTACTCTATTGAGTTATTTATTATCACTTGTTTTATTCAAGATCTATTTTTTCAATTGGAGATGATAATGAGAGAACCTGTGCTATAACTAAAATGAATGGTGTTTATCGTTCTAGCGAGCCCATGCGTATTGGTGCCGCAACTCCAAGGAAATCATCCGCCATCAAGGTATGCTCAATCAAACTACTTTTGATTTCAAATTTGAAAGGGATTTTGTCATGTCTTTCAAGATGAATACAATCTTTGAAATGACAATAATCTTGGCTTTTTCATAGAAATATCTTTTCTTGAATGCAATTCAAACATGAATCTGTTTCCTAGCTTCTAGCAAAGTAGCAAAGAAGGATAGTTGAAAAACCATCAAATTTATTAATTGTTGCTAATTATATAATGCACTCTCAAATCTCAACTTACTCCCATTGGTGTTTGGCATGATGTTCTCTCTCAGTACTAGTTTACGCAACAAGTTATCTCATGGAAATTCTTGATTTCATTTAGTCGTTAAATATAATTCCCTTTGTCTAGTGTTTAGATCCCTTCAATTTGTTTTTGTATTGCATGTCTCAATTATTTTTCTGTTGTGGTGCTCTTTGAAAGAGTTTTAAACATTTGTTCCAGCTGTGTATTGATTACGTCCAAGGTTCCAGCTGAAGCGGATTCTACAAACACAACAGTGAGTTTTTCTGCTATTATTTATATTAGGTTCTGCATTTTAGCATTTTATGATCATTTTATTACTACTCTTCAATAGCTAATCCACAATTCATTATAGATATTTGTTGGAGGACTCGACCCCAATGTTACAGATGAAGATCTTAGGCAGCAATTCTCCCAGTATGGTGAGGTAGTCTCTGTTAAGATACCAGTTGGAAAGGGGTGTGGTTTTGTCCAATTTGCAAACAGGTAAAAGTTCTGGACTATCTCACACCTTTTCATAGACGTGCTTTTTTTTATCTCTTCATTAATGTAATCACTACAATATCTCTTCATTACTGTTGACAACTTGACGTTGTCTGCCTTTGTTATAGGTAGTAGTATCATTTCTTCTTCACAATTATTTTAATTGCATGTGCCTATGCTATGCATAAGCCATAATAGAATTAGAGTTCATCCTATTTATGAATCATGCATCTTTGAGGTTAACTTTCCTAGAGTTTCTGTCCTTCATTCTTGGTTTAATTGGAAGACTAGTTCAACTTGGCTAAAATTATTGGTTGCAGAGAAAGCTTCCTGGATCCAAAGTCTGAGTGGCTGCCGTTTATGTCTTTTTGGCATAATTTTTTGTTTCTTATTCTTTAAAGATATTCAAGATGATGATGAAGCATAATCGTTTATTTCAGAGTGGGATTGGGGTGGTTTCCCAAGTTGGTTCTATTCCATAAACCCGACCCCCAAACCAAGATCATCTGATCCTACTTTTCTTCAACTGGTATGCTTTATTTATTATATTTTATGATAACATTGATCTACCTACCTAGAAACTAAATTTGAGTTCCCTAATCTTGTGGTTGGAATTGTATTATATGTTTTTTCTTCGTTTCTGTCTCTCTTTTTTTCCTTTCTCTTTCATGTTTTATAATTTAGGAAATGCAAATTAATATGCCTCTCTTGTGTGTTTATAATATATCCATGTCTTGTTAGATATTTTCTCTCATTATCTGTGTTCTTTATTTCGTTAGAACTATTCTTTTTTTTTACTAGTTAGAACATTGAAATTCTTTTTTAATCTTCAACAGTTTCTGCACTTTTCTATGTGGGAATCATAAGATGCTTGTTATTAATTGCATTATATTAGTGTCATTCTTAGGATTGTTGGGCGATGCATCTCAACTTGTAGAACTTGAGCCAGGTTGCGACAGTTGATAGTAGTTCAAGTTGCTTTAGAAAGTTTAATGATATACAAGTGCAAATGTTATTTATGCATTTGTTGTATATGTCTTTATGTATGTTTATACATTACTATCTATGTGATTGAAAGCATTTGTTGTATACATATGACATTGTTTGACAGATTGAAAATGAGTTTGGTTCTTATGGAGACGGCGAGGCATATCTCCATCACCTGGTCACACTAGCTAGAGGTCATCTTGGGCATGACCAGTACTGGGAGGCACAGAGAGCTTGTGTAATTATTGTAAATGCAATATCAATAGGAGTGTATTTTCTGTTTAGACTACACTGTAATCACAAAAATTATAATGTTCAATGGTGCCATTTTGTCATGTATAATGTATTGAAATTTTTAATGGGAAGGCTGGTTTAAAACTGAAACGTGAAATGAATTCCAACTTCTGAACTTATTTAATGTAATAGAGAAGTGTAATATCTAAAAATAGGTTGAAGAATTCAAAGTATGTTTTATTTTATTTTTTTATTTTTTTTTTAAAAATTTGCGACGGATTTGTTACGGACTTCATGACAAAAATTTGCCACGGATTTGCGACGGATAAATTTGCGGCAAACGATTTATGACGACAGCGTTTTGCCACCAATTTTTGTCCGTGGCAAATGTTGTTTTGCCACGGAAATTTGTGCATTTGCCACGGAAATGTCCGTGGCAAATCAGCGATTTTCTTGTAGTGTTAAACTTAGATCTTCTTTATTGTCAAGATCCATATAATTTCAAAAAAGTGGTGTATTTTCTCATGGTAATGGTTATGAAGTGCTAGAGAAGGGAAGCCAGAGATGGACAGTAAATGGAAAGTGATTGGATTTGTCTTATTGATGAACTTAGAGTGAAATGAATCCTATCGCCAAAGATGCGAGAGAAGTTGGTAACAAAATTGAACTTAGATTAGTATTCCTATTATATTTGTCTCCTATTGATATGCAAATATCAAACTTTTATGATTAACTTCTACTTTCACATATTATCATTATTTATTATTATTATTATTATTATTATTATTATTATCATCATTTTTTGTCTCTCCAATTGATGTCAAGTGCAGTTAATGTTTCTATTAAATTTATTCTACACTAACATTAAGAGTAATTCAACTTAAGTCAAAGATTCAGATAGTTGAGTAGGATTGGGCATAAACTGGAGTAGTTGGATGCATGGATATTGAATTAGTGATACTATCTTAAATGATATGGAAGTGGATGTAAAAAGGATATGAGTTGTTGTGGGAAAAGGTTCTATGTTTGGGCATATAAGGTCAATGTACAGTTACAATAGATGAGGTTTTATGCATAAGGGAGAAGAAGAGTGGTTTTGATTTAGTCTAGGTGGGTTTTGAATATGAATAGTGATATATGTGTTTATGACGTGTTGCTAGAATAATAAAGCTTAAAGTAGCTTTAAAGTAGCAGCTAAATTGAATGAACTAAATATTGATCATCTTTTTAAATATAATGCCACACGTGTTTCTTACTTTGCTACTAATCCATATATGATCCAACATTTATGAAAAACTTTCAACACTAATATTTAGTCTCCTCTATTACTTTGTTGGAAAATTTTCTGCATGGTGACATTGGATTATAAGGGTGATCTTCATACATATCCCACATGAGGTGTACTTACCATATCAAAGTTGGGAAGCGATATATGTGGGGACAAATAGTACTCCTACACAACCTACCTAATAGGCCACTCAAAACCCTACTACTCCTAATAGATCACATAGTACCCTACTACTCCTAATAGATCACATAGTACCCTAGCTACTACTTCTACAAAACTAATTATTGTTTATCCACATTCAATAACTCATTGGATATTTATTGGCTTTTACTGCTACCGTTGTAGTAATAGATTTTGGAGACACAAGAAAAAGTTGCTGAGAAGACAGAGATTTTAGTCCCTTTCAACATTCTTTCAAAGTGGTTTTTGTCTTTTGTAATATTTATGGTTGGCATTGGAAACTAGACCCCATGTGGGAAGTAAGTAATGATGAATAGCCTTTTTTTTGAAAAGTAAGCATGTGGAGGAGTATCTAATAGCCTTCAAGTAGGAGTAGTAGGGTACTATTTGATGTATTAGGAGTAGTAGGGTTATGAGTTCCCTATTAGTTAGATTGTGTAGGAGTACTATTTGTCCCCACATGTATCGCTTCCCAAGTTTGATGTGGTAAGAGAGGAGAGTAGTATTAGTGGTGAAGTGGGAGTAGTAGGGTATTGAGTGCCCTATGAAAAGGTCTAATAGTAGTAGTACCTACTTTTCGCATTAACGCCTCTTGTCCACAAGTACAAAGCGTGCCCACATATCCTCTACACAATCTTAAGTTTGTCTAACCCAATTGCGCATTAACTACGTATGGACAAAAAGGAAATGCATGTCTCGCACCTAAGTTACTATAGTACTCCTCCGTCTCATATTAACTGTCATTTAAGGTTATGAGACGGAGGGAGTATTTGCTTCTATTATTGCATTTGTTGTACCCATCCTATTTCTGATATTATACTATGATGATGCATCCGAATCGGGATGATTTATTACATAACTACATAAATGCATAAAGCATGGTAACTATATTTGGATAACAAACTGCATCAAATGGATGATTGGGAATACTTCTATAGTTTGCAAGAGATAAACTAATTTTGTTCTTAAATCAAGTATGAATATTAAGACTTCTTTACTTGTATTGGTGTTGATTTTTTTCCTGAATGGAAGAGATAGAATTAGCACTGCAAGTTGATCAATTGCATAAAGAATAACAAACTTAGTTAGATAAGTTTCTTTATGTTTATACAGATTTTCACCATATGGATCTTCATTTAGAATTTCATACAAGGGTTTTGAAGATACCCAATTTGTTTTTCTTAATTTTAATTCAAATTCATATAAGTTTGTTAAGGTTTTAATTTGGGAATTATGTAATATGACTGCATAAAAATCCAACATAGGATAAAGATGCATGACAGCATGATGTATAATATAGTGTTGCTAAGGTTTTGTTAAGGTTTTAATTTTGTTAAGGTTTTAATTTGGGTATTACACGTGTACCCATACAAGACTCCCAATCCCATAACAAAACAAATCATGAGGTATATAGAAACAACTCCTAATAAGAGGTCACATGAGATATTTTGAGATACAATACAATGATGAATGAGATACTTTCACATGGGGTAGTGAGGATTAGTGTTGAAGTGAGAGTAGTAGGGTATTGAGTGCTCTATTAGTAGCTCTACAAGTACTTACTTTTGTCTTTACTACCCCTTCATTCAAGTACCATGCACGCCCATGTATACTACCTCTACCACATGAAACAACTATTGGCCCCTATTAGTCTTGAAGTAGGAGTAGTAGGGTATTGAGTGCTCTACTAAAAAGTCCAAAACTACCTAGGAGTACTTCCTTACTTACTACCCCTGCACACAAGTACAATGGGTGCCTACATATACTACCTCTACGACATGAAAGCACAAGTAGCCCCTATATAATGTTGAAGTGGGAGTAGTAGGGTATAGAGTACAAACAACTAAACTACTTCCAACAAACAACTTTAACTTTAAAGGCCAAATACTATAAACATAATAATTGTCTCCTACTTTCGTCTTATCCCTATGTACGAAATGTGTTACCTTCCCAATAAAAAGTGCAATTGAGTAACACGCTAACCAATGTATTTATGTCATCTACTTTTTGAAACACGTGCCTACCAAGTTGATGTTACTATTCAACACCACAATACCCAACGTGTCCAACAATAATTCTTCAACCACCCAAATAGTATTGAGCTCCACACCTATAGGTAGAATGCATCCTATGTGGATCCTATACTACTAAGAATATTGCCAATTACATAATGAACTTACACACTCATTATTACCCTACACTAATGTTTTCAACCCATCATAATTCATGTGCCACTATTATCTATAGACACACGCATCCAGTTTCTCCGTCTTTCCAATACAACGTACTTGCCAAATTTCCAACACTTAAATGGTTTGTTTTGATGAGAAAATATAGTTGAACAAAATAAAGTAAGGGGACAGAATTTTGAAGGAATGACAATGAATTTAAAGTGAGTCGAAAGTAGGATAGATTTTAGGTTGGTTGTTAAGAGTGAGAGTAAAGAAGAAGTGAGAGGAAAGAAAGATAAATGTTTAGCAATTCTGAAGATGCTGAGGAATTTGTTGGTGAAGAAGAAGATAAAACCTAGATTCTTTGTATATCAGGGTATATCCAAAAAAAAGGTCCGATGGAATGGTATGTCCAACTATTAGCTTTGCATTTTTATACAGTTTGTCTTACAAAGAAACAACATGACCAAAAAAATATAAGGTTCGATCTTGATATTTTATGTTGTTACTTGTCAGCATTTCCCACGGAGAATTGTGAAGATCATTCCAAGGTACAAGACTCACATTCCAAGGTACAAAACTCCAAAATAGTGATTAAAATAAAACTCCAGTATATGATACATAGCACCAACAAGTTAGAGGACAAAATAGTACAACAGTGGAAGATAATAACTTAACATAATAGTTCCAAAACATAATGAAATAACAACTACTAAATAATTCCCCCCAGTGCTACGTATCAGAGCCGACTCGACCACACTAGAAGAAGGATCTCTAAACACCTTTAGTCACCGTCACTGCGCAGTCAGGCACAGATACGAGGCAACACGACGCAGATGAGGGTGAGTCTCAATACATAGATAATAATAAATAAAACAAGAAACACAGTAGAATAGGTACACCAGAGATACAACCAATTCAAATACACCATTAATACAGTTACACCAGAATACGATTACATCGAATCTGATTACACCAAATATAAAGTTACACCAAATATAAAGTTACACCAAATACACCATTAGCACATCAACTCATATTCATCATCAAGGCAACACCAAGCGTATGAATGTATGCATGAATGCAAGTATGCATGTGGATCCATCATCACCGCAATAAGCCTTAAGGGCACACACCGCTTTGGCCGAAGCCTACACACCGCTTTGGCCGAAGCCTACATCACCGCTTTGGCCGAAGCCTACATCACCGCTTAATGCACATGATTTGTGTGACACCATGACAATGCACCACAACACAATACATTTACCACATCAATCATTAACTCACCTTTTTTCATTTCGCAACTCAACTCTAATCCCAATATTTGGCCGAAGCCTGCACACCGCTTTATCATCACCGCAACCCAAATATTTGGCCGAAGCCTACACACCGCTTAATCATCACCGCAACACAAATATTTGGCCGAAGCCTACACACCGCTTAATCATCACCGCAACACAAATATGTGGCCGAAGCCTACACACCGCTTACTCATCATCGCAACACAACACACCTCATTATTGGACTAACGTCACACCAATGACTAACTCGCCATACGAGGACCAAACTGACACCATAAGGACCATTTTAGCACCTAAGGACCAATCCAACACCATAAGGACCATTTTAGCATCTAAGGACTAGTTTGACACCTCGGGGACCATTTTGACATCTAGGGACCATTTTAACACCATAAGGATTATGTTACCACCTAGGGACTATTTTGGCACCAAAAGGATCAATTTAACACTTAGGGGCTAATTTGAACCCACACTTAGACACCCTAGCACAACCAGGCGCCAAAACAGGCGCACAGGGCAGCCAAATGGCGCCCCCCTGCACAACACACACACACACACACGCGCGCACAAGACAACCTTTGGCGGCGACGGGCTCGCCAAATTGGCGCCCTGTTGCGCCACGCCCCACCAGGCAACACACACTCGGACACGGGCGCACAAACTGACGCCCTGGGCAGCCAAATGGCGCCCCCCTGCACGGCACTCCACGCCACACGCACACACAGTGCACCAGGCGCCCAAAATCCTGCATTTTGGCACCCCTTCCCCTACAACCCTCCAAACCGAAGCCAAACCACCACCCAGGCGCCACATTCCCTGTAAAATGGCGCCACTGCTACTATTCACAGCACACTAAATTTAATTCCTCAACAACAACCTATACACTCCAACCAAAACTCTAACTTCAACAATTTATTAAACACCTAACAAACACCAATATTTCTCCTAATCAATTATATCAATTAACACCAATCACCTCATTATTATTTAACACCTATTACACACCATATTGCATTTAATTCATATAACTCACCTTAACACCCAACCAAGAACAACATTCTCATGTAAAACATCACACCATACCATCTTATAAAACATATTCATGTTCATTCAAACATATCCTCAAACACCTAGCCATCACTTTAATTCTATTTATTATTCTTCATTTAAACATCATGTCATAACACCATATTATCAACAATCAATACAATCACATTTCAATCTCCATACAACAATTAATATAACCACATATAAAATCAAACAAACACCCAAACACTCAATTACTTCATTAATTAATTAAACAACTACTCCTAACACCTAAACCATATGATTTCAAGGTTTATATATTATTAACTATGAAAGAGAGCCCCCATACCTCCAAATTGCAATCCCAAGAAAACCCCTCTTCCAATAACCCAAGAAACACCAATTACTAGCTTTCTCCAACACTTGAGCTTCCAAACCCACCCATGGAAAAAGGAAAAGGAACAAGATTAGGGTGTGAATCTTATACCAAAGGATAGAGGAAGGAAAATGTGAAAGATTGGTACCAAAAACACTTACCCAAAACTAAGAAATGAATTTTCCTCTTCCTCCCCTATCCTCCCAGCTGCGCACGGCTCTAACACTCTCTCCCTCTCTTATTTTTTTCTGTTTTTCTTTGTTCTCATGAGATGGAAACCCTTACCCTAGTTTAAGTCATGAATGTGGGCCTATTTAGTGGGCTTGGGCCCCTTATTTACACCCTTTAGGTACTTTCTCACATCCTCCCAATCTAATTAAAATACTCTCCACTTAACTAAAATACTCACCATTTATTTACCACACTTCACTCCTTAATTTAATTAATCACTTTATTTTAATATAGACAACTAAAATATTACTTAATTAAATTAGTCAAATAATCACTTAATTAAATTAGTTAAATAATCACCTAATTAAATTAGTTAAATAATTCACCTAATTAATTTTGGGGTGTTACATTTCTAACAGGAGATGAATGGATGTGATTTGTGGAAGAAAATAGACTCCGCATAGGGAATGTTCTTGAGTTCACTATTCAAAGCCTCCCATCCATGGTCATCTACACAGATTTTGCATGATGCTTCTGATAACTCGTATTTATATGAGTTATTTATACTCACTCACGAATAAATCACGCAAGTTCTTGAGCAATACAAGGTTTAATTAATTAGTTTTTTAATGATTTCTGAGTTTTAGGTGAATAAGAGTTATAAAGATAAATCTGTGCATTTAGGCACCAATTGGTGCCCTCGAGAGCGCTTTTGATGCTTTTTGTGCATGTGCAGAAATTCGATCTTTGAACGTTACCACGTCCCTCACCACGTCTACAATAGAGCAGCAGAGCAAGAGCGAAGGATCTTAATTTTGGCGCGCTGAGCAATGATAGTCAAAGATATAAAAGTCAGAAGATCTTCGTTTTCCCATGGTGACACGCGAGAAGCATCGTAGCGATGAGCAAATGTCGTGGAAAAGACAGAAAGCGGTGGTAGGTGAGCAAGTGACATCGGCACATGTAAGCAAGGTGGCTATTTAATGAAGGTTCAAAGACTCTCTCAAAGGATCACCAACCTCACTCACGATCATCATCTCTTCCACCAACTTGAGAATCACTTCGTCTCCATCCCTTCACCATCTCCACCATTAAACTCGAATTTGTTTTGTAAAGAAGATCCGGAAGCGGACTTCGAACTTAGTTTATTTTCTGCAGTAGTGTAAGGCTCAGACGTTGTAACGTCTATACAGCGTACATGCTTAAGAGCTACTTAGTTGCATCTTGTGCACTTAGTTCCTTTTCTGTAATGTATGGTATTTGGATTCTAAATCCACTTCATTCTCGTAAAGATGCTCGGCATGAGCTAAACACCTTGTAGTTGAGTTGTTGTTTTGCTTTTTAATGAATTTCTAGTTAATGTCATGAAGTGTTTACGTTGCCCGTTTTAAATCTTTGTGCAATAATATTTCCAAACTTGTTTTGAGGTTGGCCTCTTAAAATAGGTAGATTCATACAGTACGGACATGGTCTATGAAAAGAAATCAAAGATTTACATGAATGAACAATGCACTAAAGACATTTAGGCATCTTTATCTAAGTCTAGACATAGAATGGATAATAGTTCATGGAACATTCTTTGTGGGTACTTAAAATACACGAGTGGGCCTATTTAGAACCTAGACATAGGATTTCTTGTACTTGAAACTCGACGTTTTATCTTTGAAAAGCATAGCTCTTTTGCAACAAGCGTTGAGACGTGGCCACGCGTTCACCGCATTAGCATTTGAGCGTCATAACGTCTAGACGTTATGACGCCCGACTAGGAAAGATTTATTTGCATACAACAACTCAACTCATTTCTCATCCTTTTTCACAACCAACTTTAATTTCCTTGTTTTAATTACATCTTTAGCTTTACCATCAACTCTTATTGCCGATTTGTTACTTGATTCTCTTGTGTTTTGATCTTGAACTTTGAAAATACAACCAATCCTCGTGGGAACGATCTCTTACTTAACTCCACTTTATTACTTGTACGATGTGTATACTTGCACTATAATTGCGAAAATTATACTACTACACAAGCGCGAACAGCTTCGACTTCAGATGTTAATCTTTTGCTGCTATTATGTTGTGTACTTTTGTGTGTGTGTGAACTTTATTCGATTATCTGGTGTTACTGTATGTTAATGTTACCGTACTAATCAGAACTTATTTTCACTAACAAATTAGTCTATAATTTTAATGATAATTATGTAAACTATCAAATTATATGTTTACTTTTGTATTTGCATGTTAACGTAATCACGCCGATTATGCTTTAAACATATATATTAATTGCCCTCCGTCCGTAGGACGGACACTTGACTAGTTTGAAAGTTATAATTATATAGTTCATACTATTTAGTAGGGCTGGACTTGGACCCGCCCGCGACCCGGTAAATCCGAAGCATTAACTGCTGTTACGGTCGGGTTAGATATTGCATCGGGTATGAAGTTGAGGAAAAATAGCTTGCAATGGTTTTAAATGGTAGTGCAGTTCTCGAAAATTGCAACCCAAAGAAACACCAAAACCGCACATGAACTTCAACTTTACAAGATTTAGTAATTTCTCACTGTCTAAAAGCTGCAAGCCAATGACAGAACGGTACAATTGTATTTTTTATAAATAATATAAAACTGAATTCTCACTATCCAAGACTGTTTTCTCTCTCTATATACTCACTTTTTTTATTAATGTAGTAACTTCTCTCTTTCCCCATTCAGTGAAAAGCAACCGACTCACAACTGTAAGTACATTTTTTATTAACTTTTATTTTCTCTCTCTAACCCCCATTCACCTTTCATCTTCTTCCTCTCCTCTCCAATGTTCACTCAAAGTTTCTCTAAATGCCTTTGATCGTGTGCAAACTACTTTGAAAAACACTTTCGTTGGAGTTATTCATTTCTTCTCCATACCAGTCCAAACGCGCCTGAAAAACCGCTATCTGACTAACCCTACTACTTGCTGAAACCGAAAGCTCAAACGGTCGGTGATGGACGTAAATCTAAGAGCTTCGGTTTTTCTTGGATGAGAACTATTGGGCCCGGATCCGAAGAACCCGCCCGTTTGTCCAGCCCTACTATCAAAGACAATACATCCTGTTGAGTCTCCACGTCAGCTTTGCCATGTCATTCCCGCCAAAAACGCCAGCCACTCACTAGCTACCATGTGTGCCACATAAGCTCCATGTTGGATTTGGCTTGCTTCCCATGTGATATCCTGCCACTCCCATGTGAAGATGTCAGGTGAAAAGACAGGTACATAGAGAAAAAAAAAACTTTTTCCTTTCTTTCTTCCTCTCACTCACGCTATCTCTCTCTCCGTTCTCTCTGCACTCTCATCTCTCTTTCACTCTCATCTCCCTCTATCAGTTCTCTCTTCTCTTCATTTCCTTTCTTTCTTCCTCTCTCGCCATCTCTCTTCCTTCTCTCTCAACCCACACCATCAACTCATCTTCTCCCATTTCCATCTTCAGTCTTTTACAATTTCTTCACTCCCTTTCTCTCAATTTCTTTCTTCTTCAGCGCCGTTTCTCTCATACCCAAAGAGAGAAAGAGAGAGAGTGTATTCCAGGAGAGAGAAAGAGGAACGAGGAGGCGGTGATTAAGAGAGAGTGCAACGGTGGTTGAAGGACGACGCGGTGGAGGGAGCTCACGCCGTTCCGGCGACGCCACACGGAGCCGTTGAAAGGGGGTGCGGTGCTGACAGTGAAAAGGGTAAGCTATGGTGGTTGTTGCAGCGATTTACTCCTTTAGTTTTTTCCCTTCTTCAAACCCTGTTCCATAGCAACCAACCATTTTACTCTCTGATGCCTTCTTCTTCTTCACTACTCTTAGTCTGAAAATTGCTTTTAATCATACCATATTACTAATTTTGACTTTGGGATTTTAGCAATTTTCTTATTACAATTTTTTTGAGGATTTAGGATTCTGGTTTTGTTTGTTTTTTAGGGATGTGAGGCTTTCTTGCATTTTTTCCCATTTTAACTTCTATTTTGTTTTTAAGCATGTATATCAACTTCTTTGCAGAAAAGTCGCTATTCAATGGGGAAGCCAGGCATTTGAGAGCACTGTACAAAGTCAATTTGTGGAGATCAGATCTTCTTATTCGGTGTTTTTTTGTTTAGCAAATTCTATATCTTTGTTAGCACCATGCTCAGAGGTTTGGAATGAGCGATCAAGATGTTAATTTTTTGGTTGCCTTTGGAATGGCGAGAAAGCAGATTTGAAAAGGCACCATGTAATCATAATTATTGGAATGAACCGAGAAACAAACTTCAGCCTCTTTAACCATGTTTATTCCCCTCATTGCAGGTTTATAAGTATTCATTTGGTTGCATTTACTTAGCTGATGAGATTTTGCATATATTTTGTGCATAACAATGACTGCATACAGATAGAGATTATAACCTTCAATATGTTGCATCTTTGTTTCTCTGCTTCATATCGAGAAAGTATTGGTTCATCTTAAATGATATATATATATATATATATATATATATATATATATATATATATATATATATATATATATATTGCAATAAACATGGAAGCCCACAAATAATGTTCTCTTTTGAGTAGAAATTTTAGTATATACTACTAGCAAATTGTAATACTATTGAGCAATATTTATTGAATTGATATCAACAATTCAATAATACTAAGGCAAGATTAGATTTAAAGTCATACATGGACTTGCAAATATTTAAAAGTCTTACAGTTGTTGATGCATAGTTTGGTTTGGTTACTGGTGCATAGATGGAAATGAAGCTCGGTGATTGTGTAGGAAAATGTAGGCATTGCCGAGCTTGCTTCAAGTCTTATAGTATTGAGTCTGCACTCCTTAGCGTTTGTAAACATGTATATAATCATGGTCGAAGATAATACAAGTATGTATGCTACAACTTACACTTTCTTAAATGACAAAGATAGAATAGAACATTTTAAATCTATGTTTAGAGGCTATTGGTAACATCATTTTTTGGGTCAAATCTTTAGGGTCTGTTTGGGAGGGGGAGTTGGGAGGGGAAGGGGAGGTTTGTGGGGAGGGAACCCCTTGTTTGGGAGTTTAAAAAAACAAGGGGATGGTATTGGGGATTTTAGTGATTTTGAAGTTGTGTATATGATTATTTGATTTCGTAGTTTCTGGAATTTCTGTTTTAGGTTTTGTAGAAATATCTCTATGATTTTGGAGCTGTGTATATGATTATTTGATTATTTGATTTTGAAGATGTGTATATGATTATTTGATTTCTCAGTTACTCTTTGAATTTGTTTTCAATCAGAATGAGGTTTATTATGTGTATAAACAAAGGAGCTGACGTTCTTTCTTTTTCTTTGAGGATCTGATTATGTTGCTTTCCTCAATGTTTAATTAATTATACAGTTCATGTTTGTGTGCCTTAGGATTTTAACATAACTGCACAATTGATTTTCTTTTGGAATTGCAACAGGTGATTGATACAAGATCCAGAAACTGGACTCATGGAGGCACAACTAAAATGAAAATTAGAGGTCCACATGTTCTCCCTTTGCAGCATTTATTTGTTTGTTAATAATGCTAACTTGATTTTCTAATTTCCCTTTTGTTGTTTGGTTGTTGTTCCAGGGGTTATATTAATTTATGGTGAATTATAAGAGGACTCATTAACCCTATATGTTGTCTTTAGATTACTAATGAGAGAAGTTAATCGTGATTAGATTACTAAGCATGTGTCAGTGTTAATCTCAACATGAGTTGACAACTTTCTTAAAAAGAAAATTCAACTTTTTGTTGGGTTGTGTTCACTTGGATTACCAAAATTCATATATGGTTCAAATTGAACACTTTTTAAATGATAATTTCTGGGCATATAATTGATAAATCATAAACTATAGACCGATTTATTTTGAAGCATGGCAGAACTACTTTTTGCATCCTTTGTTGTGGCTTTATCTCGCATGTCCGCATGTTGGTAATCAAAGCGTGAACGAAGTTCAACTACTTGCCATATCCGCCACCATGTTTCACCATGTCATGCACTGTGTTCATTTTCTCGGCTCTCACTTAGGAAGAAGTGGAAAGGGAGACAAACATGGAAATGCAAAAATTGAGCTCTAATTTGATCTTACTTTGGTTCTTACTCCAACAATGTCTTTGTTGGTGATGTAAGTGCATGTTCCAGTCATTTTCTTTTAATTTGCTTAATGTTTGAATATGCAAAAATTGTGCATCAAGGCTCATTTCATTTGTCTCGCTAGATATTGATCATTTAGAAAAGTTGTTCACTAAATTGATTCTTGATCTTTAAATGTTTTAAAAGTGAAATATCATTTGTTTGGATCGGTGTAATATCTTATAGCCTTTCATTAATATCTCTCGATCTTGTAGGGCATTTCACCGCTTGATCGGTCTCCTTTCTTTTACATACTTTTCACATGCATAATATGCTCTGTAGGAAGACTTGCATGCAAACTTTATCGTAACACGAGAAGAGAGGTCATTCTTTGTCAAAATGCAAAAGCGCGTCACGTGTGAAGAGAACTTAAGATAATGAAAATGGTAAGTTTACGGATCTTTTAAGATTCTTATATGATTTTGTCAACTATTCCATCATTGAGTAGAACTCTCGGATGTAAAAATGCTACACATCCAACCAACATAACTCAAGCCATTCAAGGAAGAAAGATAAGTCGATATGGGATCACACACACACATCGTCACAGAAAGATTAGGTAGCAGACTTGATAAATGTAATTGAATAAAAATCACTGAGGACCTCAATTTGTTTTGGATTTTTGCATTTATGTTATTATCACCTCTTGATTAAACCAATACTGTTAATGTAATGGGTTGAACATTAGCACTATAAGTTGATGCTTGATACTTAACTCATTTCAACAACTATTGATAAAGAATTATAGCTGGTATTGTGCTTCAATTTCTTGCCTCTGATTATATTTCTGCGGCAGCATAAGTGTTACAAATAGTTCTGATCATTGTTTCTATATATCTTTACTATGACATATCATGCATGATTGGTTGTTTGCTTCATAGAGAGAGGCATGGAAGCTTATTCTCCATTCATATGTAAAAGACTTTTTCAATATTAATGTTTCTTCATATCATTTGTTTGTGCTGGATTTGTTGTTATTGCCTTTGTTTTGTTTGTGTATCATGGTAATGCTATTGCTACCTATTTAAGAATCCCATTAAAAAGTCTTTTACTTTTCTTTGTTTTAGCAACTGCTCTTCTACCGTTTCCATCTTCTTTGATATTTTTCGTTTGATTTTGTGGTGGTTCATTAGATTTTTGCTATTTGGAAGGATTGATATTTTGTCTACACTACACAGGATTATTGGTCGCCTCCAAAATACAACTAAGAAAATGCATCAGGCCATGCTTCCGCTGACTCTGGTATTGTTACTTTTTTTTTGTCTAATGGTCACCGAATGTTAAAAAATGTATATTTCTATATTTCATTGTTGCAAATTAGTCGTGTAGAAAAAACAAATCTTGGTTTTTCTATTGTTTTTGCTTTATTTTCAAAAAATTGAAACAGACGTTAGATTAATGGATCTTTGAAAATATAATTATAATTGATTAATCATAGTGGCTTCTGAGTAGTTGGTGAGGTAGAAATTTATGTCCATACATTTCATTTTCAGCTTGCTCAAGATATGTAATTTGAATATGTACTCTAGACTGGGTGGTGTGTTTAAAAGAAAAGGTGTTGGGAGGGGAAAATATAAAAGAAAAATGTATTCATTGTGCAACCCCTATGACACTTATTTCTGTGTGTATGTACCTCAGATGTTGATCTCATTGCTCAAGTAGATGGTGCTTATTTGAATTGCCATGCTATTGTTTATGCCTAAAAATCGTGTAATTTAGCATGCTTTACCTTGAATAGAACATGTATAAACAAACTTGTCCAAGCACGAGATAGAAACAAGAGTTTTTAAATTCAAACTTTGGTAATTTTTGCTTTTGTTATTGTGCTCTAATAAATGTTGTTTTCTCGAGTGACTCTATTGCTTATTATTGTGAGTATGAAGAGCTAAATTAGAAAACAACACTAAACAATGTATCGTAAACTTAGGTGATGATTTGTCTTTCAAGAATGACTTGAATTTGATCAATGTGTGAAAGGAGCTTCATTGTAGGCACCTTTGACATACAGTTTCACACTCACGTTTTTACCTTAAATTTCCTTGCTCTTAAACTTTTTAATATGATCTAAACTATTATCTGACTATATCTTTGTCCTTATCATATCATTTGATTGTATTCAAGTAGGAAGGGGAAGCTGACCCCAAGACATACCAGAAGATTTAGACAGACTACTAGCTACTTAGCTAGGACTTTGGCTCTTAGAGTCAAGGTTGAACCACAATAAGGTGAAGAATCTGTCATGATGACTCTCATGAGAGCTTAGGAGGACAAAGCCTTAATCCAACGATTTTGGAAAAAATGGGAACTAAGGAGGTGATAATCTATTTTCATTCATTTTATTTTATATATACAAAATTCATTGTTTTAAATGTTTGAGTGAAGAGGTCAAAATCTATTCATAGTCTTCTTCCACAGGATGACAAGTGGAAGATCTATCTTGAGCCAAGTGTTTGCATTGGCGAGTCCTCCTTTGGAACCTCTAACATGTGTAAATTGTTGCAAAGGATAACATAACATATTTTAATGCAGTCTTCATTCAAAGAGGATAGGGGAAATTTTATCATGAGTAAATATTATTGCTTTGAATGAGTGAGTTGATCTTATACGCTTCATTAGCATCCATTTTGCAATCCCCTACTTTGCCACATGCACACCTTCATGCTTTACATCTATTTGGTTCCTTTCATGCATGACATTTAAAAACTAACACAATGTTTTTTTGCATAATGATAGCAATCATCACTATTGGGGACTGGAGTCAAGGACCCGTTAAAAGTGCAGCTCTAATAACACCGGTCAAGAGATGGCACGGTGACAAAGAACTCGATGCACTCATGAGTCTAGAAACTTAAGTGCAAAGTTTTCCTCCACAACGAAACCAAAGACAATCAAAACTGAATAACCTTGATTGGTCGAAACTTGATTGTCGGAGTTGAAATGTCTGTCAAAGTTTAATTTGGGACAACTTTTAGTTACTTATTTTGTCGTGTATGTAACTAGAACAATAAGTGGGAACAATTAAATATAGTGTAATTAAGGTTCTTTCAACTTGCCATTATTTCTGATGGCCTAATATGTGGTATTTTCGAATATGACTATAGAACATGTAGAGCTCTTCTGGGTTGTGACAGTTCTATGAATGTGATATGGGGTTATTGTAGCACACCCTTTTTAATTTTTCCAAAGTTGATCCCAATTTGAAGAGCAACACCCTTATTCTCTTGCTTTTTGTTTATTTCTACTTCTTTTAGTGAGAGTTGGCAAATCAATATGATACTTTCTAATTCTGTGGAAATTTATATTGTAGTTACACTTGATGTGTAAATTAAAGTTTAAGAATTTGTTATTTTTCACTAATGTCCAATATGGAATATTGCTAATTCAACATTAGTGATATACAGTAAATTTTCATGTGATGGTTGTAGCAGTTGAAAATTAATATAGTCAGTCCATCTTTGTTACAACAAGTATAGAGCGTCCAATGTGTTATTATCAAGGTTTAGGGTTTAGGGTTTAGGCAATGTAATATTTTGTACCTCCAATTTGTGTCATTTATGTCACTTAAGCTTTGTCTTTAATATATCTTAAAGCATTGCCCCCAGTTTCCATAAAACCTCTTTAATATAACTTAAAACATTGTCCCCACCTTCCATAGAAATTGAAGCGTTGTTGGCGCCCATCTGGATGGCCACCCCACTAGTTTAGTTCCAAAACTTGAAGTTTAGTTGTGTAAGTTTCAAAACTGTGAATCCAAATAAAGGCATTTTCAAGAATAAGAAAGAAAATAGTTAAATGTGGTTATCAATCAATTTGTACCATCCACACAATAAATGCTAGCTAGTGATCTTTATTGAAAATATTATATTATTGGAAGCACACGCTCAGAAAATGATTAGGCAAATAGATTGAAGGGGCCAAGCAAGAGGACAAACTGTTGGGGGATAGGCCCAAATAATGGCAAGCCATTAGCTGTATGGAAAGCTAATCTCTGTTTGTTTTGACGCCTTTCATTTCAATGCCACAGTGAACACTTTTTCATTATTCTTTTCCCTTTCCCAAACAAACCTCTCCTCTCCTCTATATAAATATAACCACATTTCCCACTTCCATTGCACAAACAAATATTTTCTTCATCAAACACTTCCTTAATACAATACATGGCCAACTATTATCCTTTTTCAATATTATTATTATTATGGATTGTTTTATCTGGTGTGTGTATTTGGGCACGACCAGCCACTTTTCAAGAAGACTTTCATGTCACGTGGTCTGATTCCCATATCAAGCAAGTTGATCAAGGCAGAACAATCCAACTCACCTTAGACCAAAACTCTGGTAATTAAATTATATTAAAATAACATATCCAAATCTCTGAATTCAATATACTATAATATATTACATGGAATATACCTTATATAAATACTGCTAAATTTATTTCACAGGATGTGGGTTTGCTTCAAAGGTGAAGTACATGTATGGACGAGTTAGCATGAAGATCAAACTAGTCCCTGGAGATTCAGCTGGGACAGTTACTGCATTTTATGTAAGTTCAAATTTTCATTAAATTAAATTGTTTGAAAGCTTGGAGTATAATTAAACAAGAAATTACTGAATACATTATTGGTTTTGTTTGTGGTAGATGAACTCTGACACAGACTCTGTTCGTGACGAGCTGGATTTTGAGTTCTTGGGGAACCGTAGTGGACAACCTTATACAGTTCAAACAAATATCTATGCTCATGGAAAGGGTGATAGAGAACAAAGGGTTAACCTCTGGTTTGATCCTGCTTTGGATTTCCACACTTACTCTATTCTCTGGAACCATCACCATATTGTGTAAGTCATAATAAATAAAGGATAAAAGTTTCGATCGGTTCTTTCACTATTAGAAAAAGTTAATTTAATGACTAAAATTACTGACGGAAAAATAGAAACCGTCGCTAATTCTAACGTCACAAAGGGTATTGAAGAAATTAGAGACAGATTTCACATTTTTTATTATAACAGGTTAACCGCACCAATTATATAATTCACAGCCTTGTTCACCAATTGCTATTTTTTGTGTGTTAAAATATAAATACGTGACAGGATATTGTAAGTGGCAGAGTCGCTTACTGTCACGGTTTACTGAGATTTGACTTCGATTCGTTTTCTTATACACTTTTTATTTTAAAAAAAATAATGCAGTTTCAAAGTTGATGACGTTCCAATAAGAGTGTACAAGAACAATGAAGCAAAGGGGATACCATACCCAAAGATGCAAGCAATGGGAGTATATTCAACATTATGGGAAGCAGATAATTGGGCAACAAGAGGTGGATTAGAGAAAATCAATTGGAGCAAAGCACCATTCTATGCTTATTACAAAGACTTTGATATTGAAGGATGTGAAGTTCCAGGACCTATTAGTTGTGCCTCAAACCCAAGTAATTGGTGGGAAGGGTCTGCTTATCAAGCTCTTAATGCCATTGAAGCTAGAAGGTACAAGTGGGTTCGTATTAACCATGTGATTTATGACTATTGTCAAGATAAATCAAGGTACCCAATGACCCCACCAGAATGCCTTGCTGGCATTTAAACGCAAAATTCAACTCGTCGGCACATATAATTTAGTGGTTCTCACAACATTCGTGTGCCACACTTTTTATACGTATATATACATGTGATGTGATCTCTTTACTTTGTTTTTGTCGTGTTATACAAAATGTGTATATATAGTTATATACTATATACAAATTCATAAATAATTTATTCTTATGTTATAAATAAATCAGAAGGAGGTATAGGTAATAAGTTGTATAAGTCAAAGGCTGTATGTAATTTTACTAAAGTGTGCATATATATTGTTTGTGGTATAGGAAAGCTTGTGTGCATTATTGTGATGATTGATTTGATGAGTCGACATATAATTAACTATTGTTGCTGTAAGTGTCAATTTATTATGTGGAATAAAGTCTTCCTCTGTTTCTGGTTGAGAAAAAAGACAAAAAAAAAATGGTTGGTTCATAAAATAGCAGTAACATATGCTTCAGAGCTGGTTTTGGCTGTCACCAGGTTCTATTTATTCTTTACACGTTGAATCTGAGTCTAGGTGGCTAAGGTGTTGGTGCCAAAACTTGAATGCAATTTATCATTCATTTTATTCATAGCACCATCCCTTGATGTTCTGTTCTCCATTAGAGAAAGTGCAAGAATGACTACATAGAGTTGTACCGCAGCATCAATGATCAATCCACTTTTGATACATTTGGAGGACCCAATTGCTCCCAATGCCAGCATCAATGATCAATCCACTTTTGATACATTTGGAGGACCCAATTGCTCCCAATGCCACAATTGCCCAACACTTAGAGAACCCCGGACGCTTTTTACATATTTAGAATTGTTGGAGAATTAGCGCACATGTCAGCCGATTAACTCACATGCCCAAAGATATTTGAGGGAAATCAGACCGCACAAATAAAGGGAAGAAGAACACAAAGATAATTTACGTGATTCGGCACTGATAACACATTTTCGTAACAATGTTATGCTCGTTCTAATATAGTAGTATTAGATATCGTATCCACAGGGATTTGGTGATATCGCTTCGGTCGTTCAATCGATTTTCAAATCTTAAATTAGGAAAAAGAAGTTGTTTGTTGTTTTGTAAACTTCAAAACTAAAAGGGATAATTTGATAAAAGAAAGTAACAAGTGATAAAAAGATGTTGAGATTAGATTTCATTAACTTACTTATTCCAATGTATTTAACTGATTCATATAAATAACTCTATTTTATTCATTGATTCATCATCACCATATCATCCAAGTTAGCTAATTCTTTAGGCTAATATGAAATCAACAACTAATTTGCATAAATAAAGATTCCTCAACTATGTAAGCAAATAATAGCATTAAGATTAGGTGATCTATTTGACTAGAAAACATGATTCTACTCCTAGATATCATCAAGCTAAATAGGTGATTGAATTTAGGACATAACCAAAAGCTTATTTTTCAATACAACTTTTATATTCAAAAAATCAAGTATAGGTGGCCAAACTATAATAGACATTAAACACGAAATTCAATTACAGAGTCAATTCATAAAACGAGAAACATATATTCTTGAATTAGGTTCAATACATGGATATAAGATAACTAAACCTAACCTCAACAAAAGAGAGTTTAATTAGCTACTCATTTTCATGATAACTATGACACAAAATATAAAAGAGATGGAAAACCTCAAGAATGTAGCACCCTTGATACCTTAAGATGGTGCTACAAGCTTCAATTCCTCAATTCCTTTTGTTCCCTCCTTTCCATGTATGATGCTTCTCAAAGTTCAGAAATGAAGTTCCTTTTATAGGAAAATTTGTTAGCTAAGCTAAGGCTTGAGGTCGCTTAGCTAACAAGTGGTGTGATGCCACCACTAGCTTCTCTGTCTTGTTAATTGAGCTAAGACTTGAGGTCGCTTAGCTAACAATTGTATTATGTCGCTCTAACTTCTTCTCTGTCTTGTTAGCTAAGCTAAGACATGAGGTCGCTTAACTAGCAATTGTGCATTGTCGCCTCTAACTTCTCTGTCTTGTTAGCTAAACTAAGACATGAAGTCGCTTAGCTAACAAAAAGGTTTGTAGCCATCTAACTTGTCTTTATTGTTAGCTAAGCTAAGGTTTGAGGTTGCTTAGCTAACAATTATGTGATGCCGCCTCTGACTCGTGTCTTTCTTCATGGTGAAGCAACTCTAGTTTTGCTAAGCGAATTCTAGCTTTAGTTTAGCTACCAGTATCTTTTGAATTTGCTTCTTTTTGCTTTTTTAGGCCTTGCTTAACACCCCATGTGCACAACTTTTCATTTAAAGGTATAACTTCATAAAATATACATACATTTGCAATATACACTAATATTAATGGAAAAAGTTAAATTAATTAGTATTTAAATCAAATAAGTGCTTATAAATTGTTTAGAATTTTGAGTTAAATTAAGCACTTATCAGGCACATCTTGCCTACGTTTGCGGAAACGCATTAAGATAATTCATTCATCTTCTTGAATAAGATTACATTAATTTCTAATCCAACCCAATGTGTGTATCACCCTACAATACTATCTCACTCTAAGAGTTACAAGGAATGAGATCACACTCGCATCTCACAAATGATCATCACTCTCCTTTCACTAGGACCTGGATGGATTCAACTCTCTACATGGTCACCCAAGTGGGGACACCTCACCTCTCCTAATGAGATATCTCACCTCTTCATATGATTACCCAAAATGATATGTCTCATCTCTTCATATGTATCTCTATTTATAGGTGAGAACACGAATTCCATGCACGCATAAGACTTAGTGGACATTAATTGTTACACATTTTCAAGACTCTAGATACATATTCATCCACATTGTGAAATGTTTCACTTAAATTTCCACACATTTTCATTTTATTGGAAATTATAATTGACTTTCCAACAAGAATAACATTAATTTATACTTCCATTTGGTTATTTTCTCAAATACATTAATGTGTATAGTAAGCGAGTTGTGATATTTACAGGCAGATCGAAGATAATATGGGTCTGTTTGAATAGAGCATATTTTGAGCTTATGAAAAACATATTATGCAAATAAATAAGTTTTTATGTGTTATTCATAAGTTTGTCAATGTTGTTTATGGAAAAACAACTTATGGAGATATAACTTTTGTTAGTGAGAACGTATGGATTAACATAAAAACTTATTTATCTCCATAAGTTGTTTTTCATAAGCTCGAAAATAAGTTCATCCAAACGGACCCTATATATAATGGATGTTATTTGGGGGTCTATAGGATAGTGAGCTATTAGAGCACATTACCCGTGCTCTCCAACTTGCCGATGTTGGTAGACGAATGTGACATCGTTATGTTGTTAGAGCACAAAAAGAAGTATAGGTCCACATATTATCAAACTAGTATGTGTCTTGGCATCCTTCGCGAGATGGTACAACGATCCTTAATGAGGATGGCAGCAGTATCGGTAACCCGAGTATGGTTGACTTTGGTGGTCTCCTGCGATCCAGTGATGGTTCTTGGCTTGGTGGGTTTACGGGTTCTATTGGGTTCTCCAACAATCTTCATGCTGAGCTTCTCGCCTTATACCATGGTCTTAGCTACGCCTGGGAGAGAGGACATCAGTCACTTGTGTGCTATTCAGACTCCAAAAACGTCCTCCACCTTATATCCCAGCCTATATATGAATATGTGGTTTAAGTACGCCCCCATCGTACAGAATGTCAAAGATCTGCTGCATCGGCCTTGGCATGTAGAGCTCCTCCATACCTTGAGAGAGGGAAACACGTGTGCAGACTTTCTCGCAAAGCTTGGTGCTGCTGGTAATGCTCCTTGGACTGTGTTTGACGATCCCCCAGCAGACTTGCAACCACACCTCGCTGCTGATGCAGATGGTGTAGAGTTCATTCGCATTTAATTGTTATTTCCTTTCTTTTTTTCATTTTCTGGTGCTACTCTCTCTATGTATATAAAAAAAACTAGTTATTTATTTTTAGACATAAACTGATTTATTGCAATATATGTTTTTATTCTATAATGTTTGCCTTTTGAAAGAGAAAAAAAACATTTTTTAGTTTATAACTTACTTTCCAACATTTAGTCAAAAAAAACCAACTTAACATGTTGATCACTTACTTTCAAATACAACATTTAGTCAAAAAAAAAATTACTTTATAATTAACTTGCTTGCTTTCAAATAATTTAGCATGTGGATCACTGTTTAAAAACATTAAACAACATAAAGCACATTAAAAAAAAAATTATTCCACTTAAAAATCAACACAATTGTCCTTCAAAATAGTACATTGATGATTAAACTGCCCTAAATAAATAAAGTGGTTGTCATCTCCATCATCATGGGTAGATGGGGATCTACCAAATATCCACTACAAAAAAACAAGCAATTAGCGAGGGAATTTGCGAGGGAAAATTAAGTCCCTCGCAAAAGCAACAATTAGCGAGGGACTTTGCGAGGGAAAAAGAGTCCCTCGCAAAGTGGCAATTAGCGACGGACATGTGGCAATTAGCGACGGAATATCCGTCGCTAAATGCAAGGCGCCAATTTCAAACTGAGTAGCACGTTTTTCAAGGCCGTTAGCGACGGAATTATCAAGTCCCTCGCTAATTGACTGACATTTTTGCAGGATTCTGACCCATGGCACGTTTAACAATGCAGTTAGCGACAAAATTTTCAAGTCCCTCGCAAACTGTCATATATTTTTTTATAATAATCTGAACCACCTCTTCTCTCTCTCTCATTTACACTTTTCTTCTCTCTTCTTCTCTCTTCTTCTCTTCCACTCTCTTCTTCTCTTTTCTTTTCTTCTCTTCCACCACCACACCACCACCACCAACCACCACAACCACCACTCTCTTCTTCTCTCTTCTTCTCTTCCACTCTCTTCTTCTCTTTTCTTCTCTTTTCTTCTCTTCCACCACCACACCACACCACAACCACCGACCACCACCACCACCACTCTCTTTCCTTCTCTTCCACCACCACACCACCACCACACCACCACCAACCACACTACCACCACCACCACCACCACATAGATCTCACGACCACCACCACCACACTACCACCACCACCACACAACCACCACCACCACCACATACATCTCACTCTCTTTCTCCCTCTTCTCCCTTCCTCCTCTCTCTCTACGACACCACCACCACACCACCACCACCACCACTCTCACTCCTCTCTCTCTCATTGGAAATTTTGGTTATAATAATAATAATAATACTAATAATAATAATAATAACAACAACAATAATAATAATAATAATAACAACACTAATAATAATAATAATAATAATAATAATAATAATAATAATAATAATAAACTGATTGAGAAGTGTGCCAGTCAGATTTGGGAAGCGTGCTGTCAGCATTAGCGAGGGACTGTCCCTCGCTAATTAGCGACTGACACAATTTCCCTCGCTAAAGGGAATTAGCGAGGAGGATATTGGCGACCGATATGTCCCTCGCTAATTCCCTCGCAAATGGACATTATCGAGGGAATTGAGCCTGTTAGCGACAGATGTGTCCCTCGCTAATGTCCGTGTTTCTTGTAGTGATCTCATACTAGCGAGACTTGTCATCTTGATCATCCTCTTCTGGAACTTCATGGTAGCCATTGTCGGACTCATTCTCTGGTTCCTCTCATTTAAATAAAAGTTGAATTGACCATTCTCAATTCTCAATATATCTAAATGAGATAATTGCCCCATTAGCAGGATGATATTTTTCTCGTACAGTGTCGGATAAAGTTGAGAAGTATGGTCGATTCATTTCTATTTTCACCAAAATAAGAAAATAGTTACTAAGTTTTTTTTTTTTAGATAAGCAATTTGTTGTATTAATACCAAAAGAGGGAGGTACACAACACGTGCACCACCCCGTACACCTAGGGGCCTCATTAAAACCTCCGAGGGCCAAAACTCATTGGGAAAAAGACCCAGGGAGGGAAAAAGAGTACCCCGACTACACGATACTAAGTCATATATGATATTACAATACAGATAAGCAACCCAGCGGGCAAACATGTCAATCCGACCATTCCAAAGAACCTTTCTCCCCTTCCGAGCTTTGAACCAGTTCCATGCACAATATTTGACACTTGTGAGATCTATTTCCCCTTGGAAAACAATCTTGTTTCTTGCCAACCAAATCATCCAGATGACCGCCAGCCAAATTAAATGTTTTACCCCTTTCTTTCCTCTTGCCAACTTACCGAACTCCTGGAAGTGTGTAATAACATTTCCATAGGCAACCAAAGGCTCCCCATCCAAGAAAAAATTTGTTGCCATATATTTTGGACGACTTCACATTCAATGAACAAATGTGTTACCGTCTCATCTTCATTGAAACATAAAACACGTACCGCGATCCCTTTGGGATTGTAAAATATCGCGCGCTAAACAAAGCATCCTTGTTGCCACTTTGTCCAATAAAACACGCCAAGCGAAAATTAAAACTTTCGAAGGAGCATCATTCTTCCATAATTTCCTGCAAGCTTCAGCCAGCCCAACCTCCAAATGACCCCGCGGACCTGCAAAGTAATTAAGCAACCAGCAGTAGCATTTTCGCACAGAAAAACCACCACCGCACTATCAGTAAGAAAGACCGGTGATCATCGGCAAGCGGTGAGGTGCAAAGAGCCGCAACATATCTGCGCAGATATTCAACAGATTGCAGCTCATCCGGTAAAAATTCAGCAGCCCAATCCCAATTCCAGCACCATACACCATCGCGCCAGGACCCCATTTCAGAAATAACATCTTTTACACTGCATCTGCTGTACAAAACCGGAAACAGAGTCTGCAAATCTGTCCATGCCGAACCAACAATCTTTCCAAAATCTAATTTTGTTTCCTCTACCAAGTTTAAGCTTCACGAACTCTTCAAACCATCCTTTGTCCAAATTTGTACCTTCCCCGAGCAAACACAAGTCTCTCCACCAAATTGAAAGTTTGGTCCATCCCCGTCGGTACTCGTTTTCTCCCGGCCACCTCCCTTCCAAACCGTATCTTTCCTTCACCACCTCTCTCCATAATGAATTTCCTTCCTCCACCAAAAATCTCCATCTCCACTTAGTAAGGAGAGCCAAATTAAATACCTCCAAATTCTTTATGCCCAACCCCCCTTTCTCCTTGGGTAAACATATCACATCCCAACTCACCCACGCCATTTTCTTTGTTTCTTCGTCCCCACCCCACAAGAACCTCCTTTGTAATTTTATAATTTCCTCTAGCACCTTCTTTGGCGCTTTGTAAAAAGAAAACAAATAGAGAGGAAGTGATGCTAATACCGAGTTAATAAGTGTGACACGCCCGCCAATTGACAGTTGCTTGCTCTTCCAACTAGTTAACTGTGCCTTGATGGAATCAATAATATGTTGCCAAGTGCTAACTCTTCTTGGATTTGTACCAACCGGTATTCCTAAGAACTTGAATGATTCCAACCCCACATTGCATGCCAAGAACTGAGAGATCCCTTCCATTATCCTATCTTCGATGCTAACGCCAATCACATTGCTCTTTGCGAAATTCACTTTCAAACGATACTAATTCAAAAAGACAGTAGTATAGCTTTCAAGCACCAGATACTCTTTTCCCCTCCATCACAGAAAAATATGGTGTCATCCGCAAACTGTAACAACTCCACCGCGAGAGAGTTTCCAATTTTGAACCCCCTCAAATTACTTGATTCAACCCCCTTCCGCACAAGCCCAGCTAAGCCTTCAGCTGCCACAAGGAATAAAAATGGTGCAGAGGGTCGTCACCGCTTAAGACCCTTTTGAGCCACAAACTCACTGATTGGACTACCATTTACTAAAACCGAGATGGAATTAGAAGAGTAACAAGCCCGCATCCAGTATCTCCATTTGTCTATAAAACCCAACCTCTCCAACATGTAGTCCAAGTAGGACCAGCTCACCGAGTCATACGCCTTTTCAAAGTCCGCTTTTAGCACTACACATTTCTGCTTCCTTCGTTTAGCCATGTCCATTATCTCGTTCACCACTACTACACCATCAAGGATATTCCTTCCTGGCAAAAACGCACTTTGACAATCTGAAATTACATCCTTCAACACTTTCTTTAACCTTCCCGCAAGCACTTTTGCTAGCATCTTGTAAAGGCTTCCTATAAGTGATATTGGCCTATATATACTCATTAAGCTCTTGTGGATTGCCTACCTTCGGGATAAGTGCAAAGAAAGAGGCACTTACCGCCTTAGGTAACTTTGCCAACCTGTGGAATTCATTAAAAAAGCTCATGATCTCCGAACTCAACACCTCCCAGCAGTTTTTCAAGAAATTAAAATTGAACCCATCCGGTCCTGGGCTTTTATTTCCATCGCATTCCCACACCACCTCCTTAATTTCTTCCAAAGTAAATGGTGCCAACAACATATCATTATCCCCCCTTGAAATCTGTTTAAATTGAATCCCATCCAAAGTGGGTCTATTGTAGTTTTCTTCTCTGAATTTCTCTTCGAAATGATTCTTTACCGCCCCTTTAACGCCCTCCACATCTTCAATCCAACTTTCATCCACTTTGACTTTCAAAATCTGTGTTCTACGCCTATTGCCTCTAATGCATGCATGAAAAAACCTACTATTAGAGTCGCCCTCAGCCAACCATTTTATTCTTGATTTCTGTGCCAGTAAACTTTCTTTTGCTTGGATTTCCTCCCAAAAAGCATTGTTCAACCGTTGCCTTTGATTATCATCAATATTACCACCTTCCACTACTATTCTTTCCACCTCATTCAAATCACGAACAATATTGTTAATGTTTAGATCTTTGATCCCAAAAACCTCCCGATTCCAACACTTGAGTTTTTCCTTAAGCATCTTCATTTTCTCCTTAATCACAAAAGATGCACGACCTTCCACATGGAAAGATTGCCAACACTCCTTCACATACTCCTTAAATTCCTTATGCTCCAACCAAGCATTGTTGAATCTAAATGGTTTAGGTCCCCAGTTTAGTTCTGAGGATACCAACCAGACGGGACAATGATCAGAGATGTCCCTATCACCAACCCATTGCGCACTAATACCCCAGTTGGAGATCAACCCTTCTGTCAATAATATTCTGTCTAACCTACTAGCCCTCCCTTCGGATCCAAAGCATGTATATTTTTTCCCCAATGTCGGCACATCGATCAACTCCACGTCCTCAATAAAAGTCAGGAACTCCCGCGCCTCAGTATGATTAAAATTTTCTGATTGACCTCTTCTTTCGGACCTCTTAGTAACAGCGTTAAAATCCCCTGCAATGCACCAATCTCCTCCCTCAAATTCTCCTTTTAGCTTTCTCAGGTTCTCCCATAGTCTTCTCTTGCCTACCATATTGCAGGCGGAATACACATTCACCATGTAGCACACTTTTCCTTGTATTTTTGCGCATACTCCTACAAAATGTTCCCCAGAAAATGAGAAAAGTACATCCATACTTCCTTGATTCCATACACATAACAATCCTCCTGACTGACCCACAACATTCTTACTAATCCAATCAAAATCTGGCATCCCCCAGATACTACCAACCGACCTTTTGGAAAGATTACTACTCTTCGTTTCTTGAATCATACAAAACTCTATATTTTCCTCTACCATTATTTTCTTTAGGCGCCTGCGCTTCGCAGCACCCCCCCACCCTCTCATATTAATAGTTGCAACCTTGATTTGGACACATTGTTTTTCCCCTTCCTGCCTTTGACACTCTGATCCCTGATTTCCAGAGCCATCATCAATAAGAGACTGTATGAATCCTTCTTCCATTTCTTCAAGAAGAACGCGGTTAGCCCCCATAGGTGTTGCCTTGATGGAGAATAGCCCTTGCATATTAAACCACTCTTGGATCATATGAGTACTCCCTGCGTTATTGACAATGCCCACATACATCCTCTTGAAACCACTTAACTCCTCATCAGAAGCATTAAACCAAACTTCGCACAAATTCTTTTTTCTGAAATACACAATCTTTTGATCGTACTGGACATGGTTGCTTTTCCTATTATTGTTGCCAGAATTCCTATGATGAGGATGCCATCCTCTACCATAACCGTACGTGTTCCTTACCCCACCACCTCTTCCTTGGCCATTCCCATTCCATGCACTATCCCCCCTTTTTCTATTTTCGTTGACTTTACTGGCTCGCTTCATAATCTCAACATCAGCCTCCTTTTCTTTCGGTGGTGCTTGACCAACGCCCGGTAATCTTCGCGGCTGAACCTTCTTTCATTTGAAACTTCCTTCCATACCTTACGTGCCACCTTCCCCGATGCCTCCATACCAACTTGCTTCGTTTGCTTTACAGTTTCTGCACCTCTCTCGTCGGTATTGTTCCTAAGGAACCTTGGGAGATTAACGTGGATTTTTGATGAACCCTCATCACATGATGATCTTCATCGGTTTTTAAAGAGTTTTTACACAATATTGATGATGGATGTGCTTAATTGGTGTGTTTTTGTGAACAAATCGTGTTTGTTGTGAATTGCTTGTTACGCAGTGTTTATGCTGGGTTTGTGTGATTTTGTGTTGCCCAGGGACGAGGTGGATCGAAAAGACAAAGCACTGCGGTCGAGTGGATTCAACGCAGACAAGGTTTTGGAAGATCCCCTGGAGGCGCACACACCGGGCGGCGCGAGAAGAGAGAGCGCGCAAGAAGCGCGCGGATAGGTCGCTCTAACTCTCAAAAGTTTCGTCTTCGTGTGAGGTGTGCGCACGAGGTTACGCTGTGCAGAGGGCCGCAGCAAGCAAGATGGCGCGTGATCTTGATCAAGCCTTGGCCATCTTGCGCGCGTAAGTTTTTTGCGCTGCAAGCAAGATGGCGCGCAAGTCACGTTCTTCAAATACGTAAAGGTGCGTGTTTACCGGGGACGTTTTTGATGAATTGGGAGCCCTAGCACACGAGAGGAAGCGAGTCGCAGCTGCTGGCCATTGAAGGATCAAGCCTTGGGAACAAGATTTGAGCCCTCTAATGTCATCATCTTCATCAATATTATCTTGTAATTCTCTTTTCTTCGTATCTTTCATCATGTGTAACTAAACCCTCCCCGTTAGGGATGAATTGAATTTGATAGAGCACTAGGTAATTGGTATTAAGCTGTGTTTTATTGTTTCTCTCTCATATTCTCGTGAATTGGAATTTAGTTTGAACTGATTTACAATTGGGAAATTGTGAAATTATTTTATTCGGTATTTTAATGGGAATTATTATATTTGAATCGTAGACTTTCAATTCTTGCAATTCGTAGCTTAGGAATATTCTCCGGATTGTTGTACGTGCGAACTCTAGCGTTTAAGGCTTATAGGTTATTAGGATTACCTAAGGAATTAGGAGTTTTATTAATCTATAAAGGACTAGTTACCTAAGGAATTAGGACTTGGTTATTATAACGAATTCGGTAGCAAAATATAGAGAGAGGTATCCTTGATGTTGCACCGGTTACATAGTGCGAAAACCAAACGACGCGTTCATCCCTAGCTTTCATTCTTATCGTAATTCATTAACGTTTTAGTTTAACTTTATTTACAAAAATTCCAAAAATATTTTATCGCTTTATTTGAGCTTCACGGCTCACCCCTTCAAACATACCCCTTTCAATTTGGTTCCAATTAGTAATTGTTAACGTAATTAGTAGATTAACTCGATCCTTGAGGGCGATATCCGGTATTTACGGTTTTACTACTTGTACGATTTGGTACACTTGCCAAATTATTAACAAGTTTTTGGCGCCCGTTCTTGCGGGGATCGAAGTTACATTCACTAATTTCAAGGCGGTACGCTAATTCGAACCCGCATATACTTAGTTGTTTTTATTTAATTTATTGTTTTGTTTTCTTTACATATTTCTTTTTATCTTTTACTACTTTACTCCCTTGATTGTGTAAGAGCTGTGTGGATACTTTGTAAGTCATGGAGTACACACTTGACCACTTCGTTGTTGTGGAGGACCGCATCTAAATGGTAATTGTGAGACATTGTCCTATTGTGATCTTTGTGGGGAGGATGAGGTGGATTGCTCTTGTGAACCAATGATACTCATTGCTGGGTACTATCCTTGGTTGGCTCAACCTAAAGTTCCTGAGGAGGAAGATTTGGTAGTCATTGACACATGGTATCCCTGGTTGGCGAAGATTGGTTACTAGTAGAACAACCACCGAATCAAAGTAATCAACCACACATCGGGCATGATGAATTCAATGAAGGGAGTCATCTGAATGGAAATTGTGAGCCTTCTGATTTTACCTCAGTTTCAAAACAAGAAGAGGAAGGCTTAACAATAGAAGAATCATGGGAGAAAAAGGAAGATAAGAAAGGACAAAGAGTTGAACTGCAAGATCCTCTTGTTTGGAGGAAGCCAAAAATTCTCGATTTTGGGATGGTGTGGAAATCCAACAAGAAATCTCCCAACAAATCATTTTCTCCACTCATCGATCGAGAAGCAAGGAAGATGGGAGCGAAGAGGTTGATAAATATTTAGACTCCTTCTATGCCTTGTGCAACACCATTCACCTTGAGAGGGCATGGAAGCATACACAATTGTACCTCAAGTTCATGAAGTTCTGCCTAATAAAGCGGAAGAAGAAGAATGATGTGTTCTTTGTGTCATACATTCCACCTTGAGAGAGTGGAGTTGCATCGTCAAGCTTAGGACGATAAACAAGCGCTTCATGGGAGGAAACCCATGTGAGGTAGTGTTCTATCTCTTCTAATTTACTTTCTTGTCTTGTCTTTATTTTTGTTATTGCTTTGGGTTTTGTAAATAGGTCTTCCTCTAAGTTAATCGGTGAGGACACTGCGCTGTGTTTAAGTGGGGAGGACCTATTGTCGATGTCGATTGTCGATGTCGGTGTCTTCAAAGTTCAATAAAGCAATCATGTAATGATTTTATGTAAAAAAAAAAAAAAAAAAAAAAAAATGGAACGGTTGAGCAAAACTTAGTGATGAATTGGTGAGGAATTGTGAGATTAGTTCCGGTGGTAGTTGACTTGAGTATGACTTGTTTCTACACCTCTAGCATTATCTCGATCGAACCTAGTGAACCTAGGGATGTCTTAGTCAGCTAGTTGTTGGTGGACCATGCGTCTCGCCAAATTTGTACTAAAGATCTAGGGTAGCTGTAGAAGCTAAGTTGGGGGTACTTCGGCGGTACTAAGGCTGGGCAGGAAGATTGTAGGATGGTCAGTGCATGTGTTTGTGTAAAGTGTGGTGTGAGTGCAGCACTGCAACGTCTACCCGTAACGTTGTAGTGTATGCCGTGTGTGTGTGGTGTTAGTGTGCGTGAGTGCAACACTGCAGCGTCTACCCGTAACGCTGTAGTGTATGCCGTGTGCGTTAAAGTGTTAAAGTGTTGTGAATAAGTGGAAAAATCCACAAGTGTGTTCTAAAGGTTAAAGTTCCCAATGCAATGATAAGTGAATCTAAATGTTAAAGTTCTAAATGGGTGCAGTACAAAGTTTGGCGTAAATGGTGCGTGTGTGTGTTGAAATAGAGTATGCACTGATTTGATCTGAAATGCCTATCTAAGACCCTTTGTCAGTTCTGAAGTCCCTCAGTCTTATGTGGAAGTGTGAGCCTACCCTTTATCTTGAACCAATCTTTGGCAGGCTCGGAAGAAAGCCCTCTAGTCCTAGTTAATGTCATTTTGAAAATAGCTAAGTTCTACTGAGTTAAATGTCACACACTCACTTTTGAGCATAGTTGTACCAGTGACATTATCACGATTTGCTTTTGAGAGCCAATCTGAAAGTTGTCGCTCAACCCGTTCCTATGTGTTTGAGTGAAAGTTGAATTCTTATATGATTGCTTGTTGACTTTGAGTTGTTTTGGTTGTGAGTCGAAGTCGAGCTTTGCTTGAGGACAAGCAAAAGTTCAAGTTGGGGGTTGTGATGAACCCTCATCACATGATGATCTTCATCGGTTTTTAAAGAGTTTTTACACAATATTGATGATGGATGTGCTTAATTGGTGTGTTTTTGTGAACAAATCGTGTTTGTTGTGAATTGCTTGTTACGCAGTTGTTTATGCTTTGGGTTTGTGTGATTTTGTGTTGCCCAGGGACGAGGTGGATCGAAAAGACAAGCAACTATGGTCGAGTGGATTCAACAAAGACAAGGTTTTGGAAGATCCCCACCGAGGCGCACACCTGGCGCGCTAGAAGAGAGCGCGCAAGAGCGCGCGGATAGGTCGCTCTAACTCTCAAAAGTTTACGTCCTTCGTGTGAGGTGTGTGCGCACGAGGTTCTGCGCGCAGGAGGACGCGCGCGCAAGATGGCGCTTGATCTTGATCAAGCCTTGGCCATCTTGCGCGTAAGTTTTGCGCCGGCGCGCAAGATGGCGCGCAAGTCACGTTCTTCAAATACGTAAGGCTGCGTGTTTACCCGGGGACGTTTTTGATGAATTGGGAGCCCTAGCACACGAGAGGAAGCGAGTCGCAGCCGCCTGGCCATTGAAGGATCAAGCCTTGGGAACAAGATTTGAGCCTCTAATGTCATCATCTTCATCAATATTATCTTGTAATTCTCTTTTCTTCGTATCTTTCATCATGTGTAACTAAACCCTCCTGTTAGGGATGAATTGAATTTGATAGAGCACTAGGTATTTTGGTATTAAGCGTGTTTTATTGTTTCTCTCTCATATTCTGTGAATTGGAATTTAGTTTGAACTGATTTACAATTGGGAAATTGTGAAATTATTTTATTCGGTATTTTAATGGGAATTATTATATTTGAATCGTAGACTTTCAATTCTTGCAATTCGTAGCTTAGGAATATTCTCCGGATTGTTGTACGTGCGAACTCTAGCGTTTAAGGCTTATATGTAACGCCCAAAATAATTTAATTATTTAACTAATTAAGTTATTTAAGGCTTACAACACTTAATTAAATTAATTCATTAAGTTGGGTTTATTTTATCTAAGAGGGGTCTAATTTATTTTAAATAAGTACTAAGTTGGATTTATTTTATTTACAGGAGGTGAGAGGAATTAATAAGTAGGGGTGGAGAATAAGGCCCAAGGGCCATTATTTAGGCCCAATTCTAGTCATAAAGGTTAGGGGTCCAAGCCAAAGTAGCATAACCCCCAAATTTGAAAGGAACTTTCGAAGGAAGTAGAGAGAGAGAAGGAGGTCAAGTGTTTGGGCGTGGAAAGGAGGAAGGAAAAAGGTGAGAACTTTCTCTTTGATTCTTGGTGGGTGAGTGATTTTTGGTCTTAATCTTCATCCTTTCCTTTCCTTATTCCATTTCCTTAATTCCTTGAGCTTATTCCTTCCCATTTTGAATTTCCATGGCCACCCAAGGGTAGAGAGTCACGCCAAGCATTGAAGGAGAAAAAGGAAGAGACTTTGCTCAAGTTTTGTGTTGGTAAGTGAAGGCTTGGGTCCTAAACACCCTTATTTTCTTTCCTTGTTCCATTTCTAAGAGTTCCATAAACTCATTTCCACTATTTTGATTTTTTCCATGGTTACCCAAGTGAGAGGAAGTTTCGGCCTAGCTGGGATTTAGTAGGAGGCTTGCTTCTTTTGGCTAATTTGTGGTGTTAGAGTGGATTCCTAGCTCACCCAAGGTTAGGGGATTCTCCATACATATTTTATAGCTTGTAGGGTGTGTATTATAGTGAGAATAGCTCTAGGAATGATTTTGTTGATTGTATATGATTGTGTGTTGATTGTATGTTGAATGCTTGAATTTGGTCATAGCATGTTGATTGTTGTTTTGGAAGCATGAGTTGTGATTTATACATAGTGTATGTTTGATAAATTGATTACATGAACATGAGCAAGTAAATTTCATGTTTAGTATTAATAATTCATTGGCTATGTTGGTGTGGTTATGTGAGAAATAATTTGTTGGGAAGAAATTAGGTTTTGAAGGGTGTTGGGTGTAGGTTGGAAGAAGGGGGGCGCCAAATGCCTAGCATTTTGGCGCTGGTTCCGGAAATCGTGATGTGTGCATTGTGCGAGGAGGGCGCCAAATGCCTAGCATTTTGGCGCCGTGACCGAACTGTGGGTGTGTGCGTGTTGCAGAGGGGAGGCGCAATTGCTAGGCAAATTGGCGCCCAGTGTTCAGTCTTGTGGCTGGTGTCACGGTTGGTGGGTTTGGCAGGAAGGGGGGGGCGCCAGATTTCTAGCATCTTGGCGCCCTGTGCTGGTTTATGGGTGTTGCTGTTTGGTGTTTGGTTATGGGGCGCCATTTTGGCTGCCCCTTGGCGCCTTGATGCCAATTTGTGTCTAAGGGATGGTTTAGTCCCCTAGAATTAATTTAATCCTTGGTGTGACATAATAGTCCCTAAGAATTAAATTAATCCTTGGCGTGACAAAATAGTCCCTTAGTGTCTAATAAATCCCAATATGTCAACATAGGTTCCAAACACCAAATTAATTCCTAATATGCCCAATAATTCCCAAAATACTAAATTAATCACAATGTACTAAAATAATCCCCTGAGTGTTAAATTAATCTTTGGTGAGTCAAAATAGTTCTTAAGGGTAGGAAAGGTCCTTATGGAGTGGTTGGGTTTTTTTTAAGTGAGAATCAACTTAATAATTGATCAAGTGGTGGTAATAATTAATTAAGAGGTGGTTGAGCATTGATCAAGTGGTGGTCAATAAATGATGAGGTGGTGATCAATAAATGATGAGGTGGTGGTTAATAAATGATCACGTGGTGGTTAATAATTGATAACGTGGTGGTTAAAAATTGATGCGGTGTAAACTTTGTGTTGTGGTGCATTTGTCATAGTGTCACATGACTCATATGCATAAAAACACGGTGGGTGGCTTCGGCCAAAAATACGGTGGGTGGCTTCGGCCAAAACACGGTGGTGCCCGACGGGGTTTTGAGGTGGTTATGGATCCACATGCATATTGCACACATGCATACCATCATACATTCATGAAATGCTTGTTGATGCTTAACTAAATTGTGAGTGCTGCTCTTGGCTTTATAAATGAATGGTAAATGCCTTAATTGCGAATGATTGATGTTGCTAGATGTTTTCTAATTATAATGCTCATCTTACTTGTTATAATTTATGTAAAGAGACTCACCCTAGCATTTCTTGTTGCCTGCTCTCGTGGCGACAAACAGGTGATTCCGAGTGATGGCGCTGTGTCTTTGGGGTCTTAATGAGTCAGCTCTGATAGTAACACCGGGGTTGGGGGTCTTATTATTATTTATGGTTATGTATTAAACTCATTTTGAACCTATGTATTGAGTATGTGAACTCAATTTTATTTCCGCTGTGCTGCAAATTATTGATGGATTACTGTAAGCGTTAAGCAAAGTTATTTTGAGGATTGTAGTCCACTTGACTATGTTATGCATGATATGCGTGGATGCGTTTGGATTTTTAATTATGTATTGATGATATTTTACTTGAAATGTACCACCCTCTTCGAGGTGCGTGGAAAGTTTTGAAAACTCCGATTTTTACTTAATTGAATTAGCTTTAATTATAAGGGGGTGTTACATTAGTGGTATCAGAGCAGTTCGGTCTGTCCGGCCAAGTGTGTCTGTCATGGTATCTATGACAACTAGGTAGTGTTAATTGTTTCTTAACGAATGTTAATGCTGCGCGTTGTTAGGTTGAGAATGGCCGAAGAAGGACCGATTTGCTCTAATGCGGAGGCTCTGCGCAAGCCATAGCACAAAGCTATGGGGGAGCAGAGGCTGAGAGAAGACGCGAGGACCGTAAGCTAGCCACTTTTCAGCGAGAGAACCCGCCTACCTTCAAGGGTAGGTATGACCCGGACGGAGCTTTGACTTGGCTAAGAGAGATTGAGCGTATTTTCCGTGTGATGGCATGCACTCCGGCACAGAAAGTGAGGTTTGGGACACACATGCTGAAGGAAGAGGCAGATGATTGGTGGTTGAGAAAGAAACAAAGACTAGAAGCTGCTGAGGAGGAAATTACTTGGGAAGTTTTCAAGGAAGAGTTCACTAGAAAGTATTATCCGGAAGATGTGAGGCTAAAAGGAGGTGGAATTTCTTGAATCAAGCAAGGCAACAAATCAATTGGCGAGTATGCGGCCAAATTTGAAGAGCTAGTCAAGTTTTGTCCCTATTATGAAAATGACTGCAATTCTGAATTCTCCAAGTGTGTGAAGTTTGAAAATGGGCTGCATCCCGACATTAAGAAGGCTATTGGATACCAGGAGATTCGAGACTTTGCCAAGCTAGTGGACAAGTGCAGAATCTATGAAGAAGAAAACGATCGCATGCCTATAAGATGGTAAGAGAGAAAAAGAATGCTCAATTCCGAGGGAAACCATATGATGTGAGTGGAGGCAAAGGGAAATGGAAGGCTGGTGAGGGTAAGAGTTCTAGTGGGGGAGGGGGAGCTGCTGGTATTGTGTGTTTTGCTTGCAAGAAGCCTGGCCATAAGAGTAGTGAGTGCACAGAGATCCGTTGCTACAAGTGTGGCCAGAGGGGCCACAAGTCCACCAATTGTGAGAAGAAAGAGATGGTTTGCTTTAACTGTAGTGAAGTGGGACATGTTAGTGCTAAGTGTCCTAAGCCCAGGAGGGAGACAGCTAAAGGGAAGGTGTTTGCATTGGCGGGATCCGAGGGGGACAACGATATTAGAGGTACATGTTTCATTAATGGTACTCCTTTAATAGCTATTGTAGATACTGGTGCAACACATTCATTCATTCTTTGCTTTATGTGCTTTGAAAAGTCGGGTCTTGTTATGTCTACTATGAGAAGGGACATGGTTATTGATACCCCAGCCAAAGGTTCAGTAACTACTTCCCTGATGTGTGCTAGATGTCCTCTGTCGGCTTTCGGCAGAGAGTTTCTTGTTGATCTCATTTGTTTGCCATTAGGAGGTTTGGACATCATTCTTGGTATGGACTGGTTAGTTGATAACCATGTGCATATCAATTGTGCTAGTAGATCCGTGAGTTTTCCTGATTCACAGGAGGAAGAATCTGTTATGTTGCATTCTGGTCAGTTGCATAAGGCCATGAAGGGAGAAGCTAAGTTGTTTACATTGATGGCGTCTTTGTCTGTTGAGAGTCGAGCCAAAATTGACGAGTTGCCTATTGTTCGTGATTTTTCCGAAGTGTTTCCGGATGAAATCCCTGATGTGCCACCTGAAAGAGAAGTTGAGTTTAGTATTGATCTAGTGCCTGGTACCAGACCCGTGTCCATGGCTCCATATAGGATGTCTGCATCCGAATTATCTGAGTTGAAAGAGTCGGTTGGAGGACTTACTTGAGAAGAAATTCATAAGACCTAGTGTGTCACCCCGGGAGCGCCGAAGACTTTTGGTGAAGAAGAAAGATGGAAGTATGCGACTTTGCATTGATTATAGACAGCTGAACAAAGTAACAATCAAGAACAAGTATCCACTTCCGAGAATTGACGATTTGATGGATCAGCTAGTTGGTGCTAAGGTGTTTAGCAAAATTGATTTGAGATCGGGCTATCATCAGATTAAAGTGAAAGATGAGGATATTCAAAAAGACTGAGATTCGGGGACGAGATATGGGCATTATGAGTATACGTGATGCCGTTTGGTGTCACTAATGCACCAGGGGTATTCATGGAGTACATGAACCGTATATTTCATAACTACTTGGATCGATTTGTGGTGGTTTTCATAGATGATATTTTGGTGTATTCCAAGTCCGAAGAGGATCATGCAGAGCACCTGAAGCTAGTGCTAGGAGTGTTGAAAGAGAAGAAATTGTATGCTAAACTGTCAAAGTGTGACTTTTGGTTGAAGGAAGTGAGCTTTCTAGGTCATATTATTTCTGGTGATGGGATTGCTGTAGATCCATCCAAAGTTGATGCGGTGATGCAATGGGAGGCTCCTAAGTCAGTTACGGAGATTAGAAGTTTTCTTGGATTGGCGGGATATTATAGAAGGTTTATTGAGGGGTTTTCAAAGTTGGCACTTCCGCTAACTCAATTGACTTGCAAAGGAAAGGCATTTGTGTGGGATTCCAAATGTGAAGAAAGTTTCCAAGAATTGAAAAGAAGGTTGACAACATCACCTGTTTTGACCTTGCCAAAATCTGGAGAACCTTTTGTTGTGTATTGCGATGCGTCCAAGATGGGGCTAGGAGGTGTTTTGATGCAAAATGGTAAGGTTGTGGCGTATGCCTCAAGACAGTTGAGAACTCATGAAAAGAATTACCCCACCCATGATTTGGAGCTTGCGGCAATTGTTTTTGCCTTGAAGATTTGGAGACATTATTTGTATGGTTCTAAGTTTGAGGTATTCAGTGATCATAAAGGACTACAATATCTGTTTGACCAAAAGGAATTAAATATGAGACAAAGGAGATGGTTGGAATTGCTGAAAGACTATGACTTTAGCTTGAACTATCATCCGGGGAAAGCTAATGTGGTAGCTGACGCTTTGAGTAGAAAGTCCTTACATGTATCCGCAATGATGGTGAAGGAGCTTGAACTAATTGAACAGTTTCGAGATTTGAGTTTAGTCTGCGAGGTGACACCTAAGAGTGTGAGATTGGGTGTATTGAAGATTCACAATGACTTTTTGAATGTTATTCGGGAAGCTCAAAAGAGGGACATTAAGCTAGTTGAGATCGCAGTTGGGATTGACCACTCCCAGAGTGAAGATTATGTGGTAGATGCTCAAGATGTGCTAAGGTACCGTGGGAGGATTTGTGTTCCTAGTGATGATGAAATCAAGAAAGCAATTCTAGAAGAAGGACATCGTAGTAGGTTGAGTATTCACCGGGAGCTACGAAAATGTATCAAGATTTAAAGAAATTGTTTTGGTGGCACGGTATGAGCGTGATGTGGCTCGGTTTGTGTATGCTTGCACGACATGCCGTAAATCGAAAGTAGAACATCAAAAGCCGGGCAGGTTGATGCAACCATTAGACGTTCTCGAATGGAAGTGGGATAGTATCTCCATGGATTTTGTATTTGGTTTCACGACTACAAATGAGGGGTTTGATACCATATGGGTGGTTGTCGATAGGTTGACTAAATCGCACACTTTCTACCGATTAATATTACTTATCCAGTGCCGAGGTTAGCAGATATCTATGTCAAGACAATTGTGAAGTTGCATGGTGTGCCTCTGAGTATTGTGTCTGATAGGGATCCTAGGTTTACTTCCGAGTTTTGGAGAAGTTTGCAAGAGGCTTTGGGTTCCAAATTGAGGTTGAGTTCAAAGATATCATCCCCGCATGATGGGCGATGAGAGGACAATTCAATCACTTGAGGATTTGTTAAGAGCATGTGTTCTTGAGCAGGAGGTTCATGGGATTCACATTTGCCACTGATTGAATTCACTTACAATAACAGTTTCCATTCGAGTATCGGAATGGCGCCTTTTGAGGCATTGTACGGGAGGAGGTGTAGGACTCCGTTGTGTTGGTATGAAACTGGAGAAAGTGTAGTGCTAGGTCCTGAGTTGGTGCGTGAGACCACAGAGAAGGTGAAGATGATTAGAGAGAAGATGAAGGCTTCACAGAGTAGACAGAAGAGTTACCATGATAAGAGAAGGAAGGATCTAGAATTTCAAAGCGGGTGATCATGTATTTCTAAGAGTTACTCCGACGCGGCGTGTGTAGCCGTGCGTTGAAGTCTAAGAAGTTAACTCCACGTTTTATTGGACCATATCAGATTTCAGAGAGAGTTGGGAAAGTTGCTTATCGGGTGGCCTTGCCACCTAATCTTGCTAATCTACATGATGTATTCCATGTGTCTCAGTTACGGAAGTATGTACCAGACCCATCTCATGTAGTGCAGATGGACGATGTGGAAGTGAGAGAGAACCTTACGGTGGAGACAATGCCAGTTAGAATCGAGGATCGTGAAGTGAAGGTCTTAAGAGGCAAAGAGATCAATTTGGTGAAGGTAGTTTGGCTAGGAGCTGTGGGGGAAAGCATGACTTGGGAGTTGGAAAGCAAGATGAAGGAGGCTTACCCGAGTTGTTCGATCGGGTAATTTCGAGGACTAAATTCTTTAAGTGGGGAGAGTTGTGCGCCCAAAATAATTTAATTATTTAACTAATTAAGTTATTTAAGGCTTACAACACTTAATTAAATTAATTCATTAAGTTGGGTTTATTTTATCTAAGAGGGGTCTAATTTATTTTAAATAAGTACTAAGTTGGATTTATTTTATTTACAGGAGGTGAGAGGAATTAATAAGTAGGGGTGGAGAATAAGGCCCAAGGGCCATTATTTAGGCCCAATTCTAGTCATAAAGGTTAGGGGTCCAAGCCAAAGTAGCATAACCCCCAAATTTGAAAGGAACTTTCGAAGGAAGTAGAGAGGAGAAGGAGGTCAGCAGCTGGGCGTGGAAAGGAGGAAGGAAAAAGGTGAGAACTTTCTCTTTGATTCTTGGTGGGTGAGTGATTTTTGGTCTTAATCTTCATCCTTTCCTTTCCTTATTCCATTTCCTTAATTCCTTGAGCTTATTCCTTCCCATTTTGAATTTCCATGGCCACCCAAGGGTAGAGAGTCACGTTTTCAGCATTGAAGGAGAAAAAGGAAGAGACTTTGCTCAAGTTTTGTGTTGGTAAGTGAAGGCTTGGGTCCTAAACACCCTTATTTTCTTTCCTTGTTCCATTTCTAAGAGTTCCATAAACTCATTTCCACTATTTTGATTTTTTCCATGGTTACCCAAGTGAGAGGAAGTTTCGGCCTAGCTGGGATTTAGTAGGAGGCTTGCTTCTTTTGGCTAATTTGTGGTGTTAGAGTGGATTCCTAGCTCACCCAAGGTTAGGGGATTCTCCATACATATTTTATAGCTTGTAGGGTGTGTATTATAGTGAGAATAGCTCTAGGAATGATTTTGTTGATTGTATATGATTGTGTGTTGATTGTATGTTGAATGCTTGAATTTGGTCATAGCATGTTGATTGTTGTTTTGGAAGCATGAGTTGTGATTTATACATAGTGTATGTTTGATAAATTGATTACATGAACATGAGCAAGTAAATTTCATGTTTAGTATTAATAATTCATTGGCTATGTTGGTGTGGTTATGTGAGAAATAATTTGTTGGGAAGAAATTAGGTTTTGAAGGGTGTTGGGTGTAGGTTGGAAGAAGGGGCGCCAAATGCCTAGCATTTTGGCGCGCCGTTGCCGGAAAGCGTGATGTGTGCATCTTTGTGCGAGGAGGCGCCAAATGCCTAGCATTTTGGCGCCTGGTGACTGAACTGTGGGTGTGTGCGTGTTGGCAGGAGGGGGGGGCGCCAATTGCTAGGCAAATTGGCGCCCAGTGTTCAGTCTTGTGGCTGGTGTCACGGTTGGTGGGTTTGGCAGGAAGGGGGGGGCGCCAGATTTCTAGCATCTTGGCGCCTGTCTTTGGTTTATGGGTGTTCTTTGTTTGGTGTTTGGTTATGGGCGCCATTTTGGCTGCCCCGCGCTATGATGCCAATTTGTGTCTAAGGGATGGTTTAGTCCCCTAGAATTAATTTAATCCTTGGTGTGACATAATAGTCCCTAAGAATTAAATTAATCCTTGGCGTGACAAAATAGTCCCTTAGTGTCTAATAAATCCCAATATGTCAACATAGGTTCCAAACACCAAATTAATTCCTAATATGCCCAATAATTCCCAAAATACTAAATTAATCACAATGTACTAAAATAATCCCTCGAGTGTTAAATTAATCTTTGGTGAGTCAAAATAGTTCTTAAGGGTAGGAAAGGTCCTTATGGAGTGGTTGGGTTTTTTTTAAGTGAGAATCAACTTAATAATTGATCAAGTGGTGGTAATAATTAATTAAGAGGTGGTTGAGCATTGATCAAGTGGTGGTCAATAAATGATGAGGTGGTGATCAATAAATGATGAGGTGGTGGTTAATAAATGATCACGTGGTGGTTAATAATTGATAACGTGGTGGTTAAAAATTGATGCGGTGTAAACTTTGTGTTGTGGTGCATTTGTCATAGTGTCACATGACTCATATGCATAAAAACACGGTGGGTGGCTTCGCCAAAAATACGGTGGGTGGCTTCGCCAAAACACGGTGGTGCCCGACGGGTTTTGAGGTGGTTATGGATCCACATGCATATTGCACACATGCATACCATCATACATTCATGAAATGCTTGTTGATGCTTAACTAAATTGTGAGTCTTTGCTCTTGGCTTTATAAATGAATGGTAAATGCCTTAATTGCGAATGATTGATGTTGCTAGATGTTTTCTAATTATAATGCTCATCTTACTTGTTATAATTTATGTAAAGAGACTCACCCTAGCATTTCTTGTTGCCTGCTCTCGTGGCGACAAACAGGTGATTCCGAGTGATGGCGCTGTGTCTTTGGGGTCTTAATGAGTCAGCTCTGATAGTAACACCGGGGTTGGGGGTCTTATTATTATTTATGGTTATGTATTAAACTCATTTTGAACCTATGTATTGAGTATGTGAACTCAATTTTATTTCCGCTGTGCTGCAAATTATTGATGGATTACTGTAAACGTTAAACAGGTTATTTTGAGGATTGTAGTCCACTTGACTATGTTATGCATGATATGCGTGGATGCGTTTGGATTTTTTAATTATGTATTGATGATATTTTACTTGAAATGTACCACCCTCTTCGAGGTGCGTGGAAAGTTTTGAAAACTCTGATTTTTACTTAATTGAATTAGCTTTAATTATAAGGGGGTGTTACATTATAGGTTATTAGGATTACCTAAGGAATTAGGAGTTTTATTAATCTATAAAGGACTAGTTACCTAAGGAATTAGGACTTGGTTATTATAACGAATTCGGTAGCAAAATATAGAGAGAGGTATCCTTGATGTTAGACCAGTTACATAGTGCGAAAACCAAACGACGTTCATCCCTAGCTTTCATTCTTATCGTAATTCATTAACGTTTTTAGTTTAACTTTATTTACAAAAATTCCAAAAATATTTTATCGCTTTATTTCGAGCTTCACAGCTCAACCCCTTCAAACATACCCCTTTCAATTTGGTTCCAATTAGTAATTGTTAACGTAATTAGTAGATTAACTCGATCCTTGAGGACGATATCCCGGTATTTACCGGTTTTACTACTTGTACGATTTGGTACACTTGCCAAATTATTAACAATTTTATCGGCGCCAAAGATTATATTGTCTAGTTGTACGGCGAAAAATTGGGGTTCCTTAACATCAACAAACCGAGCAAATCCAAAACGCTTTCCCCATTTGTTTCTCTTTGGAGGAATTACAACCTCCACCACTTTACCATACAACGCGAAGGCCCTAAACATCTCCTTTGCTCCATGAGATTCTGGAAAGTCTCTGAAAAGTAGAAAGACACTGTGTCCTCCAACCTCCCCTTCCAAACTCCTACCACGTCTGTTCTTCCTGTTTTGAGATGTACCTTGTTTTTCTTTCTCTGAACTAGGTTCCAGCCATCATTCACGTCCACTCCTTGTTCGTGGTGATTGAGATTCCCCTGCGTACTCTCCTTCCCTCCTTCTCTCTCTCTAACTTCTCTCGCCATTTTCATATTAGTTACTAAGTTGATCATACAACCAGATGACTTCGGCCAATCATGATATTTATTATAAGATACCTCTGAAATATAAATACGATTCAAAAAAAAATATTAATACGATTCAACATAACATAATAATATAATTAAGGAAATAAAATATTGAAATGGGAAATTTCTTATCAAGTATGTGTAAAAGTAGAAACAAACACCCTAATATCCATATCTATTTGGAGATAAATAAATAAGGCTTAAATATGTTTTTACCCCTGCAAATATGTGGTGTTTTGCTTTTATCCCCTGCAAATATGGGGTGTTTTGCTTTTACCCCTTGCAATTTTTTTTTAAAAACCCCTTACAAAATCAACATTTTTTATTCTGTTAGATGGACGTTACAAAAACGTCTATGAAGAACAATCCATAAAACTTGAAACAAACCCTAAAATCAGAATCGCAATAAAAGTTAATTACATGTTGTGCTCATGGTTTGCTGGTTTTGTGAGAGAGAGAGAGAGAGAGAGAGAGAGAGAGAGAATATGGGTTCTTGTTTATAATATGGAAACATTGGTTTGTGTTGAAGATGAAAAAGTTGATATGAGGTTGGGTGGGGTGCTGAGGAAGAAGAATGGGATTTAGTTTTTTTTGTAGGGGGTAAAAGCAAAACACCCCCTATTTGCAGGGGGTAAAAACGTATTTAAAAATGCTACATAGACGTTTTTTGTAACGTCCATCTAACAGAAGGACTAAAACCAAAAAAGTTGATTTTGCAAGAGGTTTTTAAAAAAAAAAATTGCAGGGCGTAAAAGCAAAACACCCCCTATTTGCAGAGTGTATAAACATATTTAAACCAATAAATAATTGTGCGGTTAACAAACATGCTTGAAAAAATGTATTTAAAAATATATTCTAAACAAATGATCACCAACATCCCTACAATACTCCCTCACTCTGAGAGTTATAAAGAAGGATAACATTCACATTTCACAACAAATGATCACCAACACCCTCCTCTCACTGGGATATGGTTGGAGACTCTTCTACCTGGTCACCAATGAAGAATTCTCACCTCTCCAAATGGGGGATGTTTTACTCTCCATATGATCACCCATGGTGGGGATCATCTATAGTGGGGATCACTCTTAGTGGACATTTATTGCTACACATTATCAAGACTCTAGATACATCCACTCACCTTGTGAAACGTATCTCTTAAACTTCTACTCTTTTGTGTTTTTTTGGAAATTATAATTGACTATTTCCAATATATCATCCATCAATTAAAATTTCCAAAGTTCTATACCATCTTCATTGTTTTTTTTTCCGCGAGATTGGGCTCCTTTACATGTTAATCTTGCAAACTCACATCTAATCAATAAAATTGAGTCTGCTACTCGCCATATTTTTGATTTCAATGCTCCTCTACGAGTATTGGATAGTGGCACTTCACTCGTACTTGCACCGCTGTTAGCAACAACCAACAGGACACGCTGCCTAACCTCCACATTGCCAAGAATCTAGATAATGTATGCGGCTTGTCATGCACATACATTGAACGCGCGGGAATAATTTTTTGTCTGATTTGGTGATTTTTTGTTACTCAATTGGAGGTGTGTTGTTTCTTAATTTTTTAATGTTCAAATCATGTTTCTTGCTTACGTAATTTTACTTCCATTTGCCACATGAAAATTCGAATAAACGATAACCAACCATTTCTGAAAACTTCCACCTTCTGCCATCTATACAGATGCCACTTTCTGTACTTGATTTATATATTCGAAGCCCTCTTAGTGTAACTATTCACTCCATTTTTTATATATCAACATTGTTTAATAGACATTTTCATTTTTCATGGCTACGATTCCCAGCCAATCAGTCTGCATTATCACTCACAACATTATTATGGCTTTCTGGGTTTTGTCCCCTATGCAAATTTACCTTTCTTTACATCTCTACTACACTGTTGTTTTCACTTTAAATGCATAACAACAATAACATGGGTGTATTTCCTTAACGCGAATAAAAACAAACATAACTTTGTAAGGCTTGAAAATAAAATTTTGGAGTCTCTGCATTGAATGTTGTTCTTGGTGAATACTACTTATGTAATGTCTATCTATTTCAACTAATTTACACCCATCATTACCATTATTCTATCTGATTATTTATCTACAATGTAATCTGATCTGTACTGATCTCTAGGTATGATTCTGATGTAGTCTTGTAGTTCGGTCGCTGAACGTCTTGGTGTCAAAGTCTAGGTCGCACCTGGGTGGTACCTGCGAGTACACTCCGACGCCCAAGTCAGCAATCAATAGTGAATAGTGAATAGTAATAAATGACGTACCTAACTCCTTGAGAATCGTGCCATATTTATAGTAGTAGTTATTGGGCCATGCTGGACTGCATTGGGCCTTGAGCCCACTCTGGAACAGTTGCCCCCCAAGCCTGGGTCGCTGAGAGGCGGGCTAAGGCTTGATTTGCTGACCTGAGTGATGTTAAAAAACAATTGCAACCAATAAGCGGCCTAAGAGCTGCGGCCGACCTGACTATGAGTACTGAGGGGACAGCTGATTTCCTGCTGTGATTTTTCACGCATTCCAAGGTGACGCCTGGCTTCCCCAAGGCGTGTCTCTTCGTTCCCCCCTGATTGATTAATGACTGATTAATGAGAGAAAGTGAAGAGGTGCGTCTCTTCGCTTTTGGGCCTGAAGTGCCCATTGGCCCACTATATAAGGTGGTGGGGGCTTTAGAGAAAATCACCCTTTTCTCTTGCCTCATTCTCTGCTTTGAAAATTCGAAAACGACCTCGCTGGCTCGCTGTCTACCGTTCGTCGCCGCTCGGGAAGGAACAGCCGCCGCGCCCCCCGCGCTTGATTCATCTTAGGCTTTTCGGGTAGCACGAACGCCCTTAACTTTGATCGCTTATATATATATATTTTTCTTTTTACATTCCAACCGGCGGAGGGTAGCAGTCGGGGGCGACTGTGTCGCCTCTAGCTGTGTGCTTTCGATCTTGACCGCTTCTCTCTGCAGTTTACTCGCCCGGACAAAACAAACTCGCCGAATCTCGGGAGCCCGGCCGTGTCTATAGCTAAAGCAATGGCTCAACCGAGCACTCCTCCGTGAGGTCGCCGTCCCTTCGAGATATGAATCACCCTACGAGATAGGTCGTCTTCGAAATCCAAAAGGGTCGCGGAACTCGAGTTCGATCTCGATGTCGTCTTCCGAGTCCTCTCGAATGTCCGACCGAAAGTGAGGTGGTTCCAAACCACGGGAAGCCGCGGAATGTTCGACCTCTTTTCTTTCCGAGACTACGATCGGTGTTCAAAGCCGTTGAGAATCCCGTGCCCTTGCAAGTCGTGCGTGCCGCGCGGTTCAAGACGCGCTTTGGGGCGAAACAGATTGATCCCGACATGGCGGCCGAGCAAGATATGTCTTGGGTTTCCAAATCTTAAGGAATCATAGGAGTAAAGTCCGCCGCCATTCTCGGGACGAACAAGATTTGACCGCGCAGATTTTATGTTGAAGGTGGCGGGTGGAGGGCATGGAAAAGGATGAGAACATAGCGACTGGCATGATGAGCTAAAATTTACGATGTACCGGTCGTCTTTGAGCGGATGGGGATCGTCCCCTCCTTTACGAAATTTCAACGACAAGTCCTCCGCCACCTTAAGGTCGCACCCTCCCAATTAAACCCGAACGGCAGGCGTTCATTCAAGGTTACGAGGACGTCCTAACGGCGCTTGGGCGGCCGGTCTCATTGAGGCTATTTTTACCCTCATGGAGATGAGCTATCTCTATGAGCACGGTACCAAAGGGATCCGTAAAGAGGCCGTCTCTCGAAAAACAGTCGCAATACAACTTTTTCAAGCCGTACATGGAGTCTTTTTGCAAGCGGGTGGAAAAACGACTTCTTACGGGCGCCGCCTGGTACGATGGAAGCGATGAAAGGGATAGCCACTTTGATTCCTCGAAAAATTGGGACGCCCCCAGGCCGACCGAAATCCGGTCATATGACCATTTTTAAAGAAACACGGGCGTATTCTTATAAGGAAATCGAGCTCAATATTGGGGACGTTGATATGATCCGCGGTTGGCTCGGCGGAGTCGCCTCTTGCGCCCAAGGTGGTCGCATTAAAATCAATAAGATAGTAGCCGCCGTGGCACAAAGGCTGATCAAAGCGGTATTGGTAGAAGTTTTAAGATTTATTTGCTTTCTTCAAATTGTTTGCGTAACTGCTAACGCATCTTGTTTTCTGCAGCTGAAATGGCGGGCGTTCAGGATTTTGACTTCTTTTCCCAGTGGTCTGGTGAGGATGGGGATAACTCTCCCCCTCGGGGGACGGCCGACGCATCTCAAAAAGCGGTCGTTGACGAGCCGTTACAGATTAATCTGGATAGCCCTGCGACCAACCCTGACAGGAACGTCATTTCCCCCGGGCCTGTTGCAAACGAGAAATCGACCAAAAGGAGGCGCCAAGATGATTGCGACCCTACTGAGAAGAAAAAACACAAGAGCCACCGAAGCAAAGGTCATTCCAGCCGGTCGTCTAACCTTGATCTGCTTGGCCTCGGGGACGAGGACTGTGCTCGTTTCAAGGAAGAGCCTTTTAAGGTGATGGCTGATGCGATGAAGGCGGCCGACCAACTCTTCGCAAAATATCAAGAGGGGGAAGCCGACCGTCTGAAAGGTAGGCGAGCCTTAAGTAAAATTTCTTATCTTGAAGACGATCTGTCAGACAAGTCGTTTAAAGCGCAATCGCTTTGTTGTCCTTTGATGAAATGAGAGAAGAAAGGGATCGGCTGCTCAAGAAACTTCGAAGAGATCGAACCAAAGGTTCAAAGAGTTGCTACATTCGAGCGAAACTTCGGAAGCCGAAAATTCGATGGCGGCCTTGGTGATCGCTCAACCGGCGCGAAGCGGCTCGGGACGATGCGATCGCCGCCGGGGATAAAGCGTGTTGAGAAAATTAAAAAGTGAAGAAGAAGTCGGGCGCTGAGCGAGAAGAAACAAGAATTGTTTGATCAGTTACTTCTTTGAAGACCACCGACGCTGTGGAGAAGGAGAAAGATAAGTATAGGGATCTCTTCAAGGAGGCGTCGCATTAGGGCTTTGGGAGCGGCCAAATACCAATTTACCAATGCGGTTGACGGATAAAGCTTGTAAACCCATCTTTGTTTGTTGATGAGGCCGTGGTCAACTATGAGCATTGCGTGGTCGGTCAAGAGATCGTTCTTCCTCAAAAATCGAAAAAGGGAAAGTCGTCAGTGAGCGGTCGTTGTTTTTCTGTTGATCGCCCTTAGCTTTAGTTGCTTTTGTTTGGCCTGCTGCGGCGGTGTTTAGTACGTAGTTTTACTTCTTTTGTTTAGCCCGCTGCGGCGGCTTTTAAACATTTTGAATCATTTTGCTTTGCCCGCCGACGAAGCGGTTGATTTTAACTTGTAACCGATTGGAAATCTCGGTTTAATGAATGTCCACGGTTCCTTCGTTTAAATTGTCGGCCATTCTACGACCTTCAATATTCGAAAGTTGTTACTTCGCCTTTTAAAGTTCGCGAGTTTGCGAGGCGCTACTCGCGGCGGCTCGTTCTAGGCCACGCGATGGTGACTTTGCAAGTTTATGGGCCGCTACGGGCGGCTCGCTTTTACCATTAGATGGCACTTTATAATTTATGGGCCGCTACTCGGAGCGGCTCGCATTTTACCACTCGATGGCACTTTATAATTTATGGGCGCTACTCGGGAGCGGTTCGCATTTTACCATTCGATGGCACTTTATAATTTATGGGCCGCTACTCGGAGCGGCTCGCATTTTACCATTCGATGGCGCTTGATAATTTTCGGGCCGCTACTCGGAGCGGCTCGCGTTTTACCACTCGATGGCACTTTATAATTTATGGGCCGCTACTCGGAGTGGCTCGCATTTTACCATTCGATGGCACTTTATAATTTTCGGGCCGCTGCTCGGAGCGGCTCGCGTTTTACCATTCGATGGCATTTGATAATTTTCGGGCCGCTACTCGGAGCGGCTCGCGTTTTACCACTCGATGGCACTTTATAATTTATGGGCCGCTACTCGGAGTGGCTCGCATTTTACCATTCGATGGCACTTTATAATTTTCGGGCGCTACTACTGAGCGCGCTCGCGCTTTACCATTCGATGGCATTAGTCAACTCGGTGACATCTCGGTCGCTCTATTGCTACTTGCATGATGAGCGACCGGTCATACAATCGTGCATGAGATAAACAACAAGTTTTTAAAAGGTCGGGCCTCTGTAAAAAACCCCTGTGGGGAAAAAGAGCGCCCGCCTGCTTTTCATTAATTTCTGAATTGTTTGAAACATGCTTGGCATCTATACATAGTATTTCCTCAGCTTTTCTGCGTTCCATGTCCTAGGGATGGTCGCTCCATTCATAGTCTCTAACTCATAAGCTCCCTTGCCTGTCTTGTTGATTATGCGATAAGGTCCTTCCCAATTTGGTGCTAGCTTCCTTGCCGAGGCGTTCTTGTTTCCCACGTCCGCGTGGTCGAGAACGCGGTGACCAATTGAAAATTCCCTTTTCTGCACGCGAGAATTATATCTTGCAGCGACCTTCTGCTTGACTAGCTGTTCTTTGAGGGAAGCTTTGGTTCGTAGCTCGTCTACTAGATCGAGCTCTTCTCTGGTGGCTCGCTCATTTTCTTCCGCAGCTGGTGGGTTGGTCGCCCTCCAATTCAATTCGCCCATCTCGATTGGAATTACGGCGTCCATACCATAGACTAACCTGAAAGGCGACTCACCCGTCGTTGAATGTGGGGTCGTTCGGTACGCCCAAAGGACCGACTGCAACTCTTCTACCCAATTACCTTTGGCCTCGCCCAATCTTCTCTTCACCCCCGCAGATGACCCGTTGGCGCCGGCTTGGCCGTTGGTCTGTGGATGCTCGACTGAGGTAAAACGCTGCTTTATACCCAAATCGCGCCAAAGATCTCTCCGAATTTCTCGCTCGCAAGCTGCGTCCGTTATTCGTTATCAATTGTTGGGAACGCCAAGCGGGCTAAAACATTGCGATCGAAAAACTTGGACACTTTGGCCGCCATTTGTGATGGTCGCTAATGGCTCGGCCTCTATCCATTTGGTGAAGTAATCAAGCGCTACAATCGAGAAATTTAAATTGGCACAGGGGCAAAGGAACGGCCCGAGGAGATCCATCCCCACCGTGCAAACGGCCAGGGGGGCGCTAGGCTCTGTAGCTCTCGGGCGGGCGATGTGGACGTCTGCGTGAATTTGACACTTGTTGCACTTTTTGAACCAAGTTTTTGGCGTCCTCTCCATGGTTGGCCAATAGAAACCCGCTCTTAACGCCCGTTTTGCTACGGAGCGACCTCCCGGTGGATCGGCACATAAACCTTCGTGGATATCTCTTAAAACATGGTCCGCCGCGTGACGTTAAGCACCTCAACGGTGGGGATGAGAAACCTCTTCTATAAAGCTTCCTTGAACTACGGAATACTTTGTTGCTCATTGCCTTAAAAGTTTTGCCTCCTTTTGATCGTCGGCCCGCACCGTTCAAGATATATTGTAATATGGGAGTGATCCAATCTTTTGTAGGGTCAATGCATAGACATGAAGCGGAGTTTGTCGATCTTGGTCGCCACGGACGGTCGAGTAAGGGTTTCTTGTATCAAGCTTCGGTGGTTCCGGGCACTTTGGTGCTAGCGACTTGAGAGAATGTCCGCTCGGACGTTTTCGTTCTTGGGGACGTGCTTCACCTCGCGCTTCGGTCGAATTTACTAAGCAACTCCCTTACCTTAGCCGGTGTAGTGCTTCAATGTTTCATCTTTGGTATCATATAACTCTTTGATCTGGGAAGCGACCAAGAGAGAGTCAGAGTGCAATTCCACTTGTTCGACGTTGAATTCTTTGGCGAGCAATAACCCTGCTATGCAAGCCTCATACTCTGCCTGATTATTTGAAGTGTGGAAAGCGAAAGTAAGTGACACTTCTACGACCAAACTGCGCAGAATTTTCCAAAATTAGCCCGGCCCCACTTCCTTTGGAGTTTGGCGAGCCATCGGCGTGTAACGCCCGGTGGTGATTGGGCTGCCGCTGGCCGGGTCATCTCAGCTATGAAATCGGCCAAAATCTGCGCCTTAGCTGCCGACCTTGGCTCAAACTTTATTCCAAACTCACTTAGTTCGATCGCCCATTTAATCATGCGGCCCGCCAAGTCCGGTCTGTGGAGAATCTGTCGTATTGGTTGATCAGTTCTCACCACTACTTGATGCGCAACAAAATACGGCCTTAACCTGCGGGCGGCTACCAGTAGTGCGAGCGTCAACTTTTCGATCCTCTGATAACGGGATTCTGGTCCCTGTAGGACTTTGCTAATGAAGTATATAGGACTTTGTTTTGTGTCGCTTTCTTTGACCAGGACGGCACTTAAGACTTCCTCCGTAATTGCTAAATATAGATACAGTGTATCCCCTGGGAGCGGCTTGGTCATGACGGGCGGATTGGTCAGGGCCGCTTTTAGATCGTCCAACGCCTGCTGGCACTGATCAGTCCATTCAAAATCAGCGTCCTTTTTCAGAAGCTTGAACAAAGGGAGCGACTTGCATGCAGACTGGGGTATGAATCTGGAGAGGGCGGCGACCATGCCGTTCAATTGTTGGATTTCCTTCTTAGTGGTTGGCGGTCTCATTTCAGCGACCGCCCTACACTTGTCAGGGTTTGCTTCGATTCCTCTCTCCGTTAAATGGAAACCTAAGAATTTCCCAGCCCGCACCCCAAACGTGCACTTCTCGGGTTCGACCTAAGAGAATTCTTCCTTGCCTCCTCAAAACTTCGTTAAGGTCGCTAACGTGCTCATCATCCGATTTGCTCTTTATGATCATGTCATCGAGATACACCCTCGCCACCGACCGATCCGCTTTTCAAATATCTTGCTCATCATCGCTGGTATGTCGCCCGCCGCGTTCTTTAATCCAAAAGGCATCACTTTGTAGCAAAAATTACCCCAGTGGTCATGAAAGCGATCTTGTGACGATCCGGCGGGTGCATAGCGATTTGGTTGTAGCCCGAGTATGCGTCCAAGAAGGAAAGCAACTTGTAACCCAAGCGCCGTCGACCGACCAACTTGTCAATACCGGAGTACGTGGAAAGCGTCCTTGGGCACGCCCTATTTAGGTCGGTGTAATCAACGCACATTCGCCATTTCCGTTCTTCTTTTTACTAGCACGACGTTCGAAAAGCCAAGTTGTGTACTTAATCTCCTCAACGAAATTTGCTTTAACCAAGTCGTTTCATTGCACGGGCGTTGCTGCCGGCGCTTCTCTTCATTCGGACTCTTCTTTTGAGCGATCGGCTTCTTCTTTGCATCAATCGATAGTTGATGACAAGCGACCTCCATAGGAACTCGGGCATATCGATGCCGCGGCTTAACAAATCGGCATATTTTCCGAGACAAGTGATTAATCCTCGCTTGACTGCTACGGAAGGTCGCTTCCAATCTTTGATTTTGGCGGGTCATCACCCAACCGAACGTCGAGAAATTGCCCATGGGGTTCGATCGTTTGAGTTTCTTCTTTAGCTCACGGGCTAAATCATCATCTCCCTCTTCCGAGTCGCTATCTGAGTTATAGCGGGCATCCAGATCAGCTAGGTTTACTTGGTGTCCTTCCCCAGAATTGTGAGCGTGCGGTCCAAAGTCCTGAGTGTCACATATGTCCTGATAAATGTAGTGACTCTTCTTGGCCGCTTCCATATCTGCCGCTAAGGTAGCGACCTGGCCATTTTTATCGTAAAACTTCATCTTTAAGTGGACTGTTGACACGACTGCTTCAAGTTTCCCCAAAGTCGGCCGGCCGATAATGCAATGATAGCATGACTTGATTGGCAATACTAAGAACGTCGTCCTGACCGTCCTGTAAGATGTACTCCCATTGGCATCGTCGCCGAAAGTGACCAACAACTCCAAGGTACCCGGTGGGTAAGTGATTGCTCCGTTAAAAAACGATCGAGGGGTTGGGTCGTTTCGAGGATGATTTCGCCACGATCGATACTCAATTTGTCCACCAATTCTTGAACATGATATCTGCCGAGCTTCACGATCGACCAAGATTCTCTCGACTTCGGAGTTTCCCATGACCGCAGATATGACCGGAGGAACATAAGCGTTAACCCGCCCATCGAGCAAATCCTCGTCACCAAACGAAATCGGCGATGCGTTAGAAATTGGTCGTCTTTGAAAAAGACCCGACCATTAGAATTTCGTTCCACTTTCTCTTGGTCGCCTTCTTTGAATCCAAGCGATCTAAAAGGGTTCCTCCGTGGATGACCATTACGACCTGCGACCTGCGGATCGCTGCCGCCCTCCTCCGAAGTTTCTTTTTCACAATGACCTCAATTGCTTGAGTGGTTACTTTTTCTTTTGAGCGACCATCTCGGCCTCGGTCTTTTCTTCCGATCGGTCGTTTCCTTCCTCCACGACATACTTGGTCAACTTTCCTTCCGAATGAGGTTTTCTATGTCATCTTTTAGGGCCATACATTCGTTAGTATCGTGGCCCTTGCTCTTATGGTACCGCAATACTTCTTCGTAAACCGCCGCCTTTCTTAAGAACGAGTGGGTCGGGGACGCTTGACATCGGCAAACTCGTTATTCTCGCGATCCATATATATTTGTGCGATGGGCGTATTCAGCCTGGTGCGGTGCTCGAACTTTTTCTGACGAAAATCCGACCGACCTTCCTTGCGCCCTTCTGGCTCTTTTGCCGACCTACCATGCTCTTCCTTGGGTCGCACACGGGCGCCCTGCCTAGCTGCGAGCGTCTCCTCGTAGCCCATGTGGTCGTTGGCCCTTCTCAAAAATACCCCAAGATCCATGTAACGGTTGAGGATGAACTCCTCTGCAAATCTGTGATCCGCTCGTATTCCCCGCTTGAGATATTTCAGTTTGTCTTTGTCAGTCAAGTCGCGGATAGTCTCTGCCTCTGTGTTGAAGCGATCAATATAATGCCTCAGTGATTCGTTCTCCCCCTGAACGACCGTGTCAAGGTGTTCCTCATATTTGTACTGACAACGGTTGGCGGTGTAATTGGCCAAAAAGGTTGCGACCAAACCTTCCCAAGAGGTGATGGTGTTGGGCCGCAATGATTCCCACCATTCGAGCGCTCTCCCATCGGCGGCGATCGGAAAAAGTCCGCACTTCATCGTCGGCTTAGCTCTCTATAGCTGCGAGAGTTGTTGAAATAACGGACGTGTTTATCCGGATCGCGCGACCGTCGAACTTATTCATGTTGGGTGGCTTTCTCAAATCCACGGGGATGCGGTAACGTCGATTTCTCTTGAACGGCCCATGCCCGGTCGGCGATAATCGATTTTTGTTTTGCAAAATCAGGAAAGCTTCGAGTCACGTCTTGCGGCGCGCACGAGGCATCTATTCTGCATCGACCCATTTCTCGGTCGGCGATTCTTTGTTGAGCAGTGCGAGATTCGCTCCAAGATTGGCCTCGCGCCACGCACGCACGGAGGTTCTTGACGAGCGTTGTCCTGCGATTCGTGAATGGTCAGTGGGACGCCCTCCGGGGTTTGTTGAGGGATTGCATTCCGTCCGGAAGGGTCGGCTCTCGATGAGGCTCGCGTGGCGTGCCTCTTTTGTTGCATGGTGGAAGTGTTCAGTTGCTCCCACTGTGGTCGCCAATGATCCGTACTGATCTCTAGGTATGATTCTGATGTAGTCTTGTAGTTCGGTCGCTGAACGTCTTGGTGTCAAAGTCTAGGTCGCACCTGGGTGGTACCTGCGAGTACACTCCGACGCCCAAGTCAGCAATCAATAGTGAATAGTGAATAGTAATAAATGACGTACCTAACTCCTTGAGAATCGTGCCATATTTATAGTAGTAGTTATTGGGCCATGCTGGACTGCATTGGGCCTTGAGCCCACTCTGGAACATAATCTACCTATGTTATTCCACTTTTTAATCTTATACCAACTCTATAATTATCTAACAACCATTAGACTTGAATGTAAAAAAACAATTTCCATTAACTGCTTTTCATGACATGTCTTTCACTTGACCAAAATATAGCCATATTAGGAAATTGATCCACTCGATTAAAAAAAACGAAATTGATTCATTTGTAAAAAAAAAAAAAGCAAATTGATTGATTTGCACACATATCCTATAATGTATGCGGCTTGTCCCCTGCCTGCCAAAATGATTTTTTTTTTGTCTTTCAGCTTATTTATTTTGGTTGAACTGCCTTTTTTTTTTCGTTTCAATTTTTTTTTGGCCGAATTGCCATTTTTTTGTTTCAGTTTTTTTTTTTTGTTTTTCTTCTCTTCTTCTTCTTTTTTAGTTTTTTTTTCTTTTATATTTTACTTCAGTTTTTTTCCTTCACCTTATATTTTAAGGAGTGATTTACAATCTCAACAAATTTTAGATGTTTAAATATGTAATTTTGTTCTTCAATAATCGATTTGGTAAAAAAAATTAATTTCATGAAAAACTACGTAAAGTCAGATGCTAAAAAGTGTGGTTTTGTGTAATTGATGGTGAAAACAATTTGTTCGGCTTGGCATCTGCGCGCCAAAGCCAATTTTTTTTTTGGTTCCATTTTTTTTATTCTGCAGCTTTTTTTTTTGTTTTAGTTTTCTCTTTTTTTTTTCTCTTCTTTTTGGTTTATCTTCAAGTTTTTTTTCTTCTCTTATATTTTAAAGAGTGGTTTACAGTCTCGAAAAATTTTAGATGTTTAAATATGTAAATATTGTTCTTCAATAATCGATTCGGTAAAAAAAAATCATTTCATGAAAAACTACGTAAAGTCAAATCCTAAAAAGTGTGGTATGGTGTACTTGATTGTGAAAAAATTATTTTGTAACAAAATGTCTAAAGTGAAATGTTAAGTAGTGCGTTTTGAGGTACTTCTGGGATTTGAAAAAAATTTAACTCTTCAAATACCAGAAGTTTGGTAAAATATAATAATAAGTTTGTGAAAAAATACGTAAAGTGGGATGCTAACAGTGTATTTTGGGGTACTTTAGGACCCCAAAAATTTGTAGATGTTCAAATACACGAAGTTCGTTCCTTAATAACCTTTCTTTTTTATTTTATAATCTTCTTATTTAATTTTATAGTTTTAATTTAATTTTATCTACGGGAACTTCAGCCACATTTACAATAGATCATCAATCGTACTCTTTCAACTTTTTATATGTGCTTCTATTTTATTGGTAATTTCTATCAAACCCAGCACGATACCACGTGTTTCACTTTTTATTTTGTTGTCTTCTTTATTTTGGTCATTTTGCACCAACGGGTATTAAATCTTTTCTTTAATTGGTTTTTATATTTTTATCTTTCTTTAATATTCGAGTACATGCAGTGTTGTTGCATCGACTGTACTCCCCGTGGGAATTTCAGTCACCTTTACAATAGAACCTTCATCATCTTCTTTCAACGAGACCTTCAGTCACATTTACAATAAAACCTCCATAATCTTTTTCAACTTTGTATAACTGCTCCTATTTTATCATGGGTTTTCCTTCAACCATGCATGATATCATACACTACAAGAAAATCGGTGGTTTGCCACGGACATTCCCGTGGCAAATGTACAAATTCCCGTCGCAAATATGAATTTGCCACGGATTTGCGACGGACAAATTTTGGTGGCAAAAGCGCTGTCGCGAACGCGCTTTGCCGGATTTTCCGTGGGCAAATTTTTCCGTCGCAAATCCGTGGCAAATCCGTCGCAAATTTCCGTCGCAAAGTCGTGGCAAATTCTTACACCTTCCGTGGCAAATCCGTCGCAAATTTAAAAAAAAAAATTAAAAAAATTAAATTATGCCTCCAAATTCTATTTAATAGTGATATCTATACAGAACACATAAATGCTCCAACATCAAAATTAATAAACTTATATAAAGCAAAACATAATAACCACAATAATAAATGAGTACAATCCATGTGCAAAACATTTAATTACTAATTGTCTTCTACTAACAAACATTAGTAGAAACTAACTAAAATGCAATGCTCCACTGCATTCAATGTGCCACCCTGGCCTTCCAGGACCCCAAGGACTATACTAGCAGCCTGCAATTACAATTAAGAAATTAAGAAATAACTAAGGCATATATTAGAAGTTAATACTAGTATGTGTATGCAAAGTGGAGTATATCTAACATATTGATACAAAAGTTGAAGCAACAAAACCCCAAAGACACCTCGAATGCATATCCAATGATAAGAGATTGAAAGACTGTCACATAGACAGAGTATTTGGTAGCTCTTGGATGTTGAAGTCCAAGTTCATTCGAAACTCTAACATTGTAAACAAGAAAAATACTGACGTGAAACACACATGATCGGACTCATAACAATAAACTTGAATCTCTGTACCTCGAAATTTCATTAATCATAAATGGAATACTCAACTATAAGCCACAACTTTTAGCAGAAATACCTTATAGCTGCACTTACTCCAATGAAGATCACGGCCTCCCATCCCATCCATTGTAATTCATGCTATAAAACATCATTGAATGTATTAGCAAAAGGTTACAATGCAGCATACATAGATATAGGCATGAAAGTATGATGTTACCATATAGAGATGGTAGACAGATTATTGAACACGAGAAATATAAGCCATAGATCGGACAAGTGCGTAACTAGCGAGAAAATAGATAATAAAAACAAAGTTAATATCAAATGATATAATTGAAAGTTATTTATCTGATTTTCCCAATGGAAACAATCATGTGAGCAAAGATAACATGAAAACAACTTATCATCACTGTCTGGCAAGTGCAAGATGGTGTTTCACGAAAAATTAAAATAGTTCAATCCAAATATATTGCTATAACATCATTATTGTTTCACTTCCACAATTGCATTTAAAGCCAAATTCTTAAACTGTTTCTCATTAATACAAAACAATCAGAACAACAAATGTTTCAACTGGGGGATTTGAGGGCAAGAATTCGCATAAAAAACAATACAATATCAGTCTGAGTCGATAGTTGCAAATTACAACATGATATTTTTTTATGGGGATGTAAATGTTTCATCAGAACTGAAGCCAACATGTTCCATTTTCTGCTTAGACAAAGCGTTTAACTCTGGAATCATGATCAAAGAAATAAAGGCAACACTTTGTAGTTTGTACCAGTTTGGTTTGGGCGTCAGTAATTGAAAGTTTGAAACCTGTTTAAATCATTTCTATCTTTGCAATTAGTGTGGTCCTACGATTGATGGTATATAAGATGTCATTTATGATTGCAGATTGTCAGACCTACTTGATTTATTGTAAGTTTCTACTTACCTTCGCCTAAGCAGTTCCTCGAATGCTGTATAAAGCATAAATACAGCAATGCAACTTATGAACCTTTAAGGTTGGGAGAGCCAATGATATTCAAGGGTGTCTTTCCCTGACTACCCTTTGCACTACCAGATGCCTGACCAGCAGAGCCCTTAGCATGTGCAGCCTCAGCTGCTGCAAGTGATTTCTTTATCTGCCAATAATATAACCAGGACAAACATATAAATGAAATAATAATAATAATAATAATAATATAACAAATAAGGGTCTTGCTAATTAGTACCCTAAGGGCATTGGTTAAGGAATCAATAAAAGGAAAACTTGTCTTGAAATACAAGTTAAACACTTTCCAATGTAATGATACATCATTTTCCCATATAAACTACGTTTTTTAATTCCTTAATCAATTTATCATTCTCTAAAAAGTAAAACTATAAATATAAACTGTTTACCAAACAATGTTTTTAAAATTACAACAATGCTATTTTGACAAAAAAAAATTGACAAATCGACAAGTTACCAACCTACAACACCAATTAACCAAGTTTTTTAGACTATTAGCCAAGCGATCAATTAACCAAGTTTTTAATCCACGCCTAAAAGCGAAAAAAAAAGTTAGGTTGGCTAATGATGCTAAAAACTTGTTAATAATGCACAGAGAGGCCCAGAATTGTCGATTTATTAATTTTTTTTTGTCAAAATAGCATTTTTGTTAAAATTAATACACACACAGACATAGCAAGAGTGCACAAAAAGTATACCAGCATGTGGCAGAAGTGTGCAATAACAATAAGCACTTGATAGATATAATAAACTCCCTAAATAAAACAAGGAGACAGAAACTTACGGCCATTATGCGCTCCTTGTGAATATCACTTATAGGCTGCAAAACCATCACAAAGTACAAGCCAAGAATATGAAATTTAAAACAAAGCAAAACAACACGAAGATGTTACGAAGATTGATGATTCTTACCTGTTTTCTGTAGTTCTTAATCTCATCACCAGCAAATCCAGGAAGTGTCATATTCCATGCTTTCTCTATAAAGATGTAGATATAAAGTGTGAAAAGTGTTGAAAATAAAATCAGAAGGGTAATCATAAAACAATTAAACAATCCAACACCAATTACTAAGGGCTTAATTATCCACCATGGATGGAAACAAATGATTATATAGAAGGGTAATCGTAAAGGAGAGGGGAGTAAATCTTAACTGTGCAACCATACATGATTGTCAAAGATTAAAATCTTATAATGGTCACATGACCATTTAAAAAAGTCACGTTCCTTTATTGTTTTAATCTTAAACATTGATTCTTATATCCAAGGGTTAAGATTTATTCCTCTTACTCACATAAAAATGACCCGCACCCGCTCACTTGATAACTCTTCGTAAAGATAATTTTGTTTGATCAAAAGCATGTCTTTAAAGGCTAATATAAACTGTAGTTTAATAAATCCAGTGAAAAAAGGTTATGACTTCAATGATATATTACAATAAATTGTATAATGTTGACATACTCCATAAAATTCTACAGATTGAATTTGTTAGATTATAAACATTATAAACTTCCTTCTATAAGACGACTTTTGATGATTTATGTGTACAAAACTATTACTAACACTACTAATAAGTAATAACTTTAGAATTCTGAATTCTGAGATATTTACATATCAAAACATCTGTTTCTACTTAAACAGCGTTGAGTGGCAGGATCTTTACCAGACTAATATTCTTAATAAAATGTAAAAATGAATAAAGTTATAATGAAAATTAATGTGTAGAATCGTATAACACCAATGTCGAACTAGTCGGGAAAAAAGCACCAATGAACAAGCTGCAGGAAAAATATGTACATCAATCCAATAGCAGAACAAAGCTCTCAATATCTGCTTCTGCACTTTCAGATTCAGATTAATTAAAGAACAAAAAATAATAATAATGCATTTTATCATAGAAACAAAACACGATATCTGACAGATAAATTATTTTGCAGAAAGGCTCAAAAATAAATCAAAACAAAATAACAGAAAAATTCAACGAATTTTATAAAGTTGCAAAAAAATGTGAACAAACCCATCAGTCCATTTAACACAATAAAACAAAATGAAAACACTCACAGACTCAAGAAATTCGACTCCAAGGTCCCCAAGATTATGCGCAACGAGGATCCAACTTCTCCAATGGATCAAACTGTCAACTTACGCACTTGCGAGTGAGCCGAAACCTAATCCCCAAATTTTCAAGTCGCCTCGACAAAACCCTAACAATGGTCTCCGAACTCCTCAAATCCTCCTCTAATTTTCATAAATCAAAAATTAGGGTTTTAATTAGAATAAAAGCGTAATAGAATAGAATAGAAGAACAATACTTACGATAGATGATGAAAAGAAGAAGAATGCTTGCATTACGAGTTGGTTCGCACAATGGGTTCGGGGTTTGGGTCGGGTAGCAAAAGGGAGTGGAAGTGAGGAGGAGGAGGAGAAGGAGCGGTGGTGGCGGCGACGCGAGAGGAGGATTCTTTGGAGGCGCCGGCGTGAGGGAGGGGGCATGGTGAAGGAAGTTCGAGAGAGGGAGAGGGAGCGAGCAAGAAGAAATAGAAAGAAATAGAAACGCTGTGATTTGGGGTTTGATCGAAGGTCATTTGCGGCGTGCTTGCCACGGCTAGTTAAATCGCAAATTTGCGACCGTTTTCTAAGTCCGTGGCAAACCGGTGGAAACTTCGCGCCTCTTGCTTTATACATTGCCGCCGCAAGTCCGTGGCAAACGATCGACGAATTAATATCCGTCGCAAGTCCGTGGCAAACTCATCGACGGAATAAAGTGCGTGGCAAATGTTGGTGGCTAAATCAGACTTTTCTTGTAGTGATAATTAACGGAGAGTTTTTTTTTGACAAAAAAATCAAGGGAGAGTTTTTTGACAAAAGAATCAAGGGAGAGTTAATAGTCTATATTTGGTTCCGTAACAAAAAAAGTATATTTTTTTTGACAAAAAAAAACTATATTTGGTTTCTATACTATTTAGCTTTTATTTAAAGTGTCATTAGTAATCCAATTGTTGCTGGGTTTGGTGGTTTGATCCGTAATTGCGGTGGAATTTTCATCCGTGGTTTTTATGGTGCTCTTTGTGTGACTGATGTGATTTATGGTGCTCTTGGTGTACTTGATTGTGAAAAAAATTATTTTGTAACAAAATTTCTAAAGTGAAATGTTAAGTAGTGCGTTTTGAGGTACTTTTGGTATTTGAAAAATTTTTAACTCTTCAAATACCAGAAGTTTGGTAAAATATAATAATAAGTTTGTGAAAAAATACATAAAGTGGGATGCTGGCAGTGTATTTTGGGGTACTTTAGGACCCCAAAAATTTGTAGATGTTCAAATACACGAAGTTCGTTCCTTAATAGCCCTTTCTTTTTTATTTTATAATCTTCTTATTTAATTTATAGTTTTAATTTAATTTTATCTACGGGAACTTCAGCCACATTTACAATAGATTATCAATCGTACTCTTTCAACTTTCTATATGTGCTTCTATTTTATTGGTAATTTCCATCAAACCCAGCACGATACCACGTGTTTCACTTTCTATTTTGTTGTCTTCTTTATTTTGGTCATTTTGCACCAACGGGTATTAAATCTTTTCTTTAATTGGTTTTTATATTTTTATCTTTCTTTAATATTCGAGTACATGCAGTGTTGCTGCATTGACTGTACTCCCCATGGGAATTTCAATCCACCTTTACAATAGAACCTTCATCATCTTCTTTTTCGAGACATTCAGTCACATTTACAATAAAACCTCCATAATCTTTTTCAACTTTGTATAACTACTCCTATTTTATCATGGGTTTTCCTTCAACCATGCATGATATCCGAGTGTTTCACTTTTTCATTGTATTGTCCTTTTTTCTTTCTTATTATAGGTTAATTTTTTGTATTTGTATTTAATGAATGTTGATAATTATTAAAGTTATTTAGACTTTTTCTACTTATTTTATCTGCGGAGGATATTCAATTTAAATGTCTTTATTAAAGTTCCTTTTAAATTTATAATATTTGTTATTTAATTAATATTTATAATTTAATTTTTATTCGCAGTCATTAGATTTTATATTTTGCAAAGTAACATCATTTGTCTAATGACATAAGCTACCTTGGGGAATGGGGGACAACCCTGTGCTCCTTAGCCTGTTGATTAACACAGTTGACAAGCTCGATGTTAACCAGTGCAATATTTTCTTTCAAGTACGATGCGATATTATTCTTTCAAAAAAATTAATTACTCGATTATACGATGAAATTTAGCCAACCACGTGCATCGCACGGGTTATGGGGCTAGTAAGACATATATGCGGCTTGGCAAGCCGCTTAATTTTGGGGGGAAGGTTTTTTTGTCAATTGATTTCAATTTTTTGGCTAATTGGCCTTTTTTTTTCTTCACTTTGGTTTTTTTCCTTTCTTTTATTTTTTTTACTATCTCATTAGTGTGCAGTTTTAATCGGCTTTATCGATGACTAATCTACACCAGGGAAGTTGGATGGTTACAATTACTCGGTTTTATCGGTGTGTGGTTATATCCTCCCAACAGAGTTTTACCGATGACTAATCCACATTTTTTTTAATATTTTTATTTTTTAAAGTGGGATGCTAAATAGTGTGCTTTAGTGTACTTGATGGGGACAAAATTATTTTGTATCAAAACGCGTAACGTGAAATGTTAGACATTGTGTTTTTTGTTACTTTAGTATTCAGAATTTTTTTTTAACTATTCAAATAATTCGTTCGTCAATAATCTATTTGATGGAAAAATAATTTCATGGCAAAATACATAAAGTATGATTCTAGGCAGTGTGTTCTGGAGTACTTTAGAATCTTGAAAAAAAATTACATGTCCAAATTGGTATTTTCTTCTTTATTTAGATAATTTCGCATCAAGAAGTATTAGAAAATAATTAAATTGGTATTTACTTTTAAATCAAACTCTGCATGAGACCTACGTACGTATTTCACTTTTTTGATTATGTTGTCTTATTTTCTCTTTAATTATGAGTTAAGTTTTCATGTGTACATTTTTTGGTATAAACCTGGGTATCCTCTACGCATGAACTCTAGAGACCAATCCCTCGAACCTAGTAAGATGGTACTATGGGTTAAGTTTTTATGGTTACATTTGATGAATATGGATAATGTTATTATAAGTTGTTGTTTATTTTACAACTTTAAATTGATTGTGTTTTGACTTCATCTAATATGTGTGATCAGACTATTGTTTATGCTCCAACTTTAAGCTGTTTGTGTTATGACTTGATCTAATATGTGTGACTTTTGTCTTTACATGTTATGTCTTTCTAATACTTAGAATTTGTTTAGTCAAACCAAAAATACTTAGATTTTATTTGATATTGTTATTTATTGTTGTTCTTACGCTTCTTTTCTTTTAGAAGTTTTACTCTTTAACAAATTGTTAGTCAACCCGCCCATCTGAATGGACGGGACGTAGGACTAGTATTTCTAACACTATAATGCAAATTTGATATCTATGGTATACACTTTGGAAAATTAGGCAAGTTTCAAAAAAAATTAACTGCATCGATCAATGTGAGATCTTTGTGAGTCAAAATATATAACTTGAGGTATTGGATCATATCTCTCAATCAATCCCTCAAAAGTCGTATATACTAAGTTCCACAAATGTTGTATTTTTGTTCTTGGACTCACACTTTTGAGTAGAAATCTCTTTTGAAGAATGTGATTCCTTTTGCAACATATACTTTCCACTCCTTTCACAACCTCTCTTTGTAATTAGCTTTGTTTTCCTCTTCTTTATCTCGTCTCCGTGCCTCATCTTGGAATGACAACAACACTTCTTCTCCTTCCCAACCTCTTGATCCTAATACAATAAATCAACTCTTGTAGGAAATATTTAGAAAGAAAAATAAAATTAGGGGTAGATGTTTCAAACAAAGATATACTATCAATTCACAACTAAAATTATCAGCTCAATAGTGAAGGCAACAACATGATCGACATTGTTAGTTTGAGCATGAGTATGAGCATCAATATTGTTAGTAGGTTTGTTCACTTTATGAGAGGTAAGCCTATCTTTTTCGTTCATTTACAGTAACGCTAACTAACAAAACACAATATTGTAAATACCGTAAATAGCATATTACGGTATCTAGATTTGTCAAACTCCATAGTGTAAATATTGTATTTACTATATGTAGATTTTGCAGACTCCATACGGTAAATACACTACAGTATGACGTTTGAAAATTTCATACATTAAATAAAGTATTCACAATATGGATGAGTAATATGCCTACGGTAAATTTCAATTTACGCCAATCAGGCATGTGGGGGTGTGCGCGAAACTCAACCCTAATCAGGCATGTGAGGTGTGCGCGAAACTCAAAATTTATTAGGGGTATTTTCAGAAACTCAAAATTAGAGGTGCCATTCAAAAATAAGGGGTACCTTAATAGTAGCTTGGGTGGGTTTAACAACCATTATTTTAACAGGTCCATTGTTGGTTTTTTTCGTAAACACCCCCCCCCCCCCATTATACCCTATATCCCCATAATGACCAAACGGACGAAATTACCCCTGAAATCAAAAAAATTTCTGGAATTATGTCATAGGAGGATAACTCCAGAAGCCAAAAGATAAATCCGGAAACCAAAAGATAATTCCGGAAGCCGAAAGATAAATTCGGAAGCCAAAATATAATTTCGAAAGCCAAATTTTCTTCCAGAAATACCTCTTTTTGGAACATTGCTTCCGAATTTAGGTTTAATTCCGGAAATTCTTAAAAAACCGTTTTTTTTAAAAGTTAGGGGTAATTTGGGGTTTAATTAACAAAATAGGGGCAGAAGAATAAACCCCATTGTTGGGGCTTAACAGTCACGAACCTAAACTAAACAACATCATGTACCAAAAACAAAAAAGAATAAAACAACATCGACAAAAGTAATCTTAAACCACACTACTGTCGTGGACTCTTCTTAGCTCTCATCAATAATCTTACGCCATCCTCTCTTTGCAAATTGTGTGACAATCGAGAAAATTTAAGAGAAATGATATAAAAGTCTCATGTGATTGAGTTTGCTGCATCCATCAATTTAGCATAAAGTAATAGTTGAGGTGGTTGAATTCGACAAAACAACTATCATATAATTAATGGATGATGTCTATGTTCTATGACTTAGGTAATGTGACAATTCCTCCACGCTTGAGACATATATTTGTACATATATATACGGCTGAATCTGTATTTTCAAAGCATATTATAGTATATATTCGGAAATGATGATTTTACTTAATATGTTATAACATATTAATAAAACTTAATATTTTTTAACCAAAGAAAATTGAATTTATTAAAAAAGAAAACGAAGACAAAAAGATAAAAAAGTGACTGAAGACCAAAACTCGCCGCAAGAGAAAGAAACAAAACAAAAATTCAAAAGAACGAAAACACGGAAAAAAACAAAACCACATCAAAAGGATTCAAAAACAGAATTATCTCTTGAACGAGTATTGTATCCAACGACCAACTTCTTTTGTTGTCTTAATTTCTTCTTTAGAGTCTTGGACACAACCGGTTCAAAGTAAGCATGTCGCGCAGCTGCTTCATATAAATCAGAAGTCACAGGATCACCAACATCGTCTGAAGACTCACCCCAAAACTTTCTTAAAATTTTCATGTCAGATTCAACTAATGGGTTTGATGTAGCAACGAAATCTAAAGTAGCGGGCACATCCTCGTCACCTAATACATCCCCCCAATTCTTTCCTATTCGCATTTCAGTTGCATCCACTGTGTTAGAAGAGGAGGCATCTAGCCGAGTCGTGGGAGATTGGGTGGAAGAAGAATGGACCTCCTCCAAAGAGTTATTTGATGAAGAGGGGACCACCAACCCCCTAAAGTGGGGGCATGCACAAGAGGACTATGAACAAAAGTAGAATTCTCAGAAGAAATTTCACAATGAGGAGCCGACAAAATCGAAAAATCCTTTTGCATAACATTACAATCATTAATTGTTGCACCAAGAAGAGGGTTTGGGCTCCCAACCATCTCCTCAGGTGAGATAACAATGTTATTCGTACTCTTGAAGTGAATGAGATCATTTTTTTCATCTAGCAAAACCACACTAGGATCTTGAAATTTGGATGGCTCCGTGGCAATTGATTTACCTTTATCAATCTTTGGAACATACTGAAGAGTAGTTTTCACCTTTTGAGGTTGCACCTGATTTCCTTGAGTCTTCTCCGCATCTTGGGTACAAGTTTGGAGAGAATGACCAATACATTGACAAGAGTTGCAAAACTTAGGTACACGCTCGTATTCCACTCCGATGAGAAAAGAGTATCCCTCTCTTTCAACTAACAATTGATCATGCAGTTTATCAGAAACTCTAGCAAAGTGACCAAAAGTCCTCTTCGTAGTGACTTCATCCAAAGCAATAGGAACTCCTAAACTACCACTTATTTCAAACAAAATTTTTTGCCTTCAATATTCACGGGAAAGACCATGAAGTCTAACCCAACATTGAGCATTGGTTTGTTTTGCAGATAGAGGATCAAAATCAGGCTTCCAAGCAAACAGACGCAAAATAAAAATCCACTTAATATTTTATAACATAATTCTAACTTAATATGCGTACAAAAAATATCTCTTCTTTTCACATCATGCATATTGCATATAATCATCACATCTTTTATTTTTCTCTATATTATTTTTTCACCTCTTATACCAAAAAGCATAATTTTACACAATTAGCTTTTTAAAGCTTTGACAATAATAACATGACTGCAAAAATGTCATTTAACGTTGGTTAAAAATGATATTTCATATCGGTTACTGAACCGATATAAATAAAGGCGATATTAAAAAAAGACACTTTTAATATCGGTTTGCGTAACCGATCACTGAAAAATACTTTTAAAATCTATTTCCACCTAGTTTCCTTATGCAAAGTCGGTTTTAAGTCAAGTACAAGCGCTTTTTACATCGATTTTTATTTGAACCGATATTTAACCCCAAAGATTGCTAATGATAACACAAGCAAAAACTCTTGTTTAAATGGTTACTACTATTTACGGGTACATATGTGTTTGTTCCAGTCGCGCGAAGTTCCTTCCTAATAACCGATATGGTGGAACAAATTTATGCTAAGTGGTGTGTTTTGAGATACTTTAGAGTCCGAAATTTTTTGGCAAATGTTCAAATACGTAGAGTTTGTTTCTCAATAACACATTTTGGTGAAAAAATTCGTAATAAAATACATAAAATGTGATGCTAAACAATGCTTTTGAATTATTATAGTGTTTGGATAAGTTTTAACAGATTAAAAATTAATTTATATAAAGTGCGACTCACCACTTTAAATTTTTTATTATTTCTATACCTCTTTTCTTTATATTTATTTTTATATTTATTTTTTTTGCAGTACTAGCGTCTATCCCCGTTTGTTTCTTTAATGACTACTTATGTCGATCTTCCTTCTTTTATGACCTTTATTTTAGATATTTTACATAAAGCAGATTTAGCTATCCGTGGTCTTGGAGATTGGTTATAAGGAGAGATTGTTTGTTTGTGAGACTGATCATCTAGAGGTCGTGATCTTTCTACAAGAGAGATAACGAGAACCCACCCTATCATACCCTTGCAACCATCCTTGCTAATATTGTTGCTTTTTTGAGTGGAAAAACATGAAAATAATTTGTTCATGAAATCTCGTGGAAGCTAAGCTGTGCGGATTTTTTTGACTAGGGAGGGCGCCAAATGAGCCATTAGGCGCAAGATATAATTATGAGTTAAGTTTTCATGTGTACATTTTTTTGGTATAAACTGGGTATCCTCTACGCGCAACTCTAGAGACTAATCCCTCGAACCGGTAAGATGGTACTATGGGTTAAGTTTTTATGGTTACATTTGATGAATATGGATAATGTTATTATAAGTTGTTGTTTATTGTACAACTTTAAATTGATTGTGTTTTGACTTCATCTAATATGTGTGATCAGACTATTGTTTATGCTCCAACTTTAAGCTGTTTGTGTTATGACTTGATCTAATATGTGTGACTTTTGTCTTTAAATGTTATGTCTTTCTAATACTTAGAATTTGTTTAGTCAAAACAAAAATACTTAGATTTTATTTGATATTGTTATTTACTGTTGTTCTTATGCTTCTTTTCTTTAGAAGTTTACTCTTTAACAAATTGTTAGTCAACCCGTCCATCGGACGGGGACGTAGGACTAGTATTTCTAACACTATAATGCAAATTTGATATCTATGGTATACACTTTGGAAAATTAGGCAAGTTTCAAAAAAATTAACTGCATTGATCAATGTGAGATCTTTGTGAGTCAAAATATATAATTAACTTGAGGTCTTGGATCATATCTCTCAATCAATCCCTCAAAAGTCGTATATACTAAGTTCCACAAATGTTGTATTTTTGTTCTTGGACTCACACTTTTGAGTAGAAATCTCTTTTGAAGAATGTGATTCCTTTTGCAACATATACTTTCCACTCCTTTCACAACCTCTCTTTGTAATTAGCTTTGTTTTCCTCTTCTTTATCTCATCTTGGAATGACAACAACACTTCTTCTCCTTCCCAACCTCTTGATCCTAATACAATAAATCAACTCTTGTAGGAAATATTTAGAAAGAAAAATAAAATTAGGGGTAGATGTTTCAAACAAAGATATACTATCAATTCACAACTAAAATTATCAGCTCAATAGTGAAGGCAACAACATGATCGACATTGTTAGTTTGAGCATGAGTATGAGTATGAGCATCAATATTGTTAGTAGGTTTGTTCACTTTATGAGAGGTAAGCCTATCTTTTTCGTTCATTTACAGTAACTGTTCTGTACCGTATCTAAGGATATGTTTATGTCCGAGATAGTTGGTAGGTCGGTTATGAAGTGTTCTTGATCAATATTGGTAACGTCTGAGCTTGATGTTCCGAGCTGAGGTTGGGTGTACCTGCATAGACACTCCGATGCTAAAGTCAGTAGCAGTAGAGTTAATGCAAATATGTGTGTAATTAATGCGTACCTCTCTCCTTCTAATCAATGCTGTATTTATAGGTTAAAGAGGCATATAGGTGTGTTGATCTGGTCCATTCATTGCGGAGGTGTATTATGGGCCCTTTGATGAGTGAATGTGGGCTTGGACTGTTGAAGGCCCAATCAGTGGCCTTTTTGAGTGGAGGGGGTGTAAATAGAAGGTGCATAATTTCTCCATAACAGTTGCCCCCCCAACAATTGTTTAACCTAGATAAAAAATAAACAATCGAAGTTGAACTTACCGATCTTGAAGATGGTCGAAGTTGAACTTCCCTATCAATTTTGAAGATAGTCGAAGTTTGAACTTACCGATCTTGAACTTACCGATCTTGAAGATATAACGTGTTGGTGACGCTTCGTTTCAATATTTATTATTTTTTCGACAGAGCATTTAATGCTCGCGTTGATAGAAGTGACCGTTCGCAGGACTCGAGGCGTCTTTTTAATGATGACTCCTCGATTTTCGTATTTGTCTTGATTTGATTGAGTGCGTCGCTTCGTATGAACAGTAACGGTCTTCTCTTGATCCCTATAAATACAAGTGAGGGTAATACATTCATTTTTTTTTCTTTAGTTCCTCGCGTATCCTGAGCTACCGACTTGGCGAACCTGAGTTCTCCAACCTCGCTCTTTTGATTTTCGGCCTCAATTCCTTCTGTTTTTCGTCGAAGCTCTCTTCTGAGGTTAGCACTTTTTCTTTTGAATTTACTTTTTTGCTCTGCTTAGTAGAAATTCCTCTTTTGCTGCCTTTGGTATTTCAATTTTTTCGGGCTGAGATCTAGCCCTCAGCCTGCAATCTTTTTGCCAGGATGGGGGTTGTCAGGTCGGGTTCCGATCTTGATTGTGAACCCAACATATTTTGATTTATCCTGATGGCTTGCCCCCATTCCCGTAGGTGGCGGCGAAAACTAAACAAACAACTCGTGCCGAAACGCTCCGACTTATAGAGCAAGCCGAGCAAGCTCGCAAGTCCCGAGGTCCTGATATTGGAAAGCTAATGGCATCTAGATCAAGGACCGATTCTAACCCTCTTGACAGGGAGAGAGTGGCTGCCCCCGAGATACAAGAAGAAATGCCTTCCGGGCCGAGAGGAAGTGATAGTAAAAGAGCTTCCGATGAAGAATCGTCCACTCCTTCTGCGCATAATATCCCGACTCCTGGAGCTCAAGTAGATGTTGATTTGGATCCGAGCTCTTCAAATGATTTTGAATCCGAGACGGCTTCTGAATCCGAGACAAAATCGGATGGAAGAAAAGGTGACGATCCATCTGTCGATCCAGAAGAAGAAAACATTGGTGGAGAGGAAAGGGGAGAAGAACCAGAAGACACCGGAAGTTTTGAGTTACTATATGGGTATGAAGATTCCGGGTGTAACAACGTCGATCTTCCCGTAATTCCTCCTTTGGGTACGCCTCGAGATTATACTTGAGTGTCAGAAGCACTCCGCAAGGTAGACTCGCTACTGACTTCAGAGTCTGATATTAACAATTTTTCAAAAAGGCTCTACGCAAAAGATCCTGAGCGCTGGCGTGTTTATGGAATGGAAAAGGGTGAACACGTGGCTACTTATCCTGATTCTCTTAGGTTTATCATTTATTGGACGACTTTAGCTCATATGCGCATCCGACCTCCATTCACGGCTTTCCAGCAGTCGGTATTGGCGAGATTAGAGGTAGCCCCTTCTCAACTTCATCCCAATGGTTGGGCCTTCGTACGTGCTTTTGAGCTCGTATGTATTCATTTAGATCGGCCCCTCTCCCTTCAGCTTTTCCTACACATGTTTTTGGTGAACAAACGGACTGAAAAGAACAGCGGTAGGCCCGCTCGTTTAGAGCATTATACCTTCCGATCTAGGGCAGGTATCAGGGTTTTTCGGCCGTATTCAGAGAGTTTAAAATATGAGTGGGAAAACAAGTTTTTTTGGGTAGAGCCGGTGTTGCCAGCAGTAGTAGATCGGGTCGGTACTTTTAATGCTGAGAACGATATCGTTCTTACCACCAAATTTCCTCTTGGCTGGACCCGTCGAGATGAATCTATAAAACACTCTGTCGACAAGAGCAATTTAAATACTGAAGATCGAAAAACCTTGAAGATGCTGACGTTTATTGCAGATCGGATTGTTACCAATAATGAACATAGAGCGAATCAATGGGGTTTCGATACTAAGTTATTGGTAGCAACTGTTAAGTTTGCGCATGTCGAGAAAGTTTTAGGTCGGTTCGAAAGCATTTTTCGGCATTCTATTTCCGATCTTGCTTTTATAATTTTTTCCTTTTTCTAACTTCTTCTTTCCTTTTGCAGATAGTATGGCCCCAAAAAAAAACATGGCGGCTTTGAAAGCCCTGGCACTTGAACAAATTGCACCGGTGGTACCAAATGTCGGAACTGGTAGCGGGGTCGCAGCTGAAGGGACCTCTGCAGCACTTATTACTCCTGCCGATCCTATTACTGTGGTCAATTCCGAAGTGGCGGGCGAAGAAGAAGATCGGCCATTCCAAAGAAAGAGAAAAAACACATCTGGTCAACTCCCTCCTAGGTCAAATCCTCAAGATCGAGGAAAAAATGTGATCAATCTGAGCGATCAGTCAAAGAAAAGCAAAAAGCATAAGTCTGCCGCTCCTTTTGATCCAAAATCATATATGACTCTAAAAACCGAGGAGTTCCAAGCTGATCCCTTTGAGTTTCAATCTCGGTGCTGTCGAGGATGGCCTATCTAGTGAGAGAGGATAAAACAGCTGCTGTTCTGCAAATTAAAGGTATGGCTTCTGGTTTTTTAAGCTCGTCCATCTGGTCTTCCAATTTTCTTTTATACTTATGTTTTTCATCTACTTGTGTAGATCTTGAGGCTAAGTATGAGTCTGCTCGGAAAGCTGTAAGTCCACTTCGGGCTGATCTTGAGAAATCCCAAAAAGATGTGGATCTTCATAAAAAGATGGCCAAAGATTCGGAAGCTAAGCGCCTACAACTCGAGGCCGAAAAGAAACAGTGGAGGCCGAATCAAGGCTTCGTCAAATGAAAAGCTTGAAAAGTGCTTTGTTGAGCTTAAAGAAAAGATGATAAGATTGCCGAGATGGAATCTACAACCTCGGCCCAGAATTTCCCCGAGCTTCAGGAGCAGATTAAGAAACTTACCGCCCAGAACGCTAAAGCTCTTGAAGATCGGATGAAAGCCATTCAAATGGGGCAAGAGGGCATAGTAGAGGCTTTTAATAACGCACTTGACCAAGTTGCTGTGGTCAATCCCGACTTTGTTGCCGATCGTGCTGTTTTTAACCCGGAGTACGCGGTTCATGATGGGCACATTGTTGAGTTCGACCCGGAAACTGATGAAGTGTCCAGGATCGTCTATCCCAAAGATGCATAACCGTTTATTTTTATTTGCTTATTTTTGAAAATGAGGATCCGGCCATAACCAGTATTTTTGTAATGACATCGTCATATTAATTTTTGTTATATTTTTGTTTCCTTTGTGAACGTGTTCTTATCTCGGATATCTCTGAGATAGAACTTTGTGATATCGATCAAGGCTTCGAATTATATAGAAATAAGATTGGAATAGAATGTTTATCTCAAAAAGTGAAGTCTATATTAACAAGATCGGAAATAGACTGCCTTCACAAAGCAAGTCTATATTAATAAGATCGGAAATAGACTGCCTTCACAAAGCAAGTCTATATTAATAAGATCGGAAAACAGAATGCCTTAACAAAGCAAGTCTATATTTGTAAGATCGGAAACAGAATGCCTTAACAAAGCAAGTCTATATTAATAAGATCGGAAACAGAATGCCTTAATAAAGCAAGTCTATATTAATAAAATCGGAAACAGAATGCCTTAATAAAGCAAGTCTATATTTATAAGATTGGAAATAGAATGTCTTAACAAAGCAAATCTAACTGTAATATCTCTTGAGTTTGGTGGCGTTCCAAGTTCTCGAGATCGTCTTGCCTTCTAGGGTTTCTAGCTCGAAAGCTCCATTTCCAGTTCTCAAAGTGACTCGATATGGACCTTCCCAGTTTGGTGCTAGCTTGCCTTGTGATGCATTTTTTAATCCAACATCGGCTCTTCTCAAGACGAGATCACCGATATCAAAATCTCTTGGGACGACTTTCTGATTATAACGGGTGGCTACCCTCTGTTTGTTGATGGCTTCTTTGAGGGATGCGTGATCTCGGACTTCTTCTACAAGATCCAGCTCTTCTCATAAAGCTTGTCCATTGTCTTCTAGTGATTTAGGATTTATGGTTCTCCAAGACAGTTCCCCGATTTCGACTGGGATGACTGCTTCACTTCCATATGATAACCGGAAAGGCGTTTCTCATGTGGAGCTTTGGGGGGTCGTTCTATATGCCCATAAGACATAAGGGAGTTCTTCGACCCAATTTCCTTTAGCGTCGTCTAACCTTTTCTTCAACCCGTTGAGAAGTACCTTGTTAGCTGCTTCTGCTTGACCATTTGTTTGGGGATGTTCCACCGAAGTGAATCGATGTTTGATTTTAAGATCGGACATCAACTTCCTGAATCCTTTATCAGCGAATTGAGTTCCATTGTCCGTGATTACCACGGGCACCGAAACAGTAATTATTTCTTTTCGGAAAAAAGAGATGCAGTTCTTTGCCTTAATAACAGATAGTGGTTTGGCTTCAATCCATTTGGTAAAATAATCTACTGCCAAAATTAAGAATTTAATCCTCCCTGGGGCTTTTGGAAAAGGTCCTAGAAGGTCTATCCCCACCATGCAAAAGGCCATGGGGAGAGAGAGTTGTGAGACCCAGTAGGAGGTGCAATGTGAACGTTTGCGTGGATCCGCAATTCAGACATTTCTTCACATAGTTCCTTGCATCAGCCTCAATGGTTGGCCAAAAGTATCCCGCTCTTAACACCTTCCTGGCTAAGGATCTACCACCTAAATGTTGGCCACATATTCCTTCATGAATTTCCATTAACACATAGTCGGCCTCCGCACGTTCTAGACATTTCAACAACGGTGAAGAGAGTGCTTTTTTGTAAAGCTGTTCATTGAACACTTTGCAAAAGATGCTGCTTTTCTTCGGATGATCTTGGCTTCTCTGGATCGGAAGGCTCTACGCCCGACATGATGTAATTCAAGATAGGAGCAATCCATGTTCGGTCTTCACTTATTACGTACACTGATGAAATCGAGTGTAAGTCATCTCCAAAACTAGGTTTCTTTGAGGATATCTTGTATAACCGACCAGGTGATTTCCTCGATTTTGGTGCTTGCTAATTTGGAAAGAATATCGCCCGAATGTTGTTTGTTCTTGGGACATGTTTGATTTCGGTGAAATCAAATTCGGTGTGATTTTTTCACATGATTTAGATATTTTTGGAGGATTGGCTCTTTTGCGCCCGTCTTGTCCTCCGATCTGGGAGACCACGAGGAGTGAATCAGTATGGAGATATAACCGAGTGACTCAGAGGTCTAAAGCCAAACGGAGACCCGCAATGCATGCTTCGTATTCAGCTTGATTATTTGATGTTGTAAATTTGAAAGTGAGTGATAGTTCTATAACCACTCCTGAAGGACTTTCAAGAATAATTCCAGCTCCACTTCCTTTGGGATTGGAAGAGCCATCAATATGGATCGTCCATACTTCATCCTCGGTCTCTGCCGAAGTCATTTCTGCGACAAAGTCGACTAACACTTGAGCTTTCATTGCCGATCTTGATTCATATTTGATACACGAATTGGACGACTCTCATCGCCCATTTTATTATTCTTCCTGAAAGATCTGGGCGATGTAGGATTTGTCGGATTGGGTGGTTTGTTCGAACCACTACTTGGTGAGATACAAAATAATGTCGGAGACGCCGAGTAGCTATTATTAAAGCCAAAGCAATTTTCTCTATTTTTTGATATCGAAGTTCTGGCCCTTGTAGAGCTTTGCTTACAAAGTAAACTGGGTTTTGCCCTTCTTTTGTTTCTCGGACCAGTGCTGCTCCTAATGCTTCCTCAGATATTGAGAGATATAAATATAATACTTCCCCAGGTTCAGGTCGGGTTAGTATCAGAGGTTCCGATAATATCTTTTTTAGCTGGGTGAGCGCCTCATCCCGTTCTATGGTCCAAATAAATTCAGATTCCTTTTTTAAGAGTTTAAAAAGGGGTAGTGATTTAAACGCGGCATTTGAGATAAACCGAGATAGAGCCGCAATCATGCCATTAAGTTTCTGAATTTCCTTCTTGGTGCTAGGGGTTTTCATCTCAGTCACCGACTTGCATTTGTCCGGGTTTGCCTCAATTCCTTTTTCAGTGAGATAAAATCCCAAGAACTTTCCGGCTTTGACTCCGAATGTGCATTTCTCCGGATTTAATCTCATTCTGGTTTTTCCTTATCTCTGCAAAAATTTCTCTGAGATCGGTAACATGACGATCTGCTCGCTTACTTTTTGCAATCATATCATCTAAGTATACTTCTACATTTCGTCCGATCTGGTTTTTGAAAACTTCGTTCATCATCCTCTGATACGTCGCTCCTGCATTTTTGAGACCGAAAGGCATAACTCAGAATGAAATTTCGCGTTCGATCATAAAGCGATCTTCTCTTGATCGGGAGGAACATCGGATTTGGTTATAACACGAATATGCATCCATGAATGATAATAAACAAAATCGACGCGTGATCAACTAGTCGATCAATATTTGGACCGGAAAAGCATCTTTAGGACATGACCTATTAAGATCGGTGTAATCAATGCACATGCGCCATTTTCCGATTGATTTTTAACAAGTACATGTGGTTTGAGAGCCAAGTAGTGTATTGGAGCTCGATTACAAAATTAGCTTTTACTAGGTCGTCTCACCGCCTTGGCCGTCGCTTGATCTTCTCGATATTTTGCACCCTTTTGCGTTGGGCAACCCACTTCGCATCGGGATATATTGACAAGTGATGGCAAAGCGATTTGTGTGGTATGTCGGGCATATCTTCACCACCAAGCAAATAGATCGGCGTGTTCCTCAAGCATTGGGTTAGTGCTGTTTTTATTTCGCTTTGGTAGTTCTGCTACCGATCTTGACTATTTTTGTTGGGTCGTCTCCCAATACCACTTTGATGAATTCCCCATCCGGCTTCGGTCGTTCTGGCCTTTTCTCTGAATGCAGATGTTGAACGCTATCTTTCTCCTTGTCCGAGCTGTCAGGATCGAAGCGCGCGTCTAAATTCATCACATTTACCTCGAAAAACTTCGCTTTTCCTTCTTTCGTAGATGCACTCTTTGATGTAAATTCGGCCTTATCTCTTGCAGCAATTTCGGCTTTGAGAAGGAGGTAATAGCATCTTCAGATGATTCTAGATCGGCATTGATAGTTATTACCTGGTTGCATTGAGAGTGAAACTTCATTTTTAGATGTACGGTGGATGTTACCGCTCCGAGTTTTCCCAATGTCGGCCTTCCAATGATGCAATTGTAGATTGATGAACAAGGTAGTACCATGAATTTAATCAAAATTGTCTGAGATAAAGGTTCCTCTCTGAAAGTGACTCTTAAGTCTACATAACCCATTGGTTTAGTTCGGGAACCATTGAAACCGGAAAGGTCCGTTCCCCGATAAGGAAAAAGTTCCTTTGGGGCAATTCCGATTTTTTCCAATACATCAACAAACATAATATCACAGGAGCTGCCTTGGTCTACCAGAATCCTTCTTATCTCTTTTTCGGCCATTACTGCCGAGATCAATAGTGGAATGTCTTCATTTGTTTTCCCATTCAGTAGGTCCTCGTCCCCAAATGACAGAAGGGGACGAGTTACTATTTTTTGGGATGATGAGGTGGATGCTACACATTGAATTTCTTTCCATTTTCTTTTAATCGTTCTTGCCGTTGCTCCTTCGATCTCACCACCCGAGATAACCATTACCACGGCCGCCCCCGCTTCTCCCTGGCGTCCCGGCTCTTCTTTGTATTCCACGACGTCTTTACCTTTCCCTTCCTCGACGTCTTTCTCCTGTTTCACGTTTTTCTCCTACTGGAATGGCTTTCTGACATATTGCCCGAGCTTTCCTTTTTTTATGAGGTCTTCAATATCGTCTTTCAATGCATTGCACCGATTTGTGTCGTGGCCGGCACTTTGATGATAACGACAATATTTGTTGTTTCTCAATCCCGGTCTTGGGGCTATAGGATCGAGGATATCTCACTTGCTTGAATTCATTGTTTTGGCATTCTTGGAGGATCTTTCTCTCGCCACGAGATGAGTTCGGCGTAGTCCCGATGTCTTCCTTCTTTGCCGAGGTTTGAATTCCCTAGATGGGCGCCAGGGTTGAAATCTTCTTGAATTTTACGTGTTTGGATTTGTTTTTTCATTTCGAGGTCTATTCTCTTTGGTTTGGTTGGCTACGCTTTTCACAAAGAATTTGCTAGCTTCATCACCTTCTTCGTGGTCAATGTATTTTTCTGAAAGTCGGAGGAACTCCCCTAAGGTTGAAGGTTGATTTATGCTTACATCAATTTGGAATAAAGTGCCTCTGCGTAAACCCTGGGATAGGAAATATAGACGAAAGTCTTCATTCAAACCATGGACCTTCCCGGCCTCACTATTGAATCTTGCAATATAAGATCGGATAGATTCGTCATCGGTTTGGTGTATTGCATGCAAAACCATCCAAGATTTTGGTCTTACTTTGGAATGTGCGAAGCTTGCCGAGAATAACTTGGAGAGTTGTTCCCAAGACGAGATTGAATTTGCCGGGATGTCTCGAAACCATAAACCTGCAGATTTATCAAGGGTGGGAGAAAAAAGTCTACACATGATCTCACCTGGGGCATTCCGATATTGCATCATGGTTTCATAATACTCTAGGTGAACGTCAGGATCGCCGAGTCCGTCATAAATTTTTAAATGCTCAGGAGGTTTCTCTAAACCTCGGGGGATGGGGAAATAATCTATCTCAGAAGTGAAGGGCCCCCTTCTGGGTGGTGGAACTTCCTGTGCTTTGTCTCGGTTTTGAACTTGACGAGGTTGATGCTTAGAACGGTGTTTTTTGAATTCTGGATCTCGCCTACAGTGGTGATGATGATGCTCTCGGTTTGGAGGAGTTTCTCGCGCTGCACAGGCCGTCGCTTGATGGCGAGGATGAATCGTAAGATGAGTCTTCCTCCCCTGAGGTGCCTTCATCTCTATGGGGTGCCCTTGGCTCTTCTCTTCCTCGTCTTCTTGGGGGAGAACGATGATAATGACGTCGTCTTGGAGGAGAACGATGTCGCCTTCGAGGTTCGATCATCTATCCCGCCGAATTTGCCGAGCTCTTCTTCCGGGATAGCCCGTGGTGTATATCGCTGTGGGGAATTCCGGTCTTCAATGTTTTGAGCTTGGTATCCTGCAATCTCGGCTTCCAGTTCTGAGATACGGAGACTCCTAGCCTGAGATGCCTCATTGTGTTGGTTTAGAATTTGGACTAGCTGTTGTAAAGTGTCTTTGGGAGGGGATAAGTAGGAGGTGAAGGAGAGGCCAAGCCGATCCTCTGTTATTCACATTTCGATCTGAAACAGATTGGGTTACTGCAACTCCCTCTGGGGTTCCCTCCTGCTGAGATCGGATGACACTTGCTATCCGCGCACCGGTTCTAAACTCGGGGTCCATGTTTTGATCAAAGAGAAATGGGAAAAGATTTTATGAGTTCGGGAAAGCTCCCACTGTGGTCGCCAATGTTCTGTACCGTATCTAAGGATATGTTTATGTCCGAGATAGTTGGTAGGTCGGTTATGAAGTGTTCTTGATCAATATTGGTAACGTCCGAGCTTGATGTTCCGAGCTGAGGTTGGGTGTACCTGCATAGACACTCCGATGCTAAAGTCAGTAGCAGTAGAGTTAATGCAAATATATGTGTAATTAATGCGTACCTCTCTCCTTCTAATCAATGATGTATTTATAGGTTAAAGAGGCGTATAGGTGTGTTGATCTGGTCCATTCGTTGTGGAGGTGTATTATGGGCCCTTTGATGAGTGAATGTGGGCTTGGACTGTTGAAGGCCCAATCAGTGGCCTTTTTGAGTGGAGGGGGTGTAAATAGAAGGTGCATAATTTCTCCATAACAGTAACGCTAACTAACAAAACACAATATTGTAAATACCGTAAAGAGCATATTACGGTATCTAGATTTGTCAAACTCCATAGTGTAAATATTGTATTTACTATATGTAGATTTTGCAGACTCCATACGGTAAATACACTATTTACAGTATGACGTTTGAAAATTTCATACATTAAATAAAGTATTCACAATATGGATGAGTAATATGCGTACGGTAAATTTCAATTTACGCCAATCAGGCATGTGGGGGTGTGCGCGAAACTCAACCCTAATCAGGCATGTGAGGTGTGCACGAAACTCAAAATTTATTAGGGGTATTTTCAGAAACTCAAAATTAGAGGTGCCATTCAAAAATAAGGGGTACCTTAATAGTAGCTTGGGTGGGTTTAACAACCATTATTTTAACAGGCCCATTGTTGGGTTTTTTTTCGTAAACACCCCCCCCCATTATACCCTATATCCCCATAATTGACCAAACGGACGAAATTACCCCTGAAATCAAAAAAATTTCTTGAATTATGTCATAGGAGGATAACTCCAGAAGCCAAAAGATAAATCCGGAAACCAAAAGATAATTCCGGAAGCCGAAAGATAAATTCGGAAGCCAAAATATAATATCGAAAGCCAAATTTTCTTCCAGAAATACCTCTTTTTGGAACATTGCTTCCGAATTTAGCTTTAATTCCGGAAATTCTTAAAAAACCGTTTTTTTAAAAGTTAGGGGTATTTTGGGGTTTAATTAACAAAATAGGGGCAGGAGAATAAATCCCATTGTTGGGGCTTAACAGTCACGAACCTAAACTAAACAACATCATGTACCAAAAACAAAAAAGAATAAAACAACATCGACAAAAGTAATCTTAAACCACACTACTGTCGTGGACTCTTCTTAGCTCTCATGAATAATCTTACGCCATCCTCTCTTTGCAAATTGTGTGACAATCGAGAAAATTTAAGAGAAATGATATAAAAGTCTCATGTGATTGAGTTTGCTGCATCCATCAATTTAGCATAAAGTAATAGTTGAGGTGGTTGAATTCGACAAAACAACTATCATATAATTAATGGATGATGTCTATGTTCTATGACTTAGGTAATGTGACAATTCCTCCACGCTTGAGACATATATTTGTACATATATATACGGCTGAATCTGTATTTTCAAAGCATATTATAGTATATATTCGGAAATGATGATTTTACTTAATATGTTATAACATATTGATAAAACTTAATTTTTTTTTTAACCAAAGAAAATTGAATTTATTAAAAAAAGAAAAACGAAGACAAAAAAGATACCAAAGGGAGACTAGATCAAAACTCAAGGCAAGAGAGCAAAACAAACAAAAATTCAAAAGAACGAAAACACAAAGAAAAAAAAACCAGATCAAAAGGATTCAGAAACAGAATTAGCTCTTGAACGAGTATTGTATCCAACAACCAACTTCTTTTGTTGTCTTATTTCTTCTTTAGAGTCTTGGACACAACCGGTTCAAAGTAAGCATGTCGCGCAGCTGCTTCATGGAAATCAGAAGTCACAGGATCACCAACATCGTCTGAAGACTCACCCCAAAACTTTCTTAAAATTTTCATGTCAGATTCAACTAATGGGTTTGATGTATAGCAACGAAATCTAAAGTAGCGGGCACATCCTCGTCACCTGATACATCCCCCCAATTCTTTCCTATTCTCATTTCAGTTGCATCCACTGTGTTAGAAGAGGAGGCATCTAGCCGAGTCGTGGGAGATTGGGTGGAAGAATAATGGACCTCCTCCAAAGAGTTATTTGATGAAGAGGGGACCACCAACCCCCTAAAGTGGGGGCATGCACAAGAGGACTATGAACAAAAGTAGAATTCTCAGAAGAAATTTCACAATGAGGAGCCGACAAAATCGAAAAATCCTTTTGCATAACATTACAATCATTAATTGTTGCACCAAGAAGAGGGTTTGGGCTCCCAGCCATCTCCTCAGGTGAGATAACAATGTTATTCGTACTCTTGAAGTGAATGAGATCATTTTTTTCCTCTAGCAAAACCACACTAGGATCTTGAAATTTGGATGGCTCCGTGGCAATTGATTTACCTTTATCAATCTTTGGAACATACTGAAGAGTAGTTTTCACCTTTTGAGGTTGCACCTGATTTCCTTGAGTCTTCTCCGCATCTTGGGTACAAGTTTGGAGAGAATGACCAATACATTGACAAGAGTTGCAAAACTTAGGTACACGCTCGTATTCCACTCCGATGAGAAAAGAGGATCCCTCTCTTTCAACTAACAATTGATCATGCAGTTTATCAGAAACTCTAGCAAAGTGACCAAAAGTCCTCTTCGTAGTGGCTTCATTCAAAGCAATAGGAACTCCTAAACTACCACTTATTTCAAACAAAATTTTTGGCCTTCAATATTCACGGGAAAGACCCATGAAGTCTAACCCAACATTGAGCATTGATTTGTTTTGCAGATAGAGGATCAAAATCAGGCTTCCAAGCAAACTGACGCAAAATAAAAATCCACTTAATATTTTATAACATAATCCTAACTTAATATGCGTACAAAAAATATCTCTTCTTTTCACATCATGCATATTGCATATAATCATCACATCTTTTATTTTTCTCTATATTATTTTTTCACCTCTTATACCAAAAAGCATAATTTTACACAATTAGCTTTTTAAAGCTTTGACAATAATAACATGACTGCAAAAATGTCATTTAACGTTGGTTAAAAATGATATTTCATATCGGTTACTGAACCGATATAAATAAAGGTGATATTAAAAAAAGGCACTTTTAATATCGGTTGCAGAACCGATGTGAAAAATACTTTTAAAATCTGTTCCACCTAGTTTCCTTATGCAAAGTCAGTTTTTAAGTCAGTACAAGCGCTTTTTTACATCAGTTTTTTATTTGAACCGATATTTAACCCCAAAGATTGCTAATGATAACACAAGCAAAAACTCTTGTTTAAATGGTTACTACTATTTACGGGTACATATGTGTTTGTTCCAATTCGCGAAGTTCCTTCCTAATAACCGATATGGTGGAACAAATTTATGCTAAGTGGTGTGTTTTGAGATATTTAGAGTCCGAAATTTTTTTGGCAAATGTTCAAATACGTAGAGTTTGTTTCTCAATAACACATTTTGGTGAAAAAAATTCGTAATAAAATACATAAAATGTGATGCTAAACAATGCGTTTTGAATTATTATAGTGTTTGGATAAGTTTTAACAGTTAAAAAATTAATTTATGTAAAGTGCAACTCACCACTTTAAATTTTTTTATTATTTCTATACCTCTTTTCTTTATATTTATTTTTATATTTATTTTTTATAGTACTACGCGCGTCTATCCCCTTTTTTGTTTCTTTAATGACTACTTATGTCGATCTTCCTTCTTTTATGACCTTTATTTTAGTTATTTTACATAAAGCAGATTTAGCTATCTGTGGTCTTGGAGATTGGTTATAAGGAGAGATTGTTTGTTTGTGAGACTGATCATCTAGAGGTTGTGATCTTTCTACAAGAGAGATAACGATAACCCACCCTATCATACCCTTGCAACCATCCTTGCTAATATTATTGTTTTTGAGTGGAAAAACATGAAAATAATTTTTCATGAAATCTCAGAAGCTAACTGTGCGGATTTTTTTGACTAGGGAGGGAGCCAAATGATCCATTAGGCGCAAGATATAATTATGAGTTAAGTTTTCATGTGTACATTTTTTTGGTATAAGTTGGGTATCCTCTACGCGCAACTCTAGAGACAATCCCTCGAACCGGTAAGATGGTACTATGGGTTAAGTTTTTATGGTTACATTTGATGAATATGGATAATGTTATTATAAGTTGTTGTTTATTTTACAACTTTAAATTGATTGTGTTTTGACTTCATCTAATATGTGTGACTTTTGTCTTTAAATGTTATGTCTTTCTAATACTTAGAATTTGTTTAGTCAAAACAAAAATACTTAGATTTTATTTGATATTGTTATTTACTGTTGTTCTTATGCTTCTTTTCTTTAGAAGTTTACTTTTTAACAAATTGTTAGTCAACCCGTCCATCGGACGGGGACGTAGGACTAGTATTTCTAACACTATAATGCAAATTTGATATCTATGGTATACACTTTGGAAAATTAGGCAAGTTTCAAAAAAATTAACTGCATTGATCAATGTGAGATCTTTGTGAGTCAAATATATAACTTGAGGTATTGGATCATATCTCTCAATCAATCCCTCAAAAGTCGTATATACTAAGTTCCACAAATGTTGTATTTTTGTTCTTGGACTCACACTTTTGAGTAGAAATCTCTTTTGAAGAATGTGATTCCTTTTGCAACATATACTTTCCACTCCTTTCACAACCTCTCTTTGTAATTAGCTTTGTTTTCCTCTTCTTTATCTCATCTTGGAATGACAACAACACTTCTTCTCCTTCCCAACCTCTTGATCCTAATACAATAAATCAACTCTTGTATGAAATATTTAGAAAGAAAAATAAAATTAGGGGTAGATGTTTCAAACAAAGATATACTATCAATTCACAACTAAAATTATCAGCTCAATAGTGAAGGCAACAACATGATCGATATTGTTAGTTTGAGCATGAGTATGAGCATCAATATTGTTAGTAGGTTTGTTCACTTTATGAGAGGTAAGCCTATCTTTTTCGTTCATTTACAGTAATGCTAACTAACAAAACACAATATTGTAAATACCGTAAATAGCATATTACGGTATCTAGATTTGTCAAACTCCATAGTGTAAATATTGTATTTACTATATGTAGATTTTGCAGACTCCATACGGTAAATACATTATTTACAGTATGACGTTTGAAAATTTCATACATTAAATAAAGTATTCACAATATGGATGAGTAATATGCGTACGGTAAATTTCAATTTACGCCAATCAGGCATGTGGGGGTGTGCGCGAAACTCAACCCTAATCAGGCATGTGAGGTGTGCGCGAAACTCAAAATTTATTAGGGGTGTTTTCAGAAACTCAAAATTAGAGGTGCCATTCAAAAATAAGGGGTACCTTAATAGTAGCTTGGGTGGGTTTAACAACCATTATTTTAACAGGCCCATTGTTGGTTTTTTTTCGTAAACACCCCCCCATTATACTCTATATCCCCATAATTGAACAAACAGGCGAAATTACCCCTGAAATCAAAAAAAAATCTGGTATTATGTCATAGGAGGATAACTCCAGAAGCCAAAAGATAAATCCGGAAACCAAAAGATAATTCCGGAAGCCGAAAGATAAATTCGGAAGCCAAAATATAATTTCGGAAGCCAAATTTTCTTCCAGAAATACCTCTTTTTGGAACATTGCTTCCGAATTTAACTTTAATTCCGAAAATTTTTAAAAAACCGTTTTTTTTAAAGTTAGGGGTATTTTGGGGTTTAATTAACAAAATAGGGGTAGGAGAATAAAGTATAAACCCCATTGTTGGGGCTTAACAGTCACGAACCTAAACAAAACAACATCATGTACCAAAAACAAAAAAGAATAAAACAACATCGACAAAAGTAATCTTAAACCACACTACTGTCGTGGACTCTTCTTAGCTCTCATGAATAATCTTACGCCATCCTCTCTTTGCAAATTGTGTGACAATGGAGAAAGTTTAAGAGAAATGATATAAAAGTCTCATGTGATTGAGTTTGCTGCATCCATCAATTTAGCATAAAGTAATAGTTGAGGTGGTTGAATTCGACAAAACAACTATCATATAATTAACAACAATGCTATTTTGACAAAAAAACAATTTGACAAATCGACAAATCACCAACCTACAACACCAATTACCCAAGTTTTTTAGACAAATAATAGCCAAGCTGTCAATTAACCAAGTTTTTAATCCACGCCTAGAAAATTGTGAAAAAACAAGTTGGCTATTTGTCTAAAAAACTTGGATAATTGGTGTTGTAGGTTGGTGACTTGTCGATTTGTCAAATTTTTTTTTGTCAAAATAGCATTTTTCTATAATTAATGGATGATGTCTATGACTTAGGTAATGTGACAATTCCTCCACGCGTGAGACATATTTGTACATATATATACGGCTGAATCTGTATTTTCAAAGCATATTATAATATATATTCGGAAATGATGATTGAGTTGAGTGTTTTTAAAGAAAACTTAATATGTTATAACATATTAATAAAACTTAATATATTTTTTTAACCAAAGAAAATTGAATTTATTAAAAAAAGAAAAACGAAGACAAAAAAGATACCAAATGGGGTGCCAAAAACGCAGCGAGAGAGCAAAACAAACAAAAATTCAAAAGAACGAAAACACGGAAAAAAAACAAAACCAGATCAAAAGGATTCAGAAACAGAATTAGCTCTTGAACGAGTATTGTATCCAACGACCAACTTCTTTTGTTGTCTTAATTTCCTCTTTAGAGTATTGGACACAACCGGTTCAAAGTAAGCATGTCGCGCAGCTGCTTCATGGGAATCAGAAGTCACAGGATCACCAACATCGTCTGAAGACTCACCCCAAAACTTTCTTAAAATTTTCATGTCAGATTCAACTACTGGGTTTGATGTAGCAACGAAATCTAAAGTAGCGGGCACATCCTCGTCACCTGATACATCCCCCAATTCTTTCCTATTCTCATGTCAGTTGCATCCACTGTGTTAGAAAAGGAGGCATCTAGCCGGGTCGTGGGAGATTGAGTGGAAGAAGAATGGACCTCCTCCAAAGAGTTATTTGATGAAGAGGGGACCACCAACCCCCTAAAGTGGGGGCATGCACAAGAGGACTATGAACAAAAGTAGAATTCTCAGAAGAAATTTCACAATGAGGAGCCGACAAAATCGAAGAATCCTTTTGCATAACATTACAATCATTAATTGTTGCACCAAGAAGAGGTTTGGGCTCCCAGCCATCTACTCAGGTGAGATAACAATGTTATTCGTACTCTTGAAGTGAATGAGATCATTTTTTTCCTCTAGCAAAACCACACTAGGATCTTGAAATTTGGATGGCTCCGTGGCAATTGATTTACCTTTATCAATCTTTGGAACATACTGAAGAGTAGTTTTCACCTTTTGAGGTTGCACCTGATTTCCTTGAGTCTTCTCCGCATCTTGGGTACAAGTTTGGAGAGAATGACCAATACATTGACAAGAGTTGCAAAACTTAGGTACACGCTCGTATTCCACTTCGATGATAAAAGAGTATCCATCTCTTTCAACTAACAATTGATCATGCAGTTTATTAGAAACTCTAGCAAAATGACCAAAAGTCCTCTTCGTAGTGGCTTCATCCAAAGCAATAGGAACTCCTAAACTACCACTTATTTCAAACAAAATTTTTGGCCTCCAATATTCACGGGAAAGACCATGAAGTCTAACCCAACATTGAGCAATATTGGTTTGTTTTGCGAGATAGAGGATCAAAATCGGAGCTTCCAAGCAAGCAGACCTTAAAATCAAAATCCACTTAATATTTTATAACATAATCCTAACTTAATATGCGTACAAAAAATATCTCTTCTTTTCACATCATGCATATTGCATATAATCATCACATCTTTTATTTTTCTCTAAATTATTTTTTCACCTCTTATACCAAAAAGCATAATTTTACACAATTAGCTTTTTAAAGCTTTGACAATAATAACATGACTGCAAAAATGTCATTTAACGTTGGTTAAAAACGATATTTCATATCGGTTACTGAACCGATATAAACAAAGGCGATATTAAAAAAAGACACTTTTAATATCGGTTGCAGAATCGATGCGAAAAATACTTTTAAAATCTATTCCACCTAGTTTCCTTATGCAAAGTCAGTTTTTAAGTCAGTACAAGCGCTTTTTTACATCAGTTTTTTATTTGAACCGATATTTAACACCAAAGATTGCTAACGATAACACAAGCAAAAACTCTCGTTTAAATGGTTACTACTATTTACGGGTACATATGTGTTTGTTCCAATTCGCGAAGTTCCTTCCTAATAACCGATATGGTGGAACAAATTTATGCTAAGTGGTGTGATTTGAGATACTTTAGAGTCCGAATTTTTTTTGGCAAATGTTCAAATACGTAGAGTTTGTTTCTCAATAACACATTTGGTGAAAAAAATTCGTAATAAAATACATAAAATGTGATGCTAAACAATGCGTTTTGAATTATTATAGTGTTTGAATAAGTTTTACATGATTAAAAATTAATTTATGTAAAGTGCAACTCACCACTTTAAAATTTTTTATTATTTCTATACCTCTTTTCTTTATATTTATTTTTATATTTTTTTTTTTTGCGAGTACTCGCGTCTATCCCCCTTTTGTTTCTTTAATGACTACTTATGTTGATCTTCCTTCTTTTATGACCTTTATTTTAGTTATTTTACATAAAGCAGATTTAGCTAACTTCGCGCATCGCACATGTATTAGGGCTGATTTGTATAACTCTTATCTATCTATTAATAATACATTTAAATAGGTTCCTCAAGGCTGAAAATCCTAGGTGTCAACCTCTCAGCCCCTCCACATAATCATTGCTATTTTTTGGCCTAGCTGGATTTTTCAATCCATGTCACTTGCCAATATTGCATTAATTTGGCTTGATTTGTCAATTTGGAATGAATTAAAACCAAACAAAAACTGATATTTTTTAAAGATTATTATTGAGTGATGACAATCAATTCATAATTCAAATCCTATTCACTACGCCAGAATGGCTAAAAAAGAGCGCCACCATGAGCAGCGTTTTGCCTTAAAACGCCACCTATACCCAAACACGCTAACCCCATACCCAGCGTTTTTTAACAAACGCTGCATATTTGAAAACGAAATAGCTTAATATTCAGCGTTTTTTATCAAACGCTGCGTATTTTGAAGACGAGATAGCCACATACCCAGCGCTTTTTAGCAAACGCTGCATATTTGAAAACGAAATAGCTTAATATTCAGCGTTTTTTAGTAAACGCTGCGTATTTGAAAACGAAATAGGCACATACCCAGCGTTTTTTAGCAAACGCTGCGTATTGGAAAACGAGTTCCCAGTTCCCTTGCGTCTCTCCTTGATTTTGGAAGTCCCTTTCTTTCTCAAAAACGCAAAGATCAAAAACAGAGAAATTCCTCTTTCTCTCATGGAACCCTAACCTCAACGATGCCGAAAACCAACGTCGACTCCAAACCCGCTGATAGCCGGTGAGTTTCCTTCTCCATCGCATCCTCAGATTCAGTTTCACGCTCTTAATCTTCTTCTGTTGTTTATATATTTTTATATATTTATAGATCTAACTAGTGCGATTACACGTTAGATTAGCATTCTTATTTTTGTTTCTTTGAATTGATTTTATTTTTTTAGGTTGAAGCGCAAGAAGGCGCTGGGCAAGGTCAAGCAATCGAAGAAAGGCTGCAAAGGATCCAAACAAGCCAAAGAGGCCACCAAGTGCTTTCTTCGTTTTCATGTAAGTTTTGGTCTTTGAATATTTCTCGAATCGGCTTTTTGAATGTTAACGTTTCTTGCTAAGCGGGCAGTCTTTCATTGCGGTGAGGCTAGGTTTCTCTCCTTGATTTTGCGTCTCTCCTTGATATGATAAATATGGGTACATACCCCCTGATTGATTATTACGCTAGATTACTTTTCTACCATCCACGAAGATACTACAATTAATATAAGGTAACTTTACCTTTTAGTACATTGATATGTTTCCATTGTATGTTAGTAGTTTGCTTGTGTTCTATAATTTTAATTCATATTCCTGCAGATTAGGCAGGAGGACTTGGCAACCGAGTAATCATTCGCATGATCCTCGAATTTTTGCTATTAAAGAAGATGGACCACCAAGTGCTAGAGGTGAGCATGATGATTATGTCCATTCTAGCATTAGTGGAACCACATTTTTCCGATTTTCTACATTACTTGTAAGCATATTTTTAATTAGTTTGGTTAAGATATTTTATCTTTGCTAGAAATGTACCAATTGATTATTGTTGCATTTTTCATCCTATCGGTACTTGTACATTTTCTCTTCTTGTGGGTCCTTGGATATAGTAATGTATAATATATTGGTTGCAATATTGTTTTTTCATGATTGATTTTACGGAGTTTAGTTCTTGAGGTAGTTCTTTTAGGTATGCATCTTTGTTAATACTTTTATGAAATGTTCTTGGAGATAAGGTTTTGAGATAACCCTGATGTTCTTGGAGATAAGGTTTTTCAAAGATGGGGTTCTGATCTCCTTTCTTGTTTAAGGTCACGTGATCTCCCCAATTGGTTTCTTGGTTTTTAATGAAAGGTTGAATTTTGAGTTTGAAATTGAATTGTGTTGTTTTCATTGCATTAGGTTCTTTCTGTGGCCAAGGCTTTGTCTATACAGCTCACCACGATAAGGAGTTGGCTAGGATGTTGCATAAATTGCATCTGATTTGTATAAGGATGGGAATCATAAACCTGAGATGGCTCTTGCTATTACACATTTTGAGGCTCTTTGTGGATTTGTCACTCTTAAGGTATTCAATTAATTTTTAGTTTTTCGGTGTTGTGAGAATAAGCTGGATTGTGTTTTCATTGATTGTTTCATTGTTTATGTTCAAATAACTAACTGATTTTGTTGTCTTCTCTTTTGAATTTAAAACAATTGTTGTCAATTTGAGGCTCATTATAAAATAGAAATCAGATACTGTTATATAGAGTTTTTGTTTCTGAAGTGTTTTTAGTAGATTAGAATTTTTAATGAATTCATTGATAATTTGATTTTTTGTTAAAAAAGTAGCTTCTTTTTGTTGTATACTTGAGTGGTTGTCAATAAATTTTTTGTCAATAAATTTTAGGGGAATAGTTCATCTGTTTCATCGTATCATATAAGGTTCTTGAGTGGTTGTTGTGTAGATCAGTAGTTTTTTCCTGTCTTTCTAAGGGTCAGATTTTGCTTATGATAGATGCAAAGACATTTTTGGTGGTTTATTTGAATACTTGGTGGTAATGCTATTTGCTTAGTACCATTGACCAATCTTCTGTGTTTCTCTTCGGGAGCTCAAGGTAGTGTTTCATACCATTCACGAAGTTATAGAAGCTGGTCGGTCTTTGAAAATGCAAACTGGTCTTACAATCTAATGATCGGGATGGTGAAGAGAAGGTTAATCTGTTTACAGTAGTTTTCACCCACCTCATGTAATTTGGTGAAGATTTAGTGGCGATGCGATGAAATGATTGAAAAGTCAATTTTGCATAGGGAAAGCGAGGTTAGTTAATTGTTTTCTCTCTTTGGTTTTAAGAGTTCAAAGACACTAAATCAATTCTTCAGGTTACTCCATAAAGTTATTTGGATATAGTATACTCTTTGTCAACATAGAAGGAAAACCATCCAGGAGATGGATAATAAATTTGTAGAAGATCGGATATATGATCTTAGTTTGCTACCGGATGTCAAATGTCAATTTCTGAATTTTATAGTGCTATGGAAATTTGAGATAGGTTTGTACAATTGGTAAAGGAAATTTTGGCTTGAACTTCACTACTAGGAAAATTTTCAATTTTTATGTTCTTAATTTAATATAACATCATTTTGTGCTTGAGGAATTGATCGAAGTTTAGAATTTGTTTCGTGATACATATGTGGGAATGATAATATTTTATTGCATGAATTAGATTAGATTTGAAGTAACATGTACGTGTAGATAGTTGAAAGCAGAAATTAGGAAAAGATCACTATGCATGTGATGTTAATTGAAGTTTCTTGACTATGCTCTTGGTTCTTGTGGTTGAGTTAAATAAAATCTAACCACCGCAAATTTATTTTATGATCATGGCGAGCTTTTTTGGCGTATTTGATGGGCATGGAGGTGCAAAAGGCTGCGATATTGAGTTGTAGTTCAATTGAGTTGGTGACGGATGCGGTGAGTGACTAACATGGATAATGTACATATTGAGTTGTAGTTCAATTGTATCAAGTAAACTAACTTAGTATTCTTGTACCAAGAGATTATAACTTATTATTTTGGATGTATGATTTAATTTTGGATGTATGATTTAATTTTTGGATGTATTTTGGATGTATGATTTAATTTTTTTATGATGTATGATTTAATTGGGTTTAAATACAACAAATTCATAGATATCACTATTAAAAATATTTTGGATGTATGATTTAATTTTTTTGTTGCAAATATAAAATAGAAAATACACAAAAAGCGAAAAAAATTAAAAAAAAATTAGACAATATTAGTACGCTTTTAATGAAGTTACTGGGTATTTAGTAACACAAATAGGCAATATTCAGCGCTTTTTAGTGAAGGCCAGCTGCGTATAAGGAAATATTGGCGCTTTTTTTACAAATCTTTGCGTATCGGGAAGGCAATGGGGATATATTAGCGCTTTTTAAAAAGCGCTGCAGATCTCGGGAGGGCGCTTTGCAAATATTCAGCGCTTTTTAAAAAGCGCTGCGTATCTGGGAGGACGCTTTGCAAATATTCAGCGCTTTTTAAAAAGCGCTGCGTATCTGGGAGGACGTGTTTTGCAATGGGTGGCGCTTTTTAGGAAGCGCTGCCCATTGTTGGAGTGAATACCCAGCGCCACGTTCAGCAGCGCTCAAAAACGCTGCCCATGGATGAAAAAAAACGTTGCCCATCTACTAGATCTGTTGTAGTGATTGTTTATTTTTCAACGTTTTTTTTTCAAAGAGTAACGTTCAGATGTTATATATCATTTGATTGAATTCCAACGTTCAGCCGTTATATATCTGATATACATATAGTGGGTTTTGCTTCATTTTTACTTACGGTACATTTTTGTTATTAAATAACGTTTTGATTTTTAATACTACTTTTTATTACTTTTGTTGAAAGAGTGCCAAGACCACAAGATGATAGAGGAGTACAACCATATAAATATCATTGTTTCATGCTTCAAGGAGGTTTTGAAGAGACAAAAGTTATTCTCTTCTACTTAATTTTTGGTTTTGATTTTGGGTATTGTTAGTGAAGTTTCAACGTGTTTGTCTGGAGTGCACAAGTCAGAACACGGTGCTTTGAAAACCTTGAGGAGTAAATCGAATTTTGAATTGCATTGCTATGAATTTGCTTTCAAGATAGTTAAATACAAATGGTTACTCTATTTTTTTTTTTTTTTGGTACCATTGCTATGCTTTGTGTTATCCACGGTTAAATGATCTTCTTTGTAGAACAATATGATGTTTATAATCTTAAGAGGATTTGTGAAGAGAAGGAGAAAACAACAAAGGAGCTAACCACTCTACTAATCTCTTAGGGTGGTGATAGCAAGATAATATTTCCATTTTATCCGTTAAAGTTGGATTTTGAAACTTTTTTTCATTTTTCCACTCATGATTTTTTGCTATTTACAACAGCAGAGAGTTGCTGAATTAGAAGACATTATACGGAGGAATATTGAAGAGTCATTACATGTAAGAAAACATAAAATGCCAATTATGGAATGGGTCGGGATACTACATCGCATGGGTTGGGATACTGCTTAAACCAAAAATTTACATTTTTAACATTGTGACGAATGTCAGTTATGGAATATTGAAGAGTCACTACATGTAAGAAAACATAGCTCATGTTCTGAGATGAACGTTGAAACCTAACTTAGGAGAATGCATAATAGTAATGTTATTGATTTGCTTTATTGAATTAAGGGAGTATATCAAGGTACCATTGATAGTTCTATTAGTCTTTTTAATTCTCTCTTCTTTCAACAATAATGGATGTGTACTTGATATGTAAAATGTTTAAAGATTGTTTGGTACATTTGTCAGCAATGATTCTTATAAAACAAAGAAAATAAAATAATAAAAAATAAAGGGGATAAATTATTTTGGTATATTTTTTTGATAAAGATTATGTTGGTGTATTGATCAACATGAAAATAATAAATGGGTTTTTCAAAACCTCCAAATGGGTAGATTAAGTGAATAAAAAACGAATCCAACTCATATGAAGTGGGAAATGAACTTTAGATTAAAAAGTAACTAATCTCAACGACTAATAAAAAATTAAGGGTTTGTAAAAAAAATGGTTGTAAGCTCTAACACATTTATGATTTTGTTAGCATGGGACTTCCCCTAAATATTGCAAAAAAAAAAAGAGGTCAGAAAAGAGCCCAAGAAGGAGGGACTAAGCCAAAACCCTTGAAAGAAACAGATTACCATTAGTTTTCTTATCATGGTTACTTATTTTACAATCTAAAGTAAGTTGATCACTTTAGAGAATCCAAATCTATAAAACCTTATATTATCAAATGAAACAAAGTTGTCAAAAAAAAATGAAATGAATTTGTCTCAGTTATCATGTTCAATATTTATATTCTTTCAATGTTTGAAAAAGACTCCCTAATAGCGTTAACATTAAGATCATTAAGCATAGTATTGGAAGCAGGTTGGGTCACGAATATTATGCACATAAATACTAAATTAAAATCAACTAACACGATTCGTTGGTACTACACTTTACTAAATTTAGATACAATTTTTTTGACTTCTTTTATTTATTTATTTATTTATTTTTTAAAAAATTATGTTGGTTTTTTTTCATAAAAATATTTAAATTTAATATTATGCATGAAATTTGTTTCCCGTGCATCGCACGGGTTGCATACTAGTTTAATTCCTAATTATACTAGGTCCCATATCAACAAATATCAATTTTGTTTATTTATATTTGTTAACACTAGCGCTCCCAGTGCATCGCACGGGTGATGAGGCTAGTATATTATAGTTCCTTGGTAATCTCCATGTCACGTTTGGCGAGAGACTACAAGAACATGTTTTATTTTTTTTCAACTCTTCTCTCTCTCTCTCTTCTTTTTTTTTTATAAAACTTTTGATATTTATTATTTTTGTTATTTTCTTTTATAAATAACATATTATTTTACTTTCAACCCCTACATAAGTTATGGGTTCAGGCTTTTAGCCCACTTCTTTTACTATTTTTACCATTTTAAAAAAATTGACTTATATTTGCACTTCATCTCTTTATTTTTTAAACCACGTTTTTCTTATCTCAAAATATCTACTCTTCCATTTAAATAAATGTTACTAGTATTTGCACTAAATTGAGTTTTAGTCTGACCACTACACAAATTTCAAAGCTACACCAGATCCACTTTTAAATTTGTGTCGGATGTAATTTTTGGTTTAGACACTATGCAAAACCTAAAAAACTCACAAATAAATCATTATTTAAAAATACCAAAAAACAAACATTTTCTATCCAAGAACTACGTAGTCTTTGAATTCTCCATTATATTGAGAGATGTGTAAGTGTTGAGCCCATTCTTGTTAAATGTAAAAAAAATTATTAAATTCATAATAAAAATAAAATAAAATTTCTTTGAGTTAATATAATTTTGTACGATTAATCAGAGGTAACCTTTGTTGTAATAGTTAAATATTGACTGCGATTTTATTGACTATGAGAAATCTCTAAATTTTCCATTGTCTACAAATATTGATCTGTAAAATATGCTCATTGGCTCATTTATTACCACCATCTATTGTGCAACGCCATTTGGCTTTTACCTTAGCACTCCCCTCTGACTCCCCCACCCACCCACCTTCTTTTTCAACTCTACTTCTCTTTTTCTCCTTCACGCATCCCTATGTCTATTATTGCTATTGAAAAAAAAATCATCTTACATTTCATTTCCATAAACTAATTAATATTTCAAATATAAGTATTTTTCAAAAAAAATAAAGCAATTAGTGTCAAAAAAAAAATAAAGCAATTAAACAAAATAATAATATATCATCAATGTTTTGTAAATCATTCTATTAAAGCAAAAAAGACGAGTTTCCTCAAAAGATATTTTTTGTTGTAGATTCAGTTTAATATTATTTCCTGCCATAAAACACTCGAAAGATGGATACTATTATTAGCAAGAGGGAATGAATTTATATGAGGGTTGTCATATGCTCTATATGTCCATGATATCAAAAAATTTAGGCTAGCATAAATTACTTTGTTGAAAGTTTGCAATAATCTCGGGATCGAACCTATGGCATGCATAGATTGATGAGGAAACATTAACCAACCAATTCTAGAAATTATTTCAACTATCATATGTAATATATATAATAATATAACTACTTATAATTTCACTAATTAGGTTTGTAAAAACTATAAAAAAAATTGTGACAATAAAAAAACTATACATTTTTTCATCAAAGATTTTATTTTCATTAAATATGAGTAATTAAAATATTTTTAATTTATTTCTGCCGAACTCGTTTTTCTTTATTTATCTTATTTAGAAAATAAAAGGGTCTCACATAAAAATTCGCTTTAAGCCTACAAATGTGTTGGACTGTCCCTGGTCTAACCTCAACATTGTGGAGAAGGCTTTAGATACAATGAATCAGTTACCTATGAGGCTATGACACTATCAACTATGATATCACTTTGATGGGGACACCAATAAAGTAACGAAAGCACAAAAACGAACCAATACACTGTGGATATAAATTTCCCTAAACTCGCAAGAATATGTGAGTTGTAACAATGATGAATATAACAATAAAGAAAACAAATCAAACAAGAAAAAGAAGTCAAACATTTTAATCTAAAAATCCCCCAAAAGCAATGGTAAAAATCATGGGTTGTCTAACCCTAAGAAATAGATCCACTACGATTCAAATAGAAGTACAAAAGAGTCTTAATTTGGCTCAAAAATCGTTCTTACAATCATCCAAAAACAACCAAGCAGAGATGCTTCCGAGTGAGAAATAGGAAGATGAAAAATACTCAAGAAAGAGGAAATCAATAAAAGAAACAAAATAAAAATTAAATCTATGTGGAAACCACTTATTTAGATAAAAAAAATAGGAGAGAGGTGGCTCCAAATCGCTTTCTTTTGCTTTAAAAATATAGATGGACAGAGGTGATTTCAGATCCAAAATATGGCCAAAAATCACCCCTCTCCGATATATAAACAAGAAGAAAGAAAATAGTAGAGTAAAAAAGTGAGCAAAACGGTTAGGGTTTTTTTTGAGAGCCGATGGAGTAACAGTATTGGTTACTATAAAAAAATGTTATCAAGTGATTTTCAATGTTGTGTGATTTGATAATTGAAAATAATAAACAATAAGAAAGAGAATAGTAGTGGAAAAAAGTGAGCAAAACGGTTAGGGTTTTTTTGAGAGCCGATGGAGTACCAATAACAGTATTGGTTACTATAAAAAATGTTATCAAGTGATTTTCAATGTTGTGTGATTTTGTAATTGAAAATAATAAATAGGCTAGTTAGATAGCACTTTTGGTCGTTTATCTTTGACCAATGTTTCATTTTGGTCATTTATCTTTTTTCCCTTCCTGTTTTGGTCCCTTATCTTCCATTTTTGTGTTATTTTCTTCCTTTTTTATGTTTTTCTTCCATTGAATTTAGCAGACGCAGCGTGTAACACCCCCTTTCTAATCAAGTATTATTTAATATATATTATCAGAGTTTTCAAAATTTAAATCATCGAAAGAGAGTGTCACATTTCAATGCTTATAAAAACAACCAACTTATAATCCAGTGACATGAAGTCAACAAAATAATAGCACGATATATAGCACGATAGTTTAGGGACCAGCCCACAAACACTGCTTTTTAGTTTCTGACACCAAAATAAAATACCTCCAACACAGCGGAAAATTATTAGTCTAGAATCATACTTAATACATCACCACAAATAGTCTAAAAACATAAAAATAGCAATAAAAGTAATACTACGCCCTTCCCCTGGTGCTACATATCAGAGCTGACACGACTACTAGCAAAATGGCATAAGAATGCCTTCACTCGCGATTACCTGCAGTTGCCGACATAAGAAGCAACACAAGCAGTATGGTGAGTCTTTTATACAAATAATAATAGATAGGATAGGCATTACATATTGTCAAGGCAACAAACATTACTAATTCACCGCATTATCAACACATCATCAATAAATTCATTAACATGGTATGATTTTTATGCATGTATGCAACATGCATGAGGATCCTTCATCACCACTATTTTCCTTGAGGGCACTCATCGCTTTGGACCGGAGTCCCACGTCGCTTTGGCCGAAGCCTACACATCGCTTTATGCATATGCATCATGAGACTCTATGTCAATGCACCACAAACACACATATTGCCACAACTTATTAGGCTCACCATTTTTCAGTTATTAACTCATCTCCATCTCACCAACAAATTAGCCTTGAGGGCGTCTCATCGCTTTTTGGACCGAAGTCCCACACCGCTTTCACACTTCGCTTAGTTACAATTTAATTTATACTCTCACGTTAATATTTTAGCTCACAATCACTCCACCACACGAGAGTTGGACCAACTAACACCCTAGGGACCACAACACACCTAGGAACCACACTAGGCGCCACTTGGCGCCACTGGCAGCAACCACTTTGGCGCCCCACCGCAACACACTCACACACCCACGTGCACAACCAGCTCAACCGGGCGCACTAGGCTGCCACATTTGGCGCCTGCACCCAAGACACACACACACACACACACACACACACATTGCACAACTGGGCGCACACAGACACGCAGGGCAGCCACATTTTGGCGCCCTGCTCCGAACACTGACAGCACACACAGGACACGCCTGGCGCCTCGGGCGCTGTGCTGCATTTCTGCTACAAGGCGCGCACGATCCCTAGCAAAATGGCGCTAGGCCGATACACCCCACACACCTCACACAATTATTTTAGCTCCTCAACAACCCCAATTCCCCAACATTCTCAGAATATGCCCACACCATTCCAGCAACAATTTATAGGGCTTCTCATCAATCATTATACTCTAGCATATTTTCACTTGCCACTCAATTGGGGGATTTCCACAAACATTTAGCATGCATAATTCAATCACATTCTCATGGCATTCCAATTAGGCTAAGAACACATCAACAATCATGGGCTTAACACAAACGATTAATTACTCAGCCATTCAACAATTCAAACAATCATAATCCAATGAATTCAACGTTCAAACATCACAACTCTAATAATCTACAACCCAACCTACACATAACACAATTCCTAAGAATTATTATTGGTATAGAAGAGCCCCCATACCTCGAATAAACCGAAAACAGAGCTCTCTCTACGGAGTCACCAACAGAACCACAGCAACTGAGCTCCTCCCTTCCTTCTTTCTTCCTTTTGACACAGTGCAAGGACGAGTCACGAACTCTCGAGCGGGATCTAATTTCAACGGCAGAACGTTTGACTCGCGCACATACAATTAAACACAAGAACAATCAATTCATTACCTAATCACAGTTTATTGGAGATACGAAATCGTTCGTTTACAAATTATTAACTAATGTTTGAAAAAGGAGTACCTATCGGAAAGTACCCGGAAGGACAACACAGCGACAACAGTTGAAGGTATGGATTTGAGCGCCATACGAGGGGTGGAATTCACCGAGGATGGTGAGGATACCGAATCACGGTTCAAAAGTCCTTACGATACCAAAGCGTGAATATGTGAGCGAGTTTGGAGTTGAATCCATGGTGGATTTTCGATTTGACCCATGACTAGCTCAAGATGATGATGGTCGACAAAACCCAAGCAAGGAAGGCCGCGATCTTAGGTGAAAGGGTCGACCATGGTGGTGAGGCCGTGGTGGTTTGTTGGGTGAAACGCGAATTGAGGGAGGGATTAGCTTGCGAGATGAAGGTCAGAATCGATGGAAATGATGCTAAAATCGAGTTGAGAGAGGAGATTTGAGTGGAAGGGTGAAGTTTGAGGGTCATCCATGGAGGAAGAGTGAGAACGAGAGGAAATGGCGTGAGGAACCATGGTGCCGTTTTTGCTGCGACTTCACAACGAGGAAGAAGAAGCTAGGCGAAGCTGGGTGGATCTCGGGTCATCTCGTGGGTGGGGCGCTTTGGGCTTAAGTGACTCGGTGGTGGGGTGCGCTTAGCAACTGTGGGAGGGGTGTATGCGAGTAAAAATAACCAAAACCCATTTTAAACACTTTTAAATCCCAATATCATTATAACTATTATTTTAACACCACCTCAATGGACCAAAATAATTTTCTAGATAAATAATATCTCAAACACTAATATTTTATAAAAATAAAATAAATAAATATATATATATATATAATGATAATAATCATATATTACCAATAGCGTATTAAGATATAATTCAACGTGATTTCAACTAAATTTCAAACTCAAACCACTATAACTTAAAATAGTTTAATCTTATCAATATAAAATAGTTCATAAAACAAATACATATTAAAAGAATGACACACGAAAATCGGGGTGTTACAACTCTCCCCACTTAGAATATTTTTCGTCCCTAGAAAATCACGCTAATCCCAACAACGAGATGAATCTAGTTCGCACTTAATCTCTTCGAAAATTTGCACGATTTAAATCCTAATGTTAACCTCGGTACACCCACCTATAACCTCTCAACGTTCTATTCTTTGGTCTGTGTCACACTAACGTATGCGTCTACTTCTCCTCATGGATTTCAACCTAATATATTGACTCCACCTCTTAGGCCACATAACTGTGCACTTTCATTCTAAGCATAATTCGCCACCACAGGTTCAAGAACGACACACAACTAAAATAAGGTATGAGATAAATTCCTACCCTCTAGGACTACACATAGAATAACACATCAGCACTTGCAGCGCACACAAGTATCTAGAATTTGCTAATCAACTCTCGCATCATCATGCAACTCAAGAAAACAATCTTTTTAACATATCATAATTAAATTAGGGGTATCTGCTAAACAACACATAGTCCTGAAACCCAATGATCTAATCATATTAAACAATGAAACCTCAAAAACAATAATCACATAAAAAAAAATTAATTAAATACTCAGGCATCGTTTTTAATCTATTTATCAGAAGGCAGTAGTTAGCATGTGGTTTTACTATTCTTCACGGAAGTTAAATGTAACATATACTCCTACCAGAACAAGTCATCGCACACCGTAGTGTAAAATCAAGACACAAGTAACCTTACTTCAGTCCTATATATCAAGTTTATTTCTAGTAAGCCCCTATAAGAGTTCTAGACTCATTAGAAGATACAAGCACAATTCACATATATACTTATATATTCAATTCTTAAGTTCGTAAACTCATTTAGAAAAACTTTCAACATTAGGATTATCTTAAACCTCGTTAGCACGCACTTAGCACAATTCAAGACATGTAGATAAAATAACTCCCAATCATATTACTTGTTTAGAAAACATATGCATCTTCACAGCGAAACACGTTCACCACATCATACATACATAGAGAAAATTTTGGACACGTGAAATAAATGAAACAACATAGGGTGAAGATACCCCTTAACACTTCCAAATCAAATAGTACTCAAAACAAAACCATTAGTTCTCGTCGCCTCTTTCATCGGTGGTGAGTACTTGGGGTGATCAGTCCCTCCCACTCACGTAACCAATTAGTGAAGGTAACAGAATTACAATTCAATCTATTTACGCAATTGCACAACAATAGCGACTCAAGCAACATATAACCAACACTTTAAATTTTTTTTTTTTTCTTTTGTAAACATCCTCATAAAATTTTGGGTAAACCGTGTGCTTAAAATCGAGTATACAGTACATTCGAGTTGCAAGAACAGTGGCAACCGAAATCTTCTTACTTATGACACAACAACAAACCATACCCTTTTTATTTATAAAACAACAGAAAATCTCATTCGAAAACGGCATCAAGACAGAGTAAAAAAACAACAGCCCTTTAGCGCAAAACATCATCAAACAACAGCAAAACACGGAGTGAAAATAATACTTCTTTTTAGCAAGGCGCAAGAAGTGTTGAAAACAAAGACGTTTACAACATAAAAACAGCGCTACATTTTCATAAAACAAACAATACGATGATTTCATAAAAATAGCAACTCATTTTTTTAAGCAAAACATGAGATTCTTATGTAGCAAAGCAAGAAGAATGGTATTCTTTTCAAAACAAAGAATAAAGATACAATTTAAGTCACTACACATAGCATTCTCTCAATTTATTCCCAATTTTGTTTATCATCTAAACACACAATTCAAACTCTACAAAGTCTCTCTAAATTACTAGTGATTAAGTTCCATGAAGTCTCTCTAACAAATCTCGAATTCAATTTACAAGTATTAATATTCCCTATACGACAACTTTATACTTATCACCTTTATAATACTAAGTTCTACACAAAATGAGACAACTATAATTATAGACTATCTACTTATTATATTTGAACCTAAACCTCTATTCCACATTATTTTTCCATCTCAAGGTACCATAAATCATAAATCTTAAATACAATATAGCAATCAATTAAAATACATCAAATCAATTCAACACAATACACTCAATTAGGTAAATTACGGTCAACAGATATTACACATAATTCAAATAATACATAGAGCATACATAATTTCATAGCCAAATTCAACGTCATGGAGCACACAAAGTTTCATAGCCAAATATACCTAAAACCAAAATTTAGACAAAAATGGGGTCTAAGATCAACTATCATCCTAGAAAACACATAAAGCGATCAAGCATCCTTTAAACACATGACATTTTGGAATTTGAGAGTCAACAAACACAAAATCATAGTGAAGCGAGAAAACTACTTTGAGATAGCATTCCATAATTAAATCCGTAGCTAAAAAAATAATCGATATAGCGATTACACAAAGTACTCAGAGCAAACACACACATAGCGGCAATAAAACAATAAGCGGCGCTAGTATCAACAATAGCAATCCTACCGTCCGCCAATTCAAACTAATCAACGCAACACAAGTCATGGTTAGAACGAGTACTAAGACTCGAGGACAACTAGACTCGACAATTGGACGACTTGGCGGACGGACCAAACTTCACTCGATACCACTAATGTAACACCCCTTTCTAATCAAGTATTATTTAATATATATTATCGAGTTTTCAAAATTTAAATCATCGAAAGAGAGTGTCACATTTCAACGCTTATAAAAACAACCAACTTATAATCCAGTGACATGAAGTCAACAAAATAATAGCACGATATATAGCACGATAGTTTAGGGACGGGCCCACAAACACCTGTTTTAGTTTACAGCACCAAATAAAATAACTTCCAACACAGCGGAAAATTATTAGTCTAGAATCATACTTAATACATCACCACGAATAGTCTAAAAACATAAAAATAGCAATAAAAGTAATACTACGCCCTTCCCCGGTGCTACATATCGGAGTGACACATTACTAGCAAAAGGGCATAAGAATGCCTTCACTCGCGATTACTGCGATTCTTGCAGCATAAGAAGCAACACAAGTGGTAGGGTGAGTCTTTTATACAAATAATAATAGATAGGATAGGCATTACATATTGTCAAGGCAACAAACATTACTAATTCACCGCATTATCAACACATCATCAATAAATTCATTAACATGGTATGATTTTTATGCATGTATGCAACATGCATGAGGATCCTTCATCACCACTATTTGCCTTGAGGGCACTCATCGCTTTGGACCGGAGTCCCACGTCGCTTTGGCCGAAGCCTACACATCGCTTTATGCATATGCATCATGAGACTCTATGTCAATGCACCACAAACACACATATTGCCACAACTTATTAGGCTCACCATTTTTCAGTTATTAACTCATCTCCATCTCACCAACAAATTAGCCTTGAGGGCGTCTCATCGCTTTTTGGACCGAAGTCCCACACCGCTTTCACACTTCGCTTAGTTACAATTTAATTTATACTCTCACGTTAATATTTTAGCTCACAATCACTCCACCACACGAGAGTTGGACCAACTAACACCCTAGGGACCACAACACACCTAGGAACCACACTAGGCGCCACTTGGCGCCACGGGGCAGCCACTTTGGCGCCCCACCGCAACACACTCACACACCCACGTGCACAACCAGCTCAACCGGGCGCACTAGGCTGCCACATTTGGCGCCTGCACCCAAGACACACACACACACACACACATTGCACAATCTGGCGCACACTGGACACGCAGAGGCAGCCACATTTTGGCGCCCGCTCCGTACACAACCAAAGACACACAGACACGCACAGGCGCCTCGTGGTGCTGTGCGGTTCTGACCAAGCGCGCACGATCCCTAGCAAAATGGCGCCTAGGCCGATACACCCCACACACCTCACACAATTATTTTAGCTCCTCAACAACCCCAATTCCCCAACATTCTCAGAATATGCCCACACCATTCCAGCAACAATTTATAGGGCTTCTCATCAATCATTATACTCTAGCATATTTTCACTTGCCACTCAATTGGGGATTTCCACAAACATTTAGCATGCATAATTCAATCACATTCTCATGGCATTCCAATTAGGCTAAGAACACATCAACAATCATGGGCTTAACACAAACGATTAATTACTCAGCCATTCAACAATTCAAACAATCATAATCCAATGAATTCAACGTTCAAACATCACAACTCTAATAATCTACAACCCAACCTACACATAACACAATTCCTAAGAATTATTATTGGTATAGAAGAGCCCCCATACCTCGAATAAACCGAAAACAGAGCTCTCTCTACGGAGTCACCAATGTAACCACAAAGAATCGAGCTCCTCCTCCTTCCTTCTTTCTTCCTTTTGACACGGTGCAAGGACGAGTCACGAACTCTCGAGCGGGATCTAATTTCAATGGCGAACGTTTGACTCGCGCGCATACAATTAAACACAAGAACAATCAATTCATTACCTAATCACAGTTTATTGGAGATACGAAATCGTTCGTTTACAAATTATTAACTAATGTTTGGAAAAAGGAGTACCTATCGGAAAGTACCCGGAAGGACAACACAGCGACAACAGTTGAAGGTATGGATTTGAACGCCATACAGAGGGGCTGGAATTCACTGAGGATGGTGAGGGATACCAGAATCACGGTTCAAAAGTCCTTACAGTACCAAAACGTGAATATGTGACAGGTTTGGAGTTGAATCCATGGTGGATTTTCGATTTGACCCATGACTAGCTCAAGATGATGATGGTCGACAAAACCCAAGCAAGGAAGGCCGCGATCTTAGGTGAAAGGGTCGACCATGGTGGTGAGGCCGTGGTGGTTTGTTGGGTGAAACGCGAATTGAGGGAGGGATTAGCTTGCGAGATGAAGGCTGTAATCGATGGAAATGATGCTAAAATCGAGTTCAGAGGGAGATTTCGAGTGGAAGGGTGAAGTTTGAGGGTCATCCATGGAGGGAAGAGTGAGAACGAGAGGAAATGGCGTGAGGAACCATGGCTGCCGTTTTTGCAGTGACTTCACAACGAGGAAGAAGAAGCTAGAGGCGAAGCCTGGGTGGATCTGGGTCATCTCGTAAGTGGGAAGTACTGGGCTTAAGTGACTCGATGGTGGGGTGCGCTTAGCAACCGGGAGGGGTGTATGCGAGTAAAAATAACCAAAAACCCATTTTAAACACTTTTAAATCCCAATATCATTATAACTATTATTTTAACACCACCTCAATGGACCAAAATAATTTTCTAGATAAATAATATCTCAAACACTAATATTTTATAAAAATAAAATAAATAAATATATATATATATATATATAATGATAATAATCATATATTACCAATAGCGTATTAAGATATAATTCAACGTGATTTCAACTAAATTTCAAACTCAAACCACTATAACTTAAAATAGTTTAATCTTATCAATATAAAATAGTTCATAAAACAAATACATATTAAAAGAACTGACACACGAAAATCGGGGTGTTACAACTCTCCCCCACTTAGAATATTTTCGTCCTCGAAAATCACGCTAATCCCAACAACGAGATGAATCTAGTTCGCACTTAATCTCTTCGAAAATTTGCACGATTTAAATCCTAATGTTAACCTCGGTACACCCACCTATAACCTCTCAACGTTCTATTCTTTGGTCTGTGTCACACTAACGTATGCGTCTACTTCTCCTCATGGATTTCAACCTAATATATTGACTCCACCTCTTAGGCCACATAACTGTGCACTTTCATTCTAAGCATAATTCGCCACCACAGGTTCAAGAACGACACACAACTAAAATAAGGTATGAGATAAATTCCTACCCTCTAGGACTACACATAGAATAACACATCAAAGCACTTGCAGCGCTACAAGTATCTAGAATTTGCTAATCAACTCTCGCATCATCATGCAACTCAAGAAAACAATCTTTTTAACATATCATAATTAAATTAGGGGTATCTGCTAAACAACACATAGTCCTGAAACCCAATGATCTAATCATATTAAACAATGAAACCTCAAAAACAATAATCACATAAAAAAATTAATTAAATACTCGGGCATCGCTTTTAATCTATTTATCGTAAGGCGAGAGTTAGCATGTGGTTTTACTATTCTTCACGGAAGTTAAATGTAACATATACTCCTACCGAGAACAAGTCATCGCTGACAACCGTAGTGTAAAATCAAGACACAAGTAAGCTTACTTCAGTCCTATATATCAAGTTTATTTCTAGTAAGCCCCTATAAGAGTTCTAGACTCATTAGAAGATACAAGCACAATTCACATATATACTTATATATTCAATTCTTAAGTTCAGTAAACTCATTTAGAAAAACTTTCAACATTAGGATTATCTTAAACCTCGTTAGCACGCACTTAGCACAATTCAAGACATGTAGATAAAATAACTCCCAATCATATTACTTGTTTAGAAAACATATGCATCTTCACAAATAAACACGCTCACCACATCATACATACATAGAGAAAATTTTGGACACGTGAAATAAATGAAACAACATAGGGTGAAGATACCCTTAACACTTCCAAATCAAATAGTACTCAAAACAAAACCATTAGTTCTCGTCGCCTCTTTCATCGGTGGTGAGTACTTGGGGTGATCATCCTCCCACTCACGTAACCAATTAGTGAAGGTAATGAATTACAATTCAATCTATTTACGCAATTGCACAACAATAGCGACTCAAGCAACATATAACCAACACTTTAAAATTTTTTTTTTTTTCTTTTGTAAACATCCTCATAAAATTTTGGGTAAACCGTGTGCTTAAAATCGAGTATACAGTACATTCGAGTTGCAAGAACAGTGGCAACCGAAATCTTCTTACTTATGACACAACAACAAACCATACCCTTTTTATTTATAAAACAACAAGAAAACCTCATTCAAAACGGCATCAAGACAGAGTAAAAAAACAACAGCCCTTTAGCGCAAAACATCATCAAACAACAAAGAAACACTGAGTGAAAATAATACTTCTTTTTAGCGCAAGAACGGCAAGTGAAAACAAAGCACGTTTACAACATAAAAACAGCGCTACATTTTCATAAAACAGCAATACGATGATTTCATAAAAATAGCAACTCATTTTTTTTTTTAAGCAAAACCGCAGCATTCTTATGTAGCAAACAAAGCAAAGAATGGTATTCTTTTCAAAACAAAGAACAAAGATACAATTTAAGTCACTACACATAGCATTCTCTCAATTTATTCCCAATTTTGTTTATCATCTAAACACACAATTCAAACTCTACAAAGTCTCTCTAAATTACTAGTGATTAAGTTCCATGAAGTCTCTCTAACAAATCTCGAATTCAATTTACAAGTATTAATATTCCCTATACGACAACTTTATACTTATCACCTTTATAATACTAAGTTCTACACAAAATGAGACAACTATAATTATAGACTATCTACTTATTATATTTGAACCTAAACCTCTATTCCACATTATTTTTCCATCTCAAGGTACCATAAATCATAAATCTTAAATACAATATAGCAATCAATTAAAATACATCAAATCAATTCAACACAATACACTCAATTAGGTAAATTACGGTCAACAGATATTACACATAATTCAAATAATACATAGAGCATACATAATTTCATAGCCAAATTCAACGTCATGGAGCACACAAAGTTTCATAGCCAAATATACCTAAAACCAAAATTTAGACAAAAATGGGGTCTAAGATCAACTATCATCCTAGAGAAAACACATAAAGCAGTCAAGCATCCTTTAAACACATGACATTTTTGGAATTTGAGAGTCAACAAACACAAAATCATAGTGAAGCGAGAAAACTACTTTCAGATAGCATTCCATAATTAAATCCGTAGCTAAAAAAAAATAACTGACATAGCAGTTACACAAAGTACTCAGAGCAAACACACACATAGCAAAGAATAAAACAATAAGCGGCGCTTAGTATCAACAATAGCAATCCTACCGTCTGGCCAATTCAGCTAATCACTGCAACACAAGTCATGGTTAGAACGAGTACTAAGACTCGAGGGACAACTAGACTCGACACTGGACGACTTGGCCGGACAGACCAAACTTCAGCTCTGATACCACTAATGTAACACCCCCTTTCTAATCAAGTATTATTTAATATATATTATCAGAGTTTTCAAAATTTAAATCATCGAAAGAGAGTGTCACATTTCAACGCTTATAAAAACAACCAACTTATAATCCAGTGACATGAAGTCAACAAAATAATAGCACGATATATAGCACGATAGTTTAGGGACGGGCCCACAAACACCTGTTTTAGTTTACAGCACCAAAATAAAATACCTCCAACACAGCGGAAAATTATTAGTCTAGAATCATACTTAATACATCACCACGAATAGTCTAAAAACATAAAAATAGCAATAAAAGTAATACTACGCCCTTCCCCTGGTGCTACATATCAGAGCTGACACGACTACTAGCAAAAGGGCATAAGAATGCCTTCACTCGCGCGACACTGCGATTCCCAGGCATAAGAAGCAACACAAGCAGTAGGGTGAGTCTTTTATACAAATAATAATAGATAGGATAGGCATTACATATTGTCAAGGCAACAAACATTACTAATTCACCGCATTATCAACACATCATCAATAAATTCATTAACATGGTATGATTTTTATGCATGTATGCAACATGCATGAGGATCCTTCATCACCACTATTTGCCTTGAGGGCACTCATCGCTTTGGACCGGAGTCCCACGCCGCTTTGGCGAAGCCTACACATCGCTTTATGCATATGCATCATGAGACTCTATGTCAATGCACCACAAACACACATATTGCCACAACTTATTAGGCTCACCATTTTTGAGCTTATTAACTCATCTCCATCTCACCAACAAATTAGCCTTGAGGGCGTCTCATCGCTTTTGGACCGAAGTCCCACACCGCTTTCACACTTCGCTTAGTTACAATTTAATTTATACTCTCACGTTAATATTTTAGCTCACAATCACTCCACCACACGAGAGTTGGACCAACTAACACCCTAGGGACCACAACACACCTAGGAACCACACTGGCGCCACTTGGCGCCACGGGCAGCCACTTTGGCGCCCCACCGCAACACACTCACACACCCACCCACGCACAACCAGCTCAACCGGCGCACTAGGTCGCCACATTTGGCGCTGCACCCAAGACACACACACACACACACACACACATTGCACAACTGGCGCACACTGACACGCGCAGGCAGCCACATTTTGGCGCCCGCTGCATACACAACACAAAGACACAGACACACGCGCTGGGCGCCTCGGGCGCTGTGTGCTGTTTCTGACAAGGCGCACGATCCCTAGCAAAATGGCGCTAGGCCGATACACCCCACACACCTCACACAATTATTTTAGCTCCTCAACAACCCCAACATTCTCGAATATGCCCACACCATTCCAAAGCAACAATTTATAGGGCTTCTCATCAATCATTATACTCTAGCATATTTTCACTTGCCACTCAATTGGGGATTTCCACAAACATTTAGCATGCATAATTCAATCACATTCTCATGGCATTCCAATTAGGCTAAGAACACATCAACAATCATGGGCTTAACACAAACGATTAATTACTCAAACCATTCAACAATTCAAACAATCATAATCCAATGAATTCAACGTTCAAACATCACAACTCTAATAATCTACAACCCAACCTACACATAACACAATTCCTAAGAATTATTATTGGTATAGAAGAGCCCCATACCTCGAATAAACCGAAAGCAGAGCTCTCTACTGAGTCACCAATGAGAACCACAAAGAATCGAGCTCCTCCCTTCCTTCTTTCTTCCTTTTGACACAGTGCAAGGACGAGTCACGAACTCTCGAGCGGGATCTAATTTCAACGGCAGAACGTTTGACTCGCGCACATACAATTAAACACAAGAACAATCAATTCATTACCTAATCACAGTTTATTGGAGATACGAAATCGTTCGTTTACAAATTATTAACTAATGTTTGGAAAAAGGAGTACCTATCGGAAAGTACCCGGAAGGACAACACAGCGACAACAGTTGAAGGTATGGATTTGAACGCCATACAGAGGGGCTGGAATTCACTGAGGATGGTGAGGGATACCAGAATCACGGTTCAAAAGTCCTTACAGTACCAAAACGTGAATATGTGACAGGTTTGGAGTTGAATCCATGGTGGATTTTCGATTTGACCCATGACTAGCTCAAGATGATGATGGTCGACAAAACCCAAGCAAGGAAGGCCGCGATCTTAGGTGAAAGGGTCGACCATGGTGGTGAGGTCGTGGTGGTTTGTTGGGTGAAACGCGAATTGAGGGAGGGATTAGCTTGCGAGATGAAGGCTGTAATCGATGGAAATGATGCTAAAATCGAGTTCAGAGGGAGATTTCGAGTGGAAGGGTGAAGTTTGAGGGTCATCCATGGAGGGAAGAGTGAGAACGAGAGGAAATGGCGTGAGGAACCATGGTCGCCGTTTTTTTGTGCACTTCACAACGAGGAAGAAGAAGCTAGAGGCGAAGTGGGTGGATGCGGGTCATCTCGTGGTGAAGAGTGTACTGGGCTTAAGTGACTCAGTGGTGGGGTGCGCTTAGCAACCAGGAGGGGTGTATGCGAGTAAAAATAACCAAAAACCCATTTTAAACACTTTTAAATCCCAATATCATTATAACTATTATTTTAACACCACCTCAATGGACCAAAATAATATCTCAAACACTAATATTTTATAAAAATAAAATAAATAAATATATATATATATAATGATAATAATCATATATTACCAATAGCGTATTAAGATATAATTCAACGTGATTTCAACTAAATTTCAAACTCAAACCACTATAACTTAAAATAGTTTAATCTTATCAATATAAAATAGTTCATAAAACAAATACATATTAAAAGAACTGACACACGAAAATCGGGGTGTTACACAGCGTTGTCAATTTACTGCTTATGTAGTGTCTTAAGTTTCATGTCATACGTGGCAATTCATTAAATGATGTGGCAACTCTGTTTTTTCTTTAAATTATAAAAATGGAAAACACAAAATCTAAATAAAACTAAAAACATTAAAATGAAAAACAAAAATTTAAAAAATAAATTGGAAATTAGTGAAACAAAATCTAAGAAACAGCTTTGAAATAGAAACACGAACTGAGAAACAATAGAGAAAGGGAAACGAATAACATATAAGCAAAGAACAAGAGGACAAAGTCACACAGTGAAGAAAGCATATTCAAAGCATAATCGAAGAGGATGATGATGTTTGTGGTTGTTGTTACGTTGTTGTTGTTTGGTATCACTCAGAACCTAACCCCCATCTTCATCTTCCCCGCTAATTGAATCTAGCGATTTAGGCAACCGTTTTGTTTGATCTTACATGGGTTTTGACCGCAAGGAAGGGATCAAAAGAAACCCTAAATCAATTTTGTAAAATAACAGGTTTCTGGGTTTTTGCCATTTATGCGGATCTGAGTTGTAGATCTAGTTTTCTGTTGAAGCATTATTTTTTTTTAATTTGGTCCCCTATGTTTTCATTTAGTTAATTTTAATTTGGTCCCCTGTGTTTTCTTTTTGTTTCAATTTGGTCACCTAGATTTTTTTTAGTTTCAACTAGTAGGATACCCGTGCATACGCACGATGCTTACGTATTCTTTTTATGAATGAACTTAGACAAAATTTAAATAATCTGAACATTACCCCGTGAAAATAACGACAAATTTAAGAAGATAAAAAAATGAGTCTCAAATAAAAAATAGATAAATTAAAATCTAAAAATGTAAAAATATCTTTTAAAAATAATCGTGTATTTATCCCGTGTTTTTTATACATCGTTGTTGCTATCCTGTGTTTTTTATATATCAGTGCATCATTGCGGTTATCCCGAATTTTTTATATATTAGTGAAGTTATCCCGTGTTTTTTTATATATCAGTGCAGTTATCTTATAGTTTCAATTGATTATTTTAGTTGATTAGTATATTATAATAGATAGTAATCATCAATAAAAAATATTTATCCCGTATGTTTTTTATATATCAGTGACAATTATATTTGTCCTTTTGTAGGTATTAGTGACAAATATTTGTCACGTGTGTTTTAAATATTAATAAGTAGTTTAAATGGTCATTAAGTCTTCTTGTTTTTTTAGATAGTAGGTTTATAGTAGTCTTCAAACCTTAAATTATCAAAGGCAAATATTAATCCTGTGTTTTTGTATATTTGTGCAGCTATTAGTGTTTTTATATATAAGTGCAGTTATCTCGTAGTTTCATTTGATTATTTTAGTTGATTAGTATATTATAGTAGATACTAAAAGATAGATAGTAGATTATCAATAAGAAATATTTGTTTTAAATATTAATCAGTATTTGAAAAAGTAATTACGTCTTCTTGTTTTTTAGATAGTAGGTTTATAGTAGTCTTCAAAAATTATAATTTTTGATGAGAAATATTAATCATGTATTTTTTTTGATATATCAATGCGGTTATCATGCGTTTTCTTATATATCATTGCAGTTATCTCATAATTTTAATTGATTATTTTAGTGGATTAGTAGATTATAGTAGATAGTAAAAGATAGATAGTAGATTATCAATAAGAAATATTTGTTTTAAATACTAAGCAGTAGTTTAAATAGTAATTAAATCTTCTTGTTGTTTTTAGATATATAGTAGGTTTGTAGTAGTATTCAAAAACATTAATTATCAATGACAAATATTAATCCCGTGTTTTTTTTATATATCAATGCAGTTATTTTATGTTTTTTATATATCAGTGTTGTTATCTCGTAGTTTCAATTGATTATTTTAGTTGATTAGTAGATTACAGTAGATAGTAAAAGAGCAATAGTAAATTATGAATAAAAAATATGTGTTTTAAATATTAATCAGTAGTTTAAATTCTCATTAAATCTTCTTGTTTTTAAGATAGTAGGTTTATAGTAGTATTCAAAAATTATAATTTTCGATGAGAAATATTAATCATGTATTTTTTTTATATATCAGTGCGGTTATCATGTGTTTTTTTAATATCATTGCAGTTATTTCATAGTTTCAATTGATTAGTAGATTATAGTAGATAATAAAAGATAGATAGTAGATTATCAATAAGAAATATTTGTTTTAAATACTAATCAGTAGTTTAAATAGTCATTAAGCCTTCTTGTTTTTGTTTTGTGAAGCCTTGTTGTTTTTTAAATTGTAGGTTTATCAATGACAAACATTAATCCCGTGTTTTTTATATAGTAGGATTATAGTAGTCTTAAAAAAATATGGAACAAATATTTGTCACTAATTTTTATAGTAGTTTCTAATTTTATAATTTTTATTGACAAAAAATAATTGTTCTTCTATTATTTAGCTAGGGAGTATGGATATGTGTGAAAAAGATTTAAATTTTTTTGGAAAAAAAGATTTAAATTTTAAGTGTAATTTATTAGTATAGATAGATAGATAGATAGATATTAGAAGATATTAGATTAGATAGATAATAATAATAATAATAAATTTGTGAAGGAGTTTGAATTTGAATTAGAGGTGGAGGCCAGGAAAGAGAAAGAGAAAGAGAAAAGGAGTTGGGAGAAGTGAAATTGGGAAAAGTGAAAAGTTTGATCCATAAAATGACATTAGTACCATTTGGCCTTGTATTAGGTAGTACATGTGTCAATTAGTAGTGAGGGCTAATTTTGGAATTTTAGTGGTGATGTTTTTGTATATATAGATATTAGATTAGATTAGATTTTGTCGTCCCCTATGTCTTTTTTAGCTTCAATTTGGTCCCCACTATCTCATCTTCTTCCCCCTCATATATATTCATCTTCACAGAAAACACTCACTCATGGCTGACCGTAAGTCGCCATCACCACCACGTAGGAGCTCCCCCTGTTTCTCCTTGTCACAATTTCTCTCTCTCTCTCTCTCTCTCACACACACACTCTCACTCTCCATTACTTTTCCAGATATGTGATTTGTGGGTTTTGTTTCGTTTTTTCAGATTTGTGATTTCTAGATTTGTGGGGGGTGAAGGGAAATTAGTAGAGATTTTGTAGATTTGTTGATAGTGTTAGGAAACTTTGTTTTTCCATATTTGTTTTCTTAATATTTGACATATTTGTTGACGGATTTGTGGATTTAACGTTTTTCCATGTTTGTTTTCTTAATTTCCATTTTGTTTTTAGTTTTTGTTTTTCAAGTTTAATGTTTTTAATTTTATTATATTTTATGTTTTTTGTTTTTATAATTTGAAAACTTATATGCTTATGTGTCATTTGGTTTAGATTTAAAGAAAAACTATTTAGATATACACCTCATATATCAGACACTTAGCCACGTCAGCAGTTAACTGTCATTGTGGCGTCTGTTAACTTCAATGGACGAAAAACACAAATAGGGACCAAAATAACACGAAAATGGAAGATGATTGACCAAAACGAGGAAAAAAAATAAAGAAACAAAATAAAACTTTGGTGAAAGACAAATGACCTAAAGTGTTATTTAGCCTAATAAATATCATAATAAAAATTAATCTGAATTTAAAATAAATAAAATAGAAATTATTTTGACAAGTAAGAGATTTAGACCATGTTTGTACCTTAAACTTTAAGGTGATAAGCTGATGGGTATAGTCGTATGCATACTCTATATTTTGCTTATTGTTGAGCAATGTATATCTCACACTTACATACCCAACAACGTTGACATGTGTTTTGTAAATTATTAGTACTAGGACACACGCATGTCTTTATGACGGAGGAGGTGATTAATGCGCTTCTGGATGTAGTTTGAAAAAACATCAACATTTTATAAGGGGGTATAAAAATACGCAACACATATATATAAGGCGAAGAGGCAACAATAATAGCCGCTTGGTGGGATGAAAGCAACAATGTCGGTCCAAAAAATATAGAGTGGAGGTATATTGGTAAGCGATACAAGTAGACAAAATGAGGGGTACATTTTGATAATATAAAAAAAGTGTTGGACAAAAAAATTGTCAAGGGTATGTCGATCAAAAAATATAGAGTGGGGATATTGGTAAATAGTGAGTACAAAATGAGGGTATATTGGTAAATGGTGGGGTACAAAATATAGAGTGGGGGTATGTCGGTCCAAAAATATAGAGTGGGTATATTGGTAAGCAAAGTGGGGTACAAATTAGGGGTATATTGGTAAATGGTGGGAATAAAATTTTCCCACCAAAAGTGGATAAAAAAAGTGTTGGACAAAAAAAAAAATTATCAGTATGTTATTCAAAAATATAGAGTGGGGGTATATTGGAGTGAAGTACAAAATGAAGGGTATATTGGTAAATGGTGGGAATAAAATTTTCCCACCAAAAGTGGATAAAAAAAATAGTGTTGGACAAATAAAAAAAATTTATCGTGGGTATGTCGATTCAAAATATATAGTGGGGTATATTGGTAAACAAGTGCAGTACAAAATGAGGGTATATTGGTAAATGGTGGGGGCACAAAATATAGAGTGGGGGTATGTTTCATTCAAAATATACAATGGGGTATATTCGCAGAAAGCAAATGAGTCTGAAATGAGGGTATATATTTCCCACCAAAATGGCTAAAGTTCACGTTATTGCCTTAATATATAGGGATAGGGATAGGGATTTTCTAAAAACTGTCTTGGTCGGAGTAACGATCAAATTTTGACAAATTCCATTATGAATAATTGATTATAAGTTACACTAACAAGCAAAGATACTCAAGTTGGAGTTTATTCATTTTTAATTAGCTTTCAACTACAGACAAAGCTTACGTATTTAATTTATACACACATTATGAAAGATTTTGTAACGGCGTCAACCAATCATAATATGACACGTTATTAAATTTTTTAACTTTAATCATAATTACCTTGATGTCAAACATATAATGTTGTGATTGGTTGACAATGTAAAATTTTCACATCTTAAGTGAATCAAAATTTAGCTCATATTGTAGATGTTGTAGGTGTTGTTTTCTACTAAAATAATATGGACATACATTTGTTAATTTTGAGATATTGTTAGGCCCCAAAATTAATATTTTGGCATAAACATAATGAAAAGATGGAATATATCTACGAAAACTAAGTTATGACCGTGAAGTCAAAAAATGCGACAAAAAAGAGGTGAAGTCGAAGATTCATTTCAATTAGAAGACAATCATGTCGTAAAGGAAGTGCCTGCATCTTCCAGAGGATATCTGACAAGATAACCTATCCATCACTAAGTTGTCGAAGTTGATTAGAAGCGATTACTAGAAGTAGTTATTTTAAGCTTAGCAACGATTAAGTGAGTAATTAACCTTCATGAACATATCTCACATGTAGCCACGCAGCTATTTGTAACTTTCTCTATAAATATCAATTAGTTCGATGTAATTAGGGTTTGAGACTTCCCACATCTCAAACACAGTAGATTAGCAGACTGACTCAAGTATACCTTCCATACTTTAAAATTTTAATGCAAGTTTATCTTTATGTCAAATTTATCTTCGTCGCAATTTAAAACTTCTTTTAAAATTTTAAGTCAATTTAAAACTTTCTTCCTTCACCCATGTTCCATTCCAATTTTGTTTCCCTCACATCCTCCAAACTCATCCTAACCGCAATTTCGACAAGAATCTTCAATCCACAGGTTGAGTCAAGTCTCGGGCAATTTCATTGATTCATCCATTGATTTTAGACGAGATTACTATTTACCTAGTTCTGATTCTATTACTCGCTTGATTTCCTTACTTTTATTTGTTGTTTGATAATTTGGATAGACCAAGCCAAATTTTCCCCACAATAGATATTTAAGAGATTAGATAATTGAGTAAAAAAAAGGAGATTAGATAGTTATTAACACCTACCACACGTCTATCATCTCATATTAAAATTAAATCTAAATGTTTGTCCTTGGGTAATCAGATATTGGTGGAGTTGGAGTACAAAAGAGGTGTTTTAGTGAGGGAGGATGTATGTGATTATGAATGTGAGGGTTAAAAATGGTGTACGAAAGTTATGAGAATGACTCTCTGATTAATTCCAGGAAGTTGTCCCCTTTTCCGGGAAAGTTCCTCTCATGATATATACTTATTGGTCCACCCTATCATGAATGAAGAGTGGAATTCAATTCTAATTATAAATATATATGATCTGGTGTATAATTTGATTGTTTCAAGTTATTGGTACTGGTCCCATCTCATTTTCCAATCATCATAGCGTGGCTACAACGTATATATACCAGAAGACACGACACCTTAGCCGTTCCTTTTGAGCAGTTGGGAAACACACATTATCTGAATTTGAATAGGAATCATTTAATTATACCAAAAAAAGACAAAGAATTATAATTCTTGGACTTAAAAATAATAAGCAAAATAAATGAGATCGCATGAATATGGGTTAGTTCATGGGGTAACCGTTAAGAGTCTCATATTAGATGTGATATGATCTGGAAAAAAATTTACATGTGGGAGGCATCTCTCGCTCTATAAGACAGTTTTGTGGGGTTGAGTTAGACACAAACCACATTCTAAAATGTTATCAAGAGCCAATCCAGATTCTTCGTAGCCACCCACCATTATCCATGCACTGCCCAATAAGTGCGGGCATGAGATGGTGTATTGGAAGAAACCCATGGTCACGCTCCAATTGTCCAATCCTGGGCGTGAGGGGTGTGTGTTAAGAGTCGCACACCGGATGTGATATGGCATGAAAAGAGTTTATAAGTGGGAGACATCCCTTTCTCTATAAGTCGGTTTTGTGGTTTGAGTTATGCTCAAACCCCACCCGCTATCTAGGCCGCTGAGTCACGCCCAGGTTGTCCACTACAAGAAAAATGGGTTTTTTTAGTGATTTTTTCTCGAGAAAATACCCAACCGCCAAGAAATACGTGATTTTCCGTCGGAAATTTCAGGCAGATTTTTTCTGCCAAAAAATCCGCCGGTAATTTCCAGGGAAAATCCGCCAAAAAATTCATTAAATTCGCCGCAAATGGCCTAAAATCCGCCGGAAATGTTAGTGGAAAATTCAAAAATCCGCCACAAAGTCCAATAAATGCACCGCAAATGCGCGAGTTTTTTTTGTTGAAATTATTATTGACCACTATTTTTAAAATTAGAAAATATTTTTAAATTTTATTTTATTTTATTTTTAAGGTGTGTCATCTTGTTGGTCACTATGGGGAATGGAATTTGATCCCTATTGATGAGTATTTTTAAGGTGTTTCATGTTTCAATTTTTTAATTTTTTTTTTAAATAATTGGAAGTATTTAGTTAATTATAAGTAATCAAAATGAGAAGGAAGAAAAAATATGGATAATGAAAATGAATAAGTAAAGAAAAAATATGAATGAGTGAGTAAGAAGTAAAAAGAAATGGGAAATTGAGAAGAAAGAGATATATTGAGAAATTTATGGAAGTTGGAGAGTATGAGAAAGAAGAAGAAAGATAAGATATGGATAATGTGGAAGAGAATGAGAAGGAAGAGTGGAATGAGAAAATGAGAAGAGTGTAGGAGAAACTTTTATTTATAGGCATTTCCGGACAGTTCCGATGGATTTTTAATGTTTTCGACGGATTTTTTTTTAAAAAATAATAATAAATTAGTAAAAAAATCCGCCCGGAACCTTTCCGGCGGATTTTTAACGTTTCCGGTGGATTTTTAAAAATATATATATATATTTTTCAAAAACAAATCGCCGGAAATGTTTAAAAATCCGCCGGAAAGTTTGTCGGAGGATTTTCCAGCGGATTTGACATTTCCGGGGGAATCTTTTTTAAAAAAAAACCGTCGGAAACTTTAAAAATCCCCCGGAAACGTTAAATATATTTATTTTTTAAAAAAAAAACCTGCTGGTATTACCCCGAATCCGCCGCAAAACTTACTGGCAGATTAAAATCTGCCCGAAAAACCCAAAATTCCGCCGGAAACTTTACGACGGATTAAATCCGCTAGAAATTTTCTGAGGGATTAAAATTCGCCGGAAAGTCCTGCCCTAAAATTTCAATTTTTCTTGTAGTGGTCTAGTTTTGAGCGTGTGTTAAGAGTTCCACATCAGTTGTGATATGACTTGAAAAAGAGTTTACACGTGGGAGACATCTTTTACTCTATAAATCGTTTTTGTGTGATTGAGTTAGGCACAAACCACATTCTAAGAGTAATTGAGTTCGGATCCCACTCAAGGTATTGAGTTCGAATCATGAATGTAGTAAACACTCTACTAGGAGGGGAGAGCCACATGAGCCGACAAAACCGGGAACACTACAAGAAAAGCTTGATTTAGCCACCAACAATTGCCACGGAGCTTATTCCGTCAGTAATTTGCGACGGATTTGCGACGGAATGTGTAAAAAATGAGAGCGCGAAATTTCCCGCTGGTATTTGCCACGGATTTTCCACGGACATGCGAAATGCCAAAATTTGCGACGGAGATGCCGTGGCAAGTCCGTGGCAACCCAATGATAAAAATAAAACACCCACGAGATCCCTAAATCCCTTTCGTAACGCGCCTTTCTTTCTTCCTCACCCTCTCGCTCTCTTCTTCTCCGCCTCCTCACTCTCACCTACAACCCGCCTCTCTCACTCTCAATCACCACCACCTCACCTCCACCCACACTCCCCACCGTCGTGCTCCCTGCTCCATCATTCTTCGCAACTGACGCACTTCTTCGTTGGAAGCAAAAGGTTCAAACTCTTTCTTCTTTTCTTACGAATCCGACGCGCTTTTTCCTTCAAATCTTCGTTAATTCGTGTTTGGATTCTCGGCTAAGGAAAGAAAACAAGAGATTCTAAGGCTCGGGGAAGATCTCAAGGAAACTCAAGGTTCGACTCTCATCGTCTCTTCTATAAACGCATATTCGCGAGCAATATGATATTTTTCGATTATTATTTTTGGTTTGTTTGTGATTTTAATCGATTTTTAAGTACTTTTCTTAAAGATCTTCAATCCGTGATGGCTAATCTGTTCAAGATCTTCAAGATTGTAAGCTTTATTTTTCATTGACTAGTGGTTCCATCTAGGTTGGGAGACTCAATTCATCCGAATATGAATAAATCGCTAGTTGTCAATTTAGAAACAAAAATTGTTGGTTGTAAATTTGTGTGTTCTCTTCTTTTGTAATTTGAGGCATAGAGTTCACAAATGCCATGGCGGCACAACATATTTTTACACTGAAGAAATCTAGTATATTAAAGGACAAATGGAGGAAGCTCTTGAACCAAGCAAAATTGAGTTCTTGCTTTTAAAGTGAGAAGCCTCTGTTGAATTGCATTAATAGTACTCAAATGCTTTATTTGTGATAAACCAATATAATTTTCAGTTCTTACACTGGTCAGGTTTTATTTCTTGTCTTCAAGTATATATATCTTGGACTATTCAATAGCAAGTTAGACGCTGTGAAAAGGCTGCTATTACATGCAATGAAAGGGAAGCAGTTACAAACTTGGTTTAGTTGTGCATCAAATCAGGTAATTGTTCTCAGCAGATGTTTTTAGTTTTTTCGGAAGCCAAGGTGGTTTTCACCTATTGATTAAGAGTTACTACATTTTGTGATCAGAACGAAGCTTTGTCAGCAATCTCAAGTAGACCTAAAGGCTTCCACATTGCCTCCTTGTTAAGGAACCTCAATTTCTATTCCACTGCAAGTATGCAGCCTCCGTTACTAGCTCATATAATTGACTCCTTGTCAACTTTTTCAGATTCCTATTCCACTGGATATGGCAGCTCAATTATGTCAACTTTTTCAGATTCCTATTTCCGAGAGAGGGAGAGGTTCGTGCTGGCGATGGATTCATGATGTAGGCACAGGGGTGAGTGTGGCCAAAAAGGGTTTGTCGCTGCGTCTTCTTGATCTTATTTTGGTTTTAACTTTTGATTCGGTTATCATTCAATCCCTTAGTTTACTTTTTTATTAGATTTCAGTTAGCCTTTTCAAATACTCAATGACTCAAATAAATGGTACTCATGCATTATGAAGAATATACTACAGGCAAATTATTAGGACTTCCAATTTCTTTGATGCTTGCTTTTATTTTCCCCTCTTGCAGGTGTAGAAACATATTTAAGTTTTCTATATGTTGACTGCAAGATTGTGATTATCTGCTACTGGAGTTACAAGCATTTAGTATAACGAGGTAATTTAATCTGTCAAATTGAACATATTTGAATTAAGGAACTACAAAATTTCTGGTAGGCCGGTGGGATGTGTATGGAAATCAGATATTGTTAGCATGTGTCTTTTATGGAAATCAGAATTTCCGGTAGATCAATTGTTGCTGATATATGAATATATGATGAGCCTGATATATACAGGAGGCCGGTGCTTATCATAATAGCTACAGGCCTGCAGCCATGTTAGTCTTAATTAGTCAAATACATGAGCATGAATATAGTGCTGAATTCATATGGAAATCTGTAGAATATATGTTTGTACTAAAAGTGTTAATTATCGGATATTCCTCCAAATTAAATGAGAACATTTTAAGGTCCAACATAAGTTGTGTACACTTTAAGGATTTCTGATCTATCTTTGTCATGAAGCCTTTTTTTTCTAGATCTTTCTTAACCCTCTTGGTGTAGTTTTCCTAAATTACCTTGTGAACTAGTCATGGCCATTGCTGACTCATCATTTGGTAAATATGACATTTCTGAAGAAGAATCTTCAATAACACAACAGTCATCTGACTCTGCTATGCCTTGTAATGCAGATACAGCCTGAAAGAGCCATAGTCATCATAAGTAAGTTTCAAATGATATGCTGTTGACAGTGTGTATTCAAAAACTTTACATGTGTTCTCTTGATCCATTGAGACAGGTAACACTATTTTTTTACTATCTTTAATTACCTTGTGAAGTGTATAAGGCTTTTGCAGTAAGTTCATTAATCACCTTCAATAAAAGTTAAATACTATTCCATAATGTTATATTGGTTTTAACTCTTAGGACTACCATATTTTGAAGATTTTGTTTCAATTTTAAGCTCTAATATATGCAAATCAGTGACATGTATGATTTTATTCTACAGAACTGGCATGCTTTATTCTTTTGATTTCATGTAATTTTTGATTTCCATACTAAACATCATTTAGATTTACCATATTCATTGTAAATCTTTCCTTGACATTCTTTCTGACACATTGTTCTGTTACTTGGACCAACCATACAAGTTGTTCCTCTTCATATGTGTTACTGATTTTTGGATCCACTAACAGTGGATACTTCTTTCCTCTCAGTAGGGGCCTTGCCTAAAAAAACCAAATAAAGAATTAGTTATGTTGCACATAAGCTTTTCCCTAAATAAACAATTAGGTATTAATATATAAAATATATAAAATTAGGACATGTACTTATTGTGGTCTTAATAAAAGAACAGTCTAATTCTCAGTTCTATCTTCTGTTTTTGTCCAAGTTGATTGAGACTCACTTCATAATTTCTTTACACTATTTTACTATATTAATTTTCATGTCCTATTAAGTGTTCCCATGAAGTTGAAGATGAAATTAGCATATCTCAATTCCTACAAAGGTTCCTCTTTGGAGCAAGTACTTCATCTTACCAGGTTCTTGTTGGAGCCAACGTTGTTTCTCTTAAGGTAATTACTTATTTGTATCACTTTCTGGTTTTCATCTATAAGTACTTGCATATATGAGTTGTTTATTAATAGCTTGAAAGTTGAAATACTTCTACTTAATTTACTGGTTTTGGTTTTATATTTGTGGGTGTTAATTCCTTTTTGTGGAGTCATCTTTTAGGTGCTGCATCTAGCCTATTTTTGGTCCCAGATTTATGCTGCTACTACTGGAAATGTAATTCTGTATTTTAATTGCCTATTATTTGCACCTTGACCTTGATGAGTGCTTGTTACTTCTAGTCTATTTTTTGGTCCCCAGATTTATGCTACTACTAGATGTGTAATTCAGTAACTATTTTTTATACTGTCTTTACATTCTTATACATCAATCCACAGTATAACATATGCTACTATCTGCTTCCAGGAATATATCCATAGGGTTGGTAGAACAGCTCGTGGGGAAGGCGGAAAAGGAAATGCTTTACTTTTCCTGATTCCTGAAGAATTGCAATTTCTTTGCTATTTGAAGGTCAGATTCTCTCTTTTTCATAGAAGGGACATACTTAACTAGATGCTTCTAATGTAAGCACTTGGTGTAGCTTAAGAGTTCCAATACATTTGAACTTGACGAAACCTTGTGTTTGTCATTCATATGGAAGTGTATAATATTATGTCTGGATAAGTTCATGTATAATCATTCATCTCTAATATTGTGTTAATGAGTAATTCTGCAATGCAAATACAAGTTGTTGGCATGAGTTTCTGTCTGGATAAGTTCATGTATAATCATTCATCTCTAAGAATGTCAGTAAGATTCACATTTTTGGTCACTTATAGATAGTAAGACATAATATTGGATTCTAAGGTTGCCACAGATTTGCAAGAGAAACATTGCTGTTTATGGGTACTATTGTGTGTGCATGCATGAACTCTTAGCAATTACTAATTCTTTCTAAGAAAACATAGAGTATTTGTCAATTTTTCTTTCAAAAGTTTGGCCCATCGCATATCATTCAAAGAGTGATTAATTTATCTACATAATTGTCCGACAAGGCAATATTGATTAAATAATCACCCTTCTTTGGGTATTATCAATTGGTTTTGAGTTAATGGAGGTTAGCACTGATCTGATCTGATTAATAAACTCTGGTTTTTTCCTATAGCTCTATTTATGGTTTAGTGCATCCATAAATCTTTGTTTAATTTTGGTATATATCTTCTGTATTATTTTCAAACCATTCTATGTTGGCATCTTCAGCTTACTTTCCGTCACATGTTACCAAACTTCAATGAGTGCTGGTGGGACAGTATCATTCTTGACATCTTGATCTGTAATTGGTTTGGTAAGAGTTTCTGATCCACGTTTGTTTTACTTGTTGGCTGGTTGCATCTATTTGAATCAATGCCTTTTGGCATTAAAATGTCCTCAACAGTTTTTAACATGATTTACATGGTTTAATAATATGTAGGAATTTGGGCAGGAATGCATACTGTGAGGTACTTTGATGGCAAAACATACAAGTGGGTTGGTCTAAGCCTTGACCTAATATAATAGGAAAAGTATGTTTTCATTAAAATTGTGTTGTCACAGCTAGTTAACTCTGTAAGAATGTTATTAGTTTTTATTGTGGTTGATTTAGTATTATGATTATGATTGCTAAGTTGCTTCTCTGTAATTGTTACTAGGTGAAACGAACATTAGTTATTTTGTCTATTATTTTATTAGTTTGTAGTGGAGCATTGCATCTTTAGTTAGTTTCTACTAATGTTTGTTAGTAGAAGACAATTAGTAATTAAATGTTTTGCACATGGATTGTACTCATTTATTATTGTGGTTATTATGTTTTGCTTTATATAAGTTTATTAATTTTGATGTTGGAGCATTTGTGTTCTGTATAGATATCAATATTAAATAGAATTTGGAGGCATAATTTAATTTTTTTAATTTTTTTAAATTTCATGACGGATTTGCCACGGAAGGTGTAAGAATTTGCCACGACTTTGCGACGGAAATTTGCCACGGATTTGCCACGGATTTGCGACGGAAAAATTTGCCACGGAAAATCCGTAAGAAGCGTTATGACAGCGCTTTTGCCACCAAAATTTGTCTGTCGTGAATCCGCCAAGCAAATTCATATTTGCCACGGATATTTGTACATTTGCCACGAGAATGTCCGTGGCAAACCACCGATTTTCTTGTAGTGGAACTCGTGGCTAGCCAGATTCCACGGTATAGACTAGTCTCTAGCAATGATATGAGGAAGAAAATTAAACATAATTAAACTAAAATAAGAACTATAACTCTTGGATTCGAAATGATAAATTAAATAAACGATTCAATTAATACGTACTTTTAGTGTAAAAATATTTTACATTATCAACCAACTAAAAATTGACTATTACTAAAATATTTAACTTTTATCATAATTATCAAGGTCAAAAACTTTTATCTTAATTAGCTTAAAAGATTAATTGGTATACACCGCTGATGTACTTTTTTTAGGTCAAAACTTTTTTTATGACGTGTCATTTAATTTCTTTATTAGTTGACGTTATATAAAAAAAGTTGTTTGTCGATGCATAAGTTAAATCTTTATCTTAAAAGTAACATATTCCATGATTTTTGATTGGTTGTGGTGTAAAAAAATTTACACCAACTAGTTGCACAAATTAACTCGTATGGCATGAATTAGAAAATAGAAAAATAAGAAGTTATATTTCATCAACTATTTGCTTATTTTCATTTTCATTTTCATTTCCCTCTTCTTACTATTAATTTTCGTTTTTTTAAAGTTATAATTATCTATCAATATATAACAACCATACAATTACAAACCGTTTCAATGATGGTTTGGAGCAATTGAAGCAAAAAAAGGAGTGGGAGAAAGGAAAGATGAAGAACATGTCGACCTAGAAGGAAAATCCCATGTTGAGATTTTGAGAGAGACCCATTGGGATTTCACGTGGGGGTGTGACCTACCTATCACCTTAAAGGCAAAGCATCTCACGAGACAACACCATCTACATGTAGGCCCTAAATAATCTCTATCCCTTCCTCCATTTTTCTCAAGGAAAACCATCCTCTTATATCCCATGAAAAATGTGAAATTCATATAATAAATAAGTCATAAATAATGTTAGTGTTTTAGAAACTTAAAAAACCAACTAATCAGTTCAACCGATTAAACTATAATAAATCGACACGGTCTATTGTTCAGTTATTTCAACGGTTCGATTGCACTTTAATCACAATTTGAACGATTAGATATCTAGTCTAGTTTTCAAAACATTGAATAGTGTAATAATTTAAGTTGAGAAAAAAAGTGTGAATTAATTACCCTTAATTTTGCCAATCATCCATTCCATTGATTCCTTACATTTCACGCAATTGCTTAGTCATAGCTTTCTCTAACTACTCTCTCTCTCTCTCATTCGGTTAGTCTATTAGCAACTGATTTACAGACAAAAACACGTGACCTAACCACCATCACCCGACCTTGAATCTTTCTCTAACTTAATAATAACCTCTCTAATTATATATGTTTGACTATGCTTTTTGAATACTTTAAATTTCTGCCTCCTTTCAAGAATGCTACAGCACAATATAATTAGAGTCAACTGACGAATGAATAGAAAGAATGTTTTTCAAAATATATTAAAATATTAATTTTCAAAAAAGCTTAGATTTTTTTAGAGATATCATTTTTTATGTAGTTGGCAGACGCCCACCTAGATCATGAAATCCGTCCAAATTCATGCTTGTTACGGAAAGCCACCTTCAACTATTTCATTCACAACTTTAATATATAATTAGAAGATAAAAAAATCAACTATTAATGAAAAAATAGTTATACCTTCATATATTGATGTCTTCCATAACGATTTACAAACATATAGAATAAAGGAAAAGAAAAAGTAAAAAGTAACTTTGATGAACAGTTACTATTTTCTACAGTTTTACTAATTACACCACCCTTTTTCACTATCACGTATCCCACAACCAAAAAAATACAAAGGTTGTGGAGGAAACCAAAAGCCCAAAGCCCGGCCAGTAACAATCAATTAACATGCTGCAGAAGAATTGGTGAAGGGGTTGTAAAAGTGAGGCTTAGGAGCCATAGAGAATGGAGTTTTATTGGAACCACCAGCACCACCACCAACACCAACACCGGCGAGTCTCTCGCAAGAAGGGCACATGGTGAGAGTTGCTGCAGGCATAGCCATGTATAAGGGTTGAGCGAGTTTCAGTGCCTTCAATTCCTGCACTTCTTTCTGTAACCGTCTATTCTCATCTGTTAATGTTTCACAGCATTTCTTTAAATACTCGCAATCCACCTCCGTTTGCTTCAGCTTTGTTCTGTAACACCCAAAATAATTTTAATTAAATTAAAATAAAAAAATTAATTCCTCATATATATTATGCATAATAATTAATATATTTACCTGGCTCTTCTGTTTTGGAACCACACTTCAACTTGTCGAGGACGTAGATTTAACTGTCTGGCTAAAGCTTGTTTTTGTTTCTGTAATTAATTAATTAATCAAACAGAAAATTTAATTAATAAATGGAAACTATATATATGTATGAAAATAATAAGAGAAATTAATTAAAATAGAGGTTATGATTATTTACGGGATTGAGAGTGCTATGTAGTTTGAAGTTTTCTTCTAGCATAGCAGATTGATCTTTAGTAAGTCTGAGTTTCTTTCTAGCAGTGGTTCCATCTTCATCTTCATCGCTAACTCTTCTCTCCGCTTCAATTTCTTCGCTGCTAACATCTCTTTCCTTTTTACCCCCCACTGGAGAAGGAAGAAACAGCGCTGTGAGTGTGAGGTGAAGTAGTAGTTTGCGTAGAAAACTCCTCATAAGTATCCTTTTTGAGGAGTTTCACCACTTGCTGTGGGTAACTTTCACTGAACAAACCCAAAGTTAACGACGGCTCCTCAACCTTGTAGTTATTGTTATTACTAGCATGATTCAACGTTGGCCTTGGGTTATAGTCAACGTTGTTTAACGGTGAGGGACGAGAGATGGTTGTTGTTTCTTCTGGAGGTGTAAAAGTAGTGAGTGCCAAACCTAGAATAAGTTGAAGGCCTGAGTTGTTATTACTAGCATCTTGATCAATACCCATTGGAGATGGTAGTGAAAGGAATTAGGAAGAGAAAAGAAGAGAAGAGAGGTAAGGGAAGTAGAGGAAGGTGTGGTTTAATTTATAAATTAGAGTATCGTGAGAAGAAGAGAGGGAGTTAATTGTGGGAAAGAGGGTGAATGTGACTTTTTGTGGGGACGTTGGGTGGTGTGGGTGGGTGGCTATGATAATTATTATTATTATTATTATTATTATTATTGTTATTAATTATTAATCAAAGGTTGGAATGAGTAGAGAAAGGAATAAGCAAGGAAGGGGGTATTGGTATTGGAAATTATGAATGAAAATTGAAATTCTTCTTCTCTATATACTCACTCATTTGGATTTGGATAGCTAGGTTGACCATATTTTGAGGCCCACTACTACTACTACTAGTGTTACCTAGCACCATTATAATACAACAGACAAACATGGATCATCTTTCTCTCTTGATCGGATGCGTACACATTCACGTGGCGCACTGCTTAACAAACAAACACACCAAGAGGGTTGCTCTGCTCATTCATTCATTCGCTTAATTCCATCCACCACCTACACAAGATGATGATGAGTACATCAATTATTAATTATTTATTACCATACTTTAATTCTTTTCCCATATATGCTTCCTTGCGTATGTGCTTCCTTCACTTTACATTCTCCCAATTATTGTCCCCCTTTTCTCCTTCTTTAGTATTCCATCTCAGCAGCCTTTCATCTTTTTCCTTTTTTTCCCTTTCCATTCTTGCATATTTCATTATTCTTTCACACTATGAAAACACTCCAAGTTAGACTTTATAAGCTTAAAATAAGTATTAGTATTGGGATAACTCTTAGCTTAAAATAAGTATTAGTATTTGCATAAATTTATTTATTTACCTCTTAGCTTAATTCTGTATTAGTATTGGAATAACTAAGTTGTTCATGAGAGACTTTTAGTGACTCAAGAAGTTGGGAGAGCTTTATTTGAGGGTCCTCTCACTAAGGAAGATCACTTCATTCTTTCATTAGCAACTCTATCTTACTAAAGAGCATGCCCTCCACTTCTACGCAAAAACAGTATTACTCGGCTCATTTCCTCTAGAAATCGGAGTGCGGTAGAAGATCTTTAGACAAAAAAAAAACATATTCATTATCTTTTTTTTCCTTTATACATAAGGTAGTTCAATTGACGAGCTAAGAGACATAAAAGAGACGCAAGAAGGGGGTCTAGTTTTCAAATCATGAAAACTAACATTCCCCATGCCCTAACTAGCTAATTACTAACCACAAATATTTGCCTATAAAAAAAACATATATAATATATATTTAATTTACTCTTTTAATTAATAAAATCTTTCCATTTATAAAAATATTCATTTTTTTCTAATTTTATTCCCTCTTTGAATTTCTCTATTGGCTAATTAATGCTTTGTACTCATCTAAAGATTGTTTCATAAGCAATTTCAGAAAAATAATTAAATTGTTGGAAAGCGAAAAAAGATGTATGATGGTTGGAAATTGGTACGTATACATGTGTGTGTGTTTTCTATAAGAAGAACAGACCCACATGAACTGTCTCCCACTCCATGCCTGGCTAAAATAGTTAGAGATGGGTACCATGTCACCTTGTTTACCAATATTGAATAGTTTTTAATGAAGGAGGAATGTGAGGGATGGCTTGGGCGGTTTTCTCTTGCTTATTATGAATGTGGAAGATTGGAAAAGGATGTGCACTAGTAATTAATTAGCGATGGAAAAGAAAAGTAGGTACAAGACACAATTGAAGTTTCAAAGAGTTATAATGGCGCCAGAATATGATTCATCAACAAGAATCCGGATCTTTGCTTAACTAGAAAGTTGATGTCGAGTGTTCCGGACCTACTTTCTCTGTGTTAGTACTATAAGCACTTCCAATAATGCATTGTCGGCGATGTGGAGCTGAAATTAGGTCACTCATAATTCTTCATCATCAACCTAAATTAAACAATCCCAAAATAACGGCGTTAATACCACCTCCAATCCAAATCACTCCATAATTATTAATAATTAAATATATAATTTCTCTTTGGCGCGTCCCAGATTCAATGGCGGATAGCGGATGAGGCTCAGCGCGATTCGATTAGCGGATGGCGAGTAGGGGTGTTTGGTAGAAGACTAATAGCTTAACGTTTTTCGAGTAGCGTTTAACGTTTTTTGAAACGCTAGCGGATAGCGTATAACGTTTCACTTTTTTTGACATTTTTACCCTTATTATTTTTCTTAAATTACTTCTATTTCCTCATTAAATATTTTATCATCCTTAAAAAATTTAATCTTTAATTAAATATCATTTTATGTCATTTTACATTTATCAGCTATTTTAACCGCTAGTTTTACCAAACACATAATTTGCTATCAACTAGTTTATCCGCTATCCGCTAGCGTATTTGCTAACCGCTACTTTTTACCAAACAGGACCATAATAAAAAAAATATATGAAGCGTGTGGTGGATGGAACAAAAGAAGTGTGGATCCTCACAAGTACTTGTGCGACAATTTCAAAGAGAGAGTGACACATACAATATAATAATAAATGCATTAAAGAGCATTATCTTTTTGTTTGTGTCACTCTCTCTCCGAAATTGCCCCACAAGTACTTAAACTCGAACAAAAGTGTTGAGATCACCAACATATGTGTTACCACTGATAGATATTTGGGAACCAGTGTGTATGAAAAAATATTCTTGGGAGAGAGAGAGAGAGAAAAACAAGTATGATGTACAATAAATAACTAAAGGGTATAATAAGAAAAAGAGTTGTAATCTTATCAAAAACAACAAAGTTTATTAGTTCCATTTGATTTGTGTAAAACAACCTTAAGGGTGTGTTTGTTAGAGAGAGAGAGAGAGAGATTTTTACATTATAAGTAATTGATTTTTAGTCTTTTAATATGTGTTTTTAACTACAAATTAATATTAATAAAATAGAAATTTGTGCCAATATTTATATTTTTATTCTGACTTTTATAGTTTTTAATATTAAAATATCAAAGTAAGAATTGTATTTTTTTTATATTAAAATGTTAAATTTTTGTTTTTTAATTTTACTTTGACTATGGAATGAGACGAAGAAGAAGAATCCTAGTTTTCTCAATTTTTTTTTTTGAATTTTTGGGTTTTTTTTGGATTGAAGATGAAGATTAGTCAGCAAAAAAAAAGATAGTGGCATGTCAACTCTGTAAGGACGTGTTAGCTCTGTTAGTGTCAATTGGGCTTTTTTGTAACGGATAATACTAAAAAGGACTATTGGTGAAGACGTTATCTAATTTAAAGGACTAAGTTGGTACGAAAAATAAATTGAACGAACTTGTTACAAAAAATAACTTAAAGAACCCCTGGTGTAATTTTGTCTTTTAAGAAATGTTGTTGTTACTATTTAGGATTATGAATTTGAAATGACATAAATTTGAAATGTGGAATAGAAATGTTGTTGTTAGTATTTAGGATTGTGAATTTGAAAATGTGTAGGATTGATATTGTTGTTAATTGAAAAATTGAAATTGTGTTAAATTTTTGTTAGGGAAGTTAATTAAAGTTAATTGAAATTGTGTAAAAATTTTGTTAGGGATGTTTATTGAAATTGTGTTAAATTTTTGTTAGGGATGTTTTTATTGTGTGTTGTTAATGGAAAAGGGTGAGGTACCGTCCCTCACACCCATATTTTACTCGAAATCATCTTCATTGAGATAATTGCGAGACGATACTAACAACGGTAGGTAGGGTTGGGAGTTAGATATAACTGCATTCACTACTTGGATGAAAAATGGTTTTGTTCTGTCATTGACCCCCATATTCGGCTCAAAATCATCTCCAATGAGATCATATATTGGGAATGTTACGGGGATCTAACGCGTTTTTTTAAATGTGTGTAGATGAATTGGAATCAATTGAATCGTGGTTGCATGTATAATCAGTTATATCCGTGAAGAGCGTGTTTGAAGAAACCTTTTGTAGTTGGGGTTGAAGAATTTATTATGGTAGTGAGGCAAAATATATTGACTGTATTTGAAAGGGGGGATTATATGTCCATGCATTCATTGTGATGGTGTACCTACTAGGACCGATGATGAAATCAAGAATCACTTGTATCATTTCGATTTTAGGCCTAATTATTGGATTTGGGTTGACCATGGGGAACGACTTCCAAATTTTGACGTATGGGCTTTAAGCAGTCCTGGTGTTGGTGTTCCATCTAATGAACAATTTGAGTCGATGGAAAGTATATTTGTGATGCTCTCGGGGTGGATGTGTCATTCGATGAGCCTCAGTATGATAATCATGACGAACTTCTAAATGAATAACCACGTAGATTTTATAATTTGTTATGAGAGTCAAATAAATTGTTGTTTGAAGGCTCACCACAGTTAAAGTTATCTATGTGAAGCTTTTAGCTCTCAAGTCCAGGAGTAATATTTTTGATTTGGGTTTAGATTATGTGACTCAAATGATGTAGGAAGCGACACCTATAAAAGATAATTTGCCAAAAAGTTATTATGAGGCTAAGATGTTAGTTTCGAACTGGGATTGGTATGTACGAAGATTGATTGTTATGTGGATGGGAACATGTTATTTTATGATAATGAATTTGGTAACAACGATGGTGTGCTACAAGAATGCACATTATGTGGAAAGCTGAGGTATCCTGTTCGTAAAGTTGGAAATTGTAACTATAAAATCATCCATGTAAAGTTGATATTCTATTTGCCAATATTTCCAAGGTTGCAGAGAATGTTTGCATCGACTGAAATTGCAGAGAATATGACGTAGCATTATGAGAATTGGCGTACCTCGGACATTTTACGCGACCCATATCAGACGATGAAGCGTGGAAACACTTTGATCAAGTGCGTTCAGATTTTGCCTCGGACCCGCGAAATATTCAGCTTAGCTTGTGCTCTGATGGATTTACTCCATATATCCAAGCATCAGCGACACCTTATTCATGTTGGCCAGTTATTGTTACCCCTACAATCGTCCTCCTGAGATATGTATGACTAAGTCGTATATACTTTTGACTTGTCTAATACATGGACCATCCAATCCAAAAGCTAACATTGATATCTATTTGGAAAATCTGATTGATGATCTCAAGCAATTTGTGTGTTTTGACATATGATGCAGGACAGAAGAAATTTTTTATGATGAGAGCAAAATTGATGTGGACAATTAATGACTTTCCTACGTATGGTATGTTGCCTTGTTGGGGAACTCATGGTAAATTGGCGTGTCGCCACTACATGGAACACACAAAGGCGTTTACGCTTAAATACGAGGGAAAGAATTCTTCTTGTCAGATCATGAATTAAGAACGAACAAAAAGGCCTTCAAGAATGGGGTAGTTGAAACATACTATAGGGGCGTGGAAGCCATAGCAAGAGGAGAAGGTTAGGATGGTTTTTCTCAGTAAAATGGGTCGTCGTTTGTCGGATATGCTTTTTAAATTGCAGACTAGATATCAGAGGCCGAAGTGGATTGGTGAGTCTGTCTGGAGGCAACTCAAGCTACAATAGGGTTCGGATAATTGCCGAAGGCTCAGGATATAAGCCAAGAAGAATCAAGCTTTAGAAAAGGGTGGCTCGCTTCACTATTGCGACTCGATCTGTGTGTTATTATTGTTTAGTCAGGGCAATTAGTTAGCAATCATTGAAGATGTGCGTTTCATTTTTACAGGCTAAGAATCCCAGACACGGTCTCTCTATACCTGAGCTGCACAGGGACACACATGTGAGAAAGGGCACCAAATATTACGTTGATGAGCTCTCGAGGAAGACTCAGGTGAATATACAACCTGATTTGTATTATATAGTGTTGTTTAGTTTAAATGAATCACTAATTTTGCTTTGTTTTGTGGTTATGCAAAAAAAGAGGAATATAATGAGATGATGACTCAGGCGACTCAGGGGAGCCGGAACATTGACTCATCTGATCCACTAACCCCTGAGCTGTAGCTCTTGCGAACCACAACTAGCATAAGATGGTAGGCGGGAAGAGTAAGGGTTGATTGTATGGTTTGGGGCCCTTTGCTCCATTTACTCAGTTTGTGGTCGTCGACACCACGGAATGAGGTTCTAGCGATCGACCTCCTCCTCCTTAACAAGCCACACCGAGGTGACAGAGCTTAGACAACATGTGTAGACACGGGATCAGGCAATCAGGACTCTGCATGATGAGATGGCGAAGCTGCATCGTCAGCTCTCGAAGATGCTGAGGTATCATAGGAGCATGCGTCAATCACAACAGCTAGCTGGGTCTGGGTCCTCTGGGACAGACCTTGATGATTCCCCCTATTAAGACTTTTTGTATTAGTTTGACATTTCAGTATTATGTTATAACAATTCAAACTAATTTATGAAGATTAAGAATTTATTCAATTATTCTCGAAATATTTATTTTCAATTGTTTTATTTATTTTACATTTTAGCATTTATTAATAATATATTAATAAATATAAAAAAACATATTTCAAAAAAGATTAAAACATTAGCTAATTAGCGACGTATTTGGCCGTAGCTAATTAGAACACGTGTCATTTCAGTTAGCGACAGTTTTGGATTTTCATACTAAATAGCGACAGAATTGGCTATCGCTAATTTGCGACAGATTTCAAATTTCGTCACTACGTGTTAGCGATAACTGTTTTAGGGAGAGAATTTTTCGTCTCTAATTCGATCTTAAATTCCATTAACAACAGATTTCTTGCTGTTAGCGACGCATTTGGTCGTCGCTAACAGCCTCTTTTTGTAGTGATTATAATAACATTTTTTTTCAAATATATGTATTACATTATATTTTCAAATATATGTAAAAGAAACTTTGGTGCCTCTTACGCCATTGGTTTACAATACTAAGGATTTCCTTAGTTTTTTATACTAAATTAGTATTAACCATTAGATCTCTATTTTTTTAATTAAATCTAATCCAAAGGCTGTCAGTTAAAGAGGGTATCAATATAATTCTACACATCGCAACCATCTATTAAAAAAACATTTTTATTTATTAACTTTTTATATTTATATAAATATATATGTGGTGGTGGCTACGGCGAGCTCTCGCGGCAAGGCAACGGCTGGTTGGCAGTAGAGCTCGTGACCGACGACGGCGGTGCTCGCGACCGATGGCGGTGCTCGGCGATCGACGGCGGTTGGTGGCGGCGGCCATGGTGGTGTCATTAACCACAAATATGAGTCTGTGGTTAGTGGCCACTAACCACAGAGTCCTATTTGTGGTTAATGGCATCCAACTAGTGTTTTGGATTCCACTAACCACAGATTCATATTTGTTGTTAATGATACCACCATGGTCGTCACCACCAACCACCGTCGGTCGCCGAGCACCATTGTCGGTCATCGGCTCTGCCACGTCGTGGCCGTCTTTGATTCTGCGGAGCTCCGCCGCCGCCACCACCAACAACCCCACCCCACACACACACACACACACACACACACACACACACACACACACACACAATATATATATATATATATATATATATATATATATATATATATATATATATATATATATAATATTTATATATAAATATAAATATAAAACATTATTAGTAAATTACCCCAATAGCATTTTTAGTAATAGTTACTAAATTATTCCTTAGTACCCTAAATCACTCTCGCCTCTTACAATATGGGACCTTGGGCGGTCCCCCTTCCTGCTCATGCTCAGGGCCACAGGGCCTCTTACATTTGTAATTTTGGATTATTGTGCCAAGTAGAAGAGAGAGTGGCACATACAAAAAGATAATATACCATTTGTTGCATTTATTATTTGATTGTTTGTGTAACTCTCTATTGAACTTGACACAATAATTACTCCTTACTTATGAGTAGTTAAACTCTATATTTTTACAAAATAAAATCATTTAAAATCAATTATATGTAAGTTATGATACTTTTTATGTTAGTTATTTATTTATTATTTTTTGCTGTTGAAGTATGGGTAACTAACGCAGTACGGGCACTTGGGTGCCCAAAGAGTATGGGGACGAGCATTAAAGCAGCAGCCATGTATGTGCGGGCTCGAGTACAGAAATTATAGTGTCATGCCTAGAGGATGCCTATTGTCATCTCTAGTGATGGTTGTCATGTCATTTTTTTTTAGAAAAAATTTAGGTGAGTGAAGCTCTAAAAGCTCACCATAGTTAAGGCTGAGCGAATTCTAACAGGCACCACCAATGTTAACACAGACCTCAAGGCTCATCTATAGTCATTTTTTTCTACATTACTCCACCAATGAAACGTGCAATGTTGTGCGATGTGCGCTTCTGCTTTTTGAGAATTGTAGGTTGTGTGTTTTGTGAAGCCCTAAATCTCTATTTATAGAGGTTGTAAAAAATATGACAGTTGGAAAATTTCTAACATTGTTTTTATAAGTGGATAGTCGATTGCTTGCTTAAAAATCGATTGTGTGCTTTAAGAAACATAAGAGAAGAATTGATTGTGTGCTTTAAGAAACATAAGAGAAGAATCGATTGTGTGCTTTAATAAGGTAAGTGAACAATCGATTTCTTGCTTGTGGAAACAAGTGAACAATTGATTTTGTGCTTCACAAATGCAAGTAGAAAATCGATTTCTTGCTTGTGGAAACAAGTGAACAATCGATTTTGTGCTTTAATAAGGCAAGTAGACAATCGATTGCTTGCTTGTGGAAACAAGTGAACAATCGATTTTGTGCTTTAATAAGGCAAGTCCATAATCGATTGTTTCCTTTATAAATCAAGTTAGGACAGGTCGATAATCTATTACATAATCTATTATGTGCCTGTGCCTAACATATTTAGCATGCTTTTATCAAATGAAGACATATGATAGATTTGCTTGTGTGAGTGTTAGTGTGTTGAGTGATTTGAGCTGATCTTCACAAGCGGTTTACATTCATTCCTAAGACACGACCCGACTTCCTAGCAACTACCCTTAACACGGACTTACTTCTTGGGTTGGTTGTGCCTTGGAGTTCCATTTGTCACTTTGTCTTAGATTACTTCATCATCAAAACTTAACCTGCAACACAAGATATCCACAACTCCCACTTTTTTCCTACTTTCTCCTACTTTTTTTTCAAATTTCAAAATTCAAATCAAACTCACCCACTTTCTATCTACTAATCTATTTATCAATTTATACAAACAAATCACACTTATATTACCAAAACAAGCCTCCCTATTTACTTTACAACCCATCTAACTAAGGACAACATTGGAACTATGAGATAACCGTGACCGATATATAAAAATCATTGGACCCACTTTCTTTTCCCACTATATACTATAATCTACTAATCAACTAAACTAATCATTGGAACTACAAGATAAACGCACTGAGATATAAAAAACACGGGATAACTGCACTGATATATAAAAAAATACGAGATTAATATCTAACTATCTATTTATACAAACAAACCACACTTAAATTGCCCAAACAAACCACAATTAAAAAGGACAACATTGTATTTTCTATCACATTTTTTTTTAAATTTGTTCTCCCAATGCACTTTCTTCTTACTCCTACTTTTTTCCTACTTTCTCATTTTTTTCTTTCAAATTTCAAAATTATAATCAAACACACTCACTTTCTTTTTCCACTATCTATTATAATCTACTAATCAACTAAAATAATCAATTTAAAATATGAGATAACTACAATACAATATATATATATATATATATATATATATATATATATATATATATATATATATATATATATATATAACACGAGAATCAGATCTTGATATCTAAAAAAACACGAGATTAATATCTAAAAAAACAAGAAGACTTAATGACTATTTAACCTATTGATTAATATTTAAAACACATGTGACAAATTTTGTCATTAATACCAATACAAGGACAAATAATTGTCACAAATATATAATAAAACACGGGATAAATATTTCGTATTGATAATCTACTATCTATCTAATATCTATTTATCTAATCAACTAAAATAATCAATTGAAAGTACGAGATAATTGCACTAATATAAAGAAAACACAAGATAACTTCACTGATAATTTAAATACGGGATAACTTCACTGATAACAACACAAGATTAACATAAAAAAAAAACTTAAATGACTATTTAAACTACTAAATAATATTTAAAACGAATATGACAAATATTTGTCACTATTACCTAAAAAAGGACAAATTTCAAAATTCTAATCAAACCCACTCATTTTCTTTTTCCACTATATATTATAATCTACTAATCAACTAAAATAATTAATTGAAACTACGAGATAATTGTACTGATATATAAAAAAACACGAGATAACTGCAATGATATATATAAAAACACGGGATAGTTGCACTGATATATAAAAAAACACTGCACTGATATATTTGATAATCTACTATCTATCTTTACTATCTACTATAATCTGTTTATCAACTAAAGTAATCAATATATAAAAAAATACGGGATAATTGTACTGATATGTAAAAAACACCAGATAACTGCAATGATATATAAAAACATGGGATAGCTGCACTGATATATAAAAAAACTCTACACTGATATATTTGATAATCTACTATCTATCTTTCACTATCTACTATAATCTACTAATCAACTAAAATAATCAATTGAAACTATGAGATAACTGCACTTTATATAAAAAAAATGCGAGATAATTGTACTGATATGTAAAAAACACCAGATAACTGCAATGATATATATAAAAAAACACGGATTGCTGCATTGATATATAAAAAACACGAGATAACACTGATATATAAAAAAACACTGCACTAATATATAAAAGAACACGAGATAAATGCAAAGATTGTTTTTAAACGATACTTTTCCATTTTTGGATTTTAATATTTACCTATTTTTTATTTGAGTCTCTTTATTTATCTACTTTAAATTTGTCTTTTTTTTCACGAAGTATTGTCCAGACTATTTAAATTATGTCTAATTAACTTCATTCATGAAAAGAACACGCATGGCAGCACCCGTGCATATGCACGGGTATCCTACTATTCTAATATAATATCTATTTATACAAACAAACAACTTACAAAATTACAATTTTAGACATTTTACTTTTTTGACACATCACCACTTTTATTTTATTTTTTATTTTTTAATTCTACTTTCTCTTCCTTCCCCACTCACTCTCTTTCAATCTCACGTTTCCCAATATTTCTTACTTTTTACACCTCTATTATTAGTGGCCCCCACACCCTTTATTTAAAAATAAAAATATTTCTTTTCCCAAATATTTTTAATCTACTATATAATCTAATATAATTAAATTAATATTAAATAATCTACAATTTACTCCTATTTACTATCTAACCTAATATCTATTTATCTATTTATACAAACAAACCACATTTAAATTACTCAAACAAGTCTCCATATTTACTTGACAATTCATCTAACTAAAGACAACATTGTAATTTACTATCATACTTTTATCAAATTTCTTTTCTCAATGCATTTTCTTCTCACTCCCACTTTTTTCCTACTTTCTCTTACTTTTTTTTTCAAAATTCAAAATTCAAATCAAAATCACCAACTTTCTTTACCCACTATCTACTAATCTAATTTAATATCTATTTATATAAACAAATCATACTTAAATTACTCAAACAAATTTCCCTATTTATTTGACAACTCATCTAACTAAGGGCAACATTGTAATTTACTATCATATTCTTTTTCAAATTTCTTCTCCCAATGCGCTTTCTTCTCACTCCCATTTTTTTAACTTTCCCCTCTCTTTTTTTCTTTCAAATTTCGAAATTCAAATCAACTCTACTAATAAACTAAAATAATCAATCTAAACTACGAGATAACTACACTAATATATAAAAACACGGGATAACTTCACTGATATCTAATATCTAATCAATTTATCTAGTCTAATATATCTATATCTATTTATACAAACAAACAACTTACAAAATTACAATTTTAGACATCTTACTTTTTTGACACATCACCACTTTTGTTTTATTTATCATTTTTTAATTCTACTTTCTCTTCCTTTCTTGCTCACTCTCTTTCAATCTCACATTTCCCAATATTTCTTACTACTTACACATCTATTTTAGTTGCCCCCACACCCTTTATTTAAAAATAAAAATATTTCTTTTCCCAATTTTTTTAATCCACTATATAATCTAATATAATTAAATTAATATTAAATAATCTACAATTTACTCCTATTTACTATCTAACCTAATATCTATTTATCTATTTATACAAACAAAATACAATTAATTAATCTATTTATACAAACAAACCACATTTAAAATACTCAAACAAGCCTCCATATTTACTTGACAATTCATCTAAGGACAACATTGTAATTTACTATCATACTTTTATCAAATTTCTTCTCTCAACACATTTTATTCTCACTACACTTTTTTCATACTTTCTATTACTTTTTTTTTCTTTTCAAAATTCAAAATTTAAATCAAACTCACCAACTTTCTTTACCCACTATCTACTAATCTAATATCTATTTATATTAACAAATCATACTTAAATTACTCAAACAAGTTTCCCTATTTATTTGACAACTTATCTACCTAAGGGCAACATTGTAATTTACTATCACATTCTTTTTCAAAATTCTTCTCCCAATGCACTTTCTTCTCACTCCCATTTTTTTTTAAATTTCCCCTATATTTTTTTTTTCCAAATTTCGAAATTCAAATCAAATCTACTAATAAACTAAAATAATCAATCTAAACTACGAGATAACTGCACTAATATTTAAAACACGGGATAACTTCACTTATATATAAAAAAACACGATATTAATATATCAAAATAAAGGGAAAACTTAATGACTATTTCAACTACTGGTTAATATTTAAAACACGGGATAACTGCACTGATATATTTGATAATCTACTATCTATCTTTTAATATCTACTATAATGTACTAATCAACTAAAATAATCAATTAAAACTATGAGAAAACTGCACTGATATATAAAAAAAATGGGATAACCATAATAATATGTAAAAAAAAAGAAAAAACGAGATAACTGCAATGACATGTATAAAAACACGGGATAACTGCACTGATATATAAAAAACACTTCACTAAAATATTTGATAATCTACCATCTATCAGTTACTGTCTACAATAATCTATTATTCAACTAAAATAATCAATTGAAACTATGAGATAACTTCACTGATATATTAAAAACACGAGATATGCGTGACTTTGATATATAAAAACACGGGATAACAACACCGACATTAATATATAAAAGAACACGGGATAAATGCACAGATTATTTTTAAATGATACTTTTACATTTTTAGATTTTAATATTTATCTAATTTTTTATTTGAGGCTCCTTTTTTAAATACTTTAAATTTGTCTTTTTTTCTACGAAGTGCTGTCCAGACTATTTAAATTATGTCTAAATTTGTTCCTGAAAAGAATATGACAACACTTGTGCGTATGCACAGGTATCCTACCAGTAATAATGAAAATTAAAAAATGATGCAATGGGTGGAAAGGTAGACACGTAAGGGATGAAAGCATGTATGTGGGCCTCAGACATAGAGGCCCCACCAATGATTTGGTATTTTTGCATTTGATTCCGTGGGAGTGAGAGAGAGAAAACATAATTTGGGATAAGCTTTTGGTGATGTTTGTCTAATTGTCTGTTTCTGGCTTGCCTTTTTATTGGGTGTACTAGTAAATCTTTTTTTTTTCTCAATAATTTTGGTGTAATTCTTGCCTTGCCTTTAAGGGCGGCCACCCAATCCAACCACGCCACTGAGGCGCGCTCTTTTCTCATTTCGCCTCTCATCATTTTCATTTAATTTATTTTCACTTTTTAATTTGGTGGGACGTTTTTTATTTAAATATTTTATCTACCTGAATTTAGTGACTTTCCTGATTACTCCCTCCGTCCCATATTATATGTCTTTCTAGGAAAAAAAATTTATCCCACAATACATGACTTTTTAGAATACCAATATAATATCAATTTTCTTTTTCAGTCATACCCTTCATTATTTAGTATATCTCTTCCTACGATTCTACTTTTTATGTTTCCAATGTCATTAATGAAGGACATTGGTAAACTAACTCACAATCTCTCTTTCCCATATAAAATTAACTATTTTTCTTAATTCATGTACCACAACCTTAAACGACATATAATATGAGACGGAGGGAGTAATATCTTTAGGAACTTTAGGCTATTTTTAGAGAGAAACCAATACCATTAGTTTAGTGCCGTAAACTATCTTGACACACAATAGTCAAAGAAAAAGAGAAAAATATGAAAAAGAAAAGGTTTTTTTCCACCCCTCCTTGTCACTCCACCCCCATAATTACATAAACGGACGAAAATACCTTTGAAAACTTACAAAATTACATTTAAAAGGGGATTTCGAATTTATAGGTAATTCCGAAATTCTTTTAATTCGAAATTCACCCCCCCCCCTTTTTTTCTTTTTTTAATTTTTAATTTTTTTTATTTACATTTTCCCTTTTTTTAACAGTGGCGAGTATACGACTGCATGACACAGTATAGCGCCGAAGTCTCTGGGAGCAAAGACCGCACCCGACGACGACGACCACAAAGATCTTCGGGAGTCCAGACGATCCCTTCTCCACCCATTTCGAGTAAAGCTCCATCTGCGGACAGAATCATACGGGGGTTGCTGAGGTATCATATTCGGGCACAGACTTTTTGGCAGACTAGTAGAGACGCAGCCTACCACAGCGAGTGCGATCCTGATTACCTACCTTGGTACAGTCAGGTATCCAAGGTCCGTCTTACTCTGGTGCCAGTTGCTTAGATCATATATGAAGTCTCTTTACTCGTATATCACAACGCTTTCGTATAGTTATTTAAATTGTAAACCGTTCGTATCGTATTTTAAAACTAATATGCGCGTAAATCACAATTTAATATACAAATACAAATACAAATACAAATTTTTTAAAAACAAAATTTTTTTTGGTCCAATAAAAAAAATAAAAAAATTCGGATTTACCTCATATATGAGGTAAATCCGAAATTCCCAAAACCAAACCCCCTTTTTTGAACCGAATTTACCTTAAATCGAGGGGCAAAAAAACCAAACAAAACCAAAAAAAAAAATTATTTTCCTAAACAACACACATTTTAGATTAAATACCAAACTAAGCCACTTTTTATTTCCTTTGGTGAACTCGCCCCCCCCCCCCCCACCCTAGTTCACCAAAGAAATTTTGCAATTTTTTTTAAAAAGCTTTGTAGAACTCGCCCCCCCCCCTAGTTCTCCACATGGTTTTTAATTTTTTGATTTTCTTGTATTTTATTTTATTAAAATCTAAATTAATTTAATTTAATTACAATAATTAATTTAAATAATTAGAATAATTAATAAAATTATTTATAAAATAATTATTGTAAAAATACGGTAAATAATTAAGATATTAATAAGTGGAGCAATTTAATATTCGATAAGAACAAAAAGGAAAAACACAAATTGCAAAAATACAAGCATAGGAAATTTAAAACGAAACAACAGAAAACATAATACAACCTAGTTCTACTTAGAACTACTACTACTACCTCTAATATAACTTGGCGGAGGTGTTCGATGATTCTTCTGCTTTGACGAACAATTCGAGATAAGGTTCAATGAAACCTGGAATTCTTCATGTTTCTCAAACATTTGACGAATGTCTTCGTCATTCTTGATAGGCTTTAGGCACTTCGAATACGACACGTGGGTTCCATTTCACGACGTAGGGGATTCACATTCGATTTTTTTAATTTCTTGCTCAACACCATCTAGTTTCACATTTTTATTAGTTTTTCTTTCAATTCGGCGAATGTGATGTTGTTCTTAAGCCCGAAATGTTTAGTTTTTGATTCACGCCTATGAATCAACAGAGATCGTAATGGTCGCCCCAGACTCATTAGTAGTCCGATACTCAACTTTACAGGGTGCGTAAGTATGGGTTGTTGTGGTGCGGGTGGTGGTGGTTGAAGAAGATGCATGATCTCTTCCGAGTTCGTATTGTGTTCACATCTGACTCTAAGATTTGTCGCCCCATCTAACGTTAGCTAGATGTTCCATCATTGCGCGGACGTCCTCGTCGCTTTGGATCTCCATGGATGAATAATGGACGGTCCCATCATCTCTACAATCGAACTTTCAAACGATACGCTCCACGTCTTTACGCCACCCTCCTCTCGACGAATCTTCCTCTCGGCCTTTCTCCTTGAGTTGGGCGAATGTGATGTCCTTATTCATCCCCGCATAACACATGGTTAGGACAACGAAACACAGCGCCATGTTCGTCGGTGGTGGCAGATTGCATTGTGATAAAGGGCGGTTAGGAATTTGTCGTTGAGTACTGGGTTCGCACAACCGCCATTCCATTTTAGCGGGTGGGGCGATGGTTTTGGGGAAGAAGCGAGAGAGAAGAAGATGACTCGAAGCCAAAGGTTGGTGATAAACCGGTGGTGTTAATGTTAGTGTAATTTGATAATGTATTTATAATAGACGTGATCGTGTGTGAGCCGTTGATTTAGGGTGATCATAACCGTTGATTGTAGGGTTTAGTGTCGGCAAAATCTAGGTTGTTAAATTGTGTCGGCAAAATCTTGGTCGCGTTTAATAATGTCGGCAAAATCTAGGGCGTTAAATAATGTCGCAAAATCTAGGTCGTTCAATAAAAAAGACCGACAAAGACTATACACACTCTCGCACAATGCAAAGATGCACACTGCACATGCACATGCACATGCACATGCGCACAATGCAAAGACAAAGATTCTGCACAATGCAAAGACTCGCACAATGCACACTCGCACAATGTACACTCGCACAACGCATTATTAAAGATTGAAGATAAAATATTTAATAAGTGATCCAACTTAATTAAATGTGACTTAACATTAAAACCTTAAATTTAATAATTGACAAAAATACCACTTGTTAATTTTGAAATACAACTTCAAACTAATAATACATTAAACAACATTGACTAGTTTACATTGCGGTTAGAGGCGCTTTATTTTGTTGTGACCTCATTTCTACAAATTCGCATCTTTTGGTGCGGGTTCCCGCTTCTCTTTGATCCATCTCTCGCATTTAATACGAGTAGATCGTGGGCTACCCTTTTTATCTCTTCTTTTAGTTGGATCATCTTTGTAGTTCAATCGTATTGAAATCAAGGCCATGAGGTCTCGATGAGCAAGGGTGGGAACTCCACAATGTAAGTATTGAAAACATGATGCATTGTGTAGTAGGTGGATCAACAAACCGCAAGTGGTCGTGAATCGCATTTAGAGCATCTTTGCGATGGCATGTGAACATGGGTAATGAAGGGCCGGAATTCCCCACACTCACGAGTTTTGATGCGAAAGTCGACCACAAATGTCGTCGCAGTCTACCACTTTGTGGTCGTTGTTCTTCCCGAATTCGAACAATTGCTTCGCACGATCGTGAATTGCGACGGTGTGCATTTGTGACACTTTGATGTTTTCAAAGAATGTTTTTCATCAATGTTTGAGAGAACATTGTTCCGGATGCCATCATCGCTGCGTGCTTGTGTTCCCCGTTTCACAAAGATCTCGTTCATCCTAAAATATGTTGCATCTATTAATGAACGGATCGGGAGATTCCGCACCCTTAAGGACATTGTTGATGCACTCGCAAGGTTTGTTGTCAAGTGCCCCCAACGGCAACCTCCATCTCGCGATATCAACAATCGTTTCTAGGTTAATGTCTTCAACCCAATGCACGCCATCGGGACCTACTTACGCCAATTTTATTTTTGTAGTGATTAGCCGATCTCTCCGTCATTGAGTATGCTGAAGCAAGTAAAGTAAGATGTTGGTAATTATGGAATGCAAAATACATAATAAAAAATTAATAAAGTTTGAAAGATACTGACCCATATTGACGAGATGTTTCCTGGCAGGAGTGTTCTTAAAGTGTCTCATGAAGTTCTGTGCTATGTGGCGGATACAGAATACGTGTTTCCAGTTGGTGTTTACACGCCTAACAGCACTTTTGATAGACTCGTGTCTATCCGATATCAAACAGAGTCCCTCCTGTGGTGTCACAAATTGTCTTAAACGAGAGAGGAAGAAATACCAAGCCTCCGCTGTCTCACCCTCGACAACTGCATACACAATTGGGAAGGTTCTGTTTCTTCCGTCTTGTGCGATTGCCAAAAGAAGGACCCCTTTGTACCTACCATACAACCATGTTCCATCAACAGACACCACTGGTTTGCAGAATTTAAAGCCTTGTATGCACGGGCCAAAACTCCAAAAGATGCGGTGGAAAACACCTTTGTTGGTGACTTGTTGTTCGTTCTCATAGAATGGCTTGTACTGCCAGTCGATAACTGTGCCTGGTATATAGTGAGAGAAACCCACTAGGCATCTGGTTACCTCCTTGTAAGAGTCTTCCCAATTACCGTATACTTTTTCGATTGCTTTTTGTTTAGCAATCCAAGCCTTCTGTAGGAACTCGTACGTGAATCGCTCCTTGATGTGTGCAATCAACACGACCATCGATATTGTTGGGTCCCGCCTTACAAGTGGAAGGATATGAGAACATATGAAGGAAGACGTTATCCGGAGGTGATCTTGGGAAATATTGGATCTTTGTACATGTGTGTGGGTGAGTCAACTTTGTAATCCCCACAAACAGTATTTTGCTCCGAGCCTCACAACACACCTCCACAAACACGTATCGTGAACACAAGAAATCTCCCAAACTTTAGTAGTAGATCTCGTTGACTTGGTATGAAATGTAATTGTTTAGGTGATATGTTTGGATGAATTCCATGGCTATTTCTTTTGTGGGAAATTTCATTTTGAGTTTAAGTTCGTTTGGGTCTTCATTTGATAAAAGTTGGTTCCGGTCCATGGGATGGGCAAACTCTAAATCATAAGGTTAGGCTATAAGTCGTGACATTTTGAAAGTGTGGGACAAAGCTCGCGAATGCAACACCTATGTTGGGGGGTAGTTTGAATTGGTTCTGAGCGTCTTCATGCTCAAGAATTTCATCTTCATCATCGCTTATAATCCCCAACGTCCTCATTATGGACACCAACAAACATAGTAAACGGTGGGGTATTAGTTTCCGATTCTTTGGAGGGTTAGTTGTATTAAGTTCAATGGGGTTTTGTGAGGATGATGGTGCAGAGTGATGGTCATGTGTTGAAGGACTATAATGCATGTTCGTTTGGGATGATGAAGGATTGAAGTGAGGGTAAGCAGGTGGGATGAAATCGGTGTATGGTTGAAATGTTTGTTGAGAAAAAGGGATGGTGTGTGGTGGTGGAGATGGAATAGAGTGGGGTTCACTTACACGAGTATAGTTTGAAGGAGCATCAACCAAATCTGCAGATATTTCGGTGTCTGAGATACCTTGACCTCTACATTGTTGGTAATGCTCCATCATCATTTCAAGTTGTTCATCGGATGTAATTTGAAACTCGTGATAAAAGTCACAACCAGCTGTGAGTGTTGTGGGGTATCGATATGTAATACTAGAAACCATTTGGGAACGGTCAGGAGATATTATTTTTTCAATGGCTTCTTTAACTTGAGGTAGTTTGAATTTAGAGCTGAGTTTGACAAGGGTGTAGTTTTGACATCTAAACAACAAACCCCGAGTATCTGATTTTTCTACATAACCATTGTAAAACACGGTGATAAAAACTGGGGCTGGAGTTGGAGCCATTGATGAAGTTGGGAGCAGGAGGGTGTGTTTGAGTTTTAGTTGGTAGTAGGAGGATTTGTAAAGGTGTGGTTAGTGGTGAGAGATGTAGTGGGTATTTATTGAAATTCTGACGGTGTAGATTGCCTTGAGGGGTTTTGGTTTTGAAGGTCAGGATTGCACCGTGACTTTTGACGGCTACGATTGCACCGACAATTTTAATGGCCAGGATTCCACCGACAGTTTTGAATATTTCAATGTGCATTGTTCATAGAGGACCAGCTTGCATTGTGCGAGTGAATCGCGTGCATTGTTCGTAGTCCATCAGGCGTGCGTGCATTGTTCAGAGTGAACTGTGCACCGTGCATGTGTATGGACCTGACCATTATCAGAACAATCATTACAACCACTAATTAAGGCATCTTGACAAAGCCTAGTGGACAAACCCTAGTGGCCCCCTTGTCTCCCACTATCAGAAGGTGAAATGCATGTGAATAATTATTGAAAGTCCGACGGTTTAGATTGCACCGACAATTTGAACGGTTAGGATTCCACCGACCGTTTTGTTTCTTGCAATCCTACACCCATTATGGTCGTGGCAATGTAGGGTAAATTTTGTGAAAATAATGCACATAAAAAATTAGGGGAAAAAAGGGGAAAAAAGTAGGGCAAATAACCATGTTAAGTTTAGGTGAAAATAATGATTTTTAACACACTTTCTAGTAAATAATTTACTCATTAAAACATTTTTAAATTTTTTTTCCCAACACAACACTTTAGTATTACACTTTCTCTACAAGGTATAATATTTACAAAATTAAAATACAAATTACATTCGTGGGAAAAATGTTCCTAAACTTAGGTAAAAAACTGTTTTTTATACTTAGTGAAAAAAATTTCAATCTTCAATTCCTTTCTTCTACACCTACAAAGTAATACAATAAATATTAAATCAATGAGATTTCATTGACCTCAGTACCTCTCCTATCATGTCATATAAAATTTTGAATTTTATTAAATTTTTTAACCTAACTTAAATTCATTTAACTTAGACAATACTATGACACTTCCTTATGGACAAATGCATGTGAATACTTGTCATAAACAATGTGAAAGACATATGAACAACCTAGAGACAAGCAACTTGACAAAGGCATGTGAATTAGTGTCATAAAGGGTTATTAGGGTCATGTGAATAACTTAGACACAAGTATATGGACAAAGACATGTGAACTACTTTAATAATGGTTGAACACAAAAATCAAAATCATCATTTACACCACTATACCCATTTTGGTCGTGGCAATATAGGGTATTTTTTATTAAATTATAAAAAAAAAATTAGGGGAAAAAAATTAGGGCAAAAAACCATGTTAAGTTTAGGTGAAAAAATGATTTTTAGCACACTTTCTAGTAAATAAATTACTCATGAAAACATTTTTAAAATTTTTTTTTCCAACACAACACTTTAGTAATACACTTTCTCTACAAGGTATAATATTTACAAAATTAAAATAGAAATTTAATTCGTGGGAAAAATGTTCCTAAACTTAGGTAAAAACCCTTTTTATACTTAGTCAAAACCTACAAAGTAATACAATAACTATTAAATCAATGAGACCTCATTTACTTCAGGACCTCTCCTATTCCCAAGAAGAAGATCACACAACTTGTTTCAAGAAAGAATTAATTTAAAAATGTGGCTTGAATGGGAAAAAATTAGGGCAATCTACACCGCTTAAACCGCTTGCAACTGGGCCTTTAAAACTTTGGTGCAATCTACACCGCTTAACCGTCGGTGCAATCTGAACCATCCATAAATATCGATTTTCAAAAATTAAAATTTACTTTGTGGGACAATCCCAGTGGCCCCCTTGTCTCCCCACTATCGGAAGGTGACATAATTGCATTTTGGAATCCAAGACCCATTATTGCGCTTTTGTCCCCACCAACCACCGAACAATATTCGAGAATTCATTGGATTCCCCAAAAACCGTGTGCTCAAACAAAACCATGGGCTGAAACAAAACCATGGGCTGAAACCATCTTTCAATACCATTATATATTCAACCATATATTCATTGCTTTCATTCACACAAAAATAAAACCATCTTCTCTTCTCTGCCTCTTCACCTTCCACAAGCCCTTGCCTTCTGAACCATCTTCTCTTCTCTGCCTTTTCATCTCTTGGTCTAACACGCAACCGACTTTACTTTCTTTATCACTCTCTTCATCTCCATCCAAAAATGTCTACCCTACTAAACCAAGCTAATCATATTTCCAACTATCTCAACAATGACCCCATGGATGTTCATCACAAATTCACACTTCCCACACCAGATGAATCTATACTACCTTTGATAGAAAGAGCTGGGTTTGGTAAAATTCTTTCAATTGGCTCGTTCAAAATCCAACCAGCCTTGGTGGCAGCAATGATCGAACGCTGGAGACCGTAAACACACACGCTTTCATCTTCCAAGAGGGAGTGCACAATAACTCTCCAAGACGTCCAGTTGCAGTTGGGGCTTTCTGTTGACGGAGATGCCATTACTGGCAATACCTCAAAAACTTGGCCTGAACTATGCGAACGATATTTGGGTAAAGTTGTCCCACCTAATGGAAAAGATGGCCACTGTCTCCTGTTGAGTTGGCTACGTCGTGAATTTATGGAGGTTCCACAAGGGGCTTCCATGACAGTTCTTAAACAATATTGTAGGGCTTGGTTGTTGCTTTTGATCGGGGGGTACATACTCCCAGACAAAACATCAAACAGAGTCAGCATGAAATACCTACTCCCCTTGATAAATTTCGACAAAATATCCAAATTTAGTTGGGGGTCAGCATGTTTGACAAACTTATACCGGATGTTGTGTACGACATCTACAACGCACGGAAAGGCTATGGGTGGATGTACTCTTTTGTTACAGTCTTGGGTCTGGTACCGCATGCCTTTCCTAGCACCGTCTTGCACACTTTCATATGATTGGCCACTAGCAAAGAGGTAAAAATTTGACACTTTTTTAAAAATACTAACAATTACATTTGATCTTTATGTTAACCGTTCCTTTATTTACTAGATGGGCAACACCACCACTTAATCACACCAGATGTCCAAGAGACCTTGTTTCGTACAGAACAAGGATCGATCACATGACTGCTGAGGATTTTAAGTGGTTGCCTTATGAGGATTTCAACCTTCCAGGTGACGCATATGAGGGCTTCGGCCATATGGACTACAAACACAGCTATGGTGTGTTTCCATATGGTGGAATGGCACCACGCAGATAGGGTTAAATTGCAATACCGACTTACGCAAGAGATACCCGGCCCAACCACCAGGATTTGACTCGCTCGCACGCAGAATCACCATGCGGGGACAACATGACACCGATTGGACTCGATATCACACTCGCTGGATCGACTGTTGGAATGATAGAGAAAATCGGTGTGTTGTCGGTCACCACCGCTATGGAACACCAAAGCATCGATAGATACATGCGTTGGTTTTTCAAAAATTCTCGCCATACATTTACGCACCACCAACAAACTAAGGGATCCTCGTTCTGGCGGTGTTGTGGGTGATGTGGAAGAATCGGATGAAGAACAACCACCACCTCCCCAAGAACTCAAATCGAACGTCGAGAGCGTAACCGTAATCGTTATCGACGCCCGCACAAATCAAGATCGGAACCAAACGGTGTGAGAGACAGAAGAATATGTGCCCCACCGCCACTCTATCTCACACACACCAACATCTCAAAGACACCGATATGTTCGACTCTCTGTTTGGTTTCGCCACGGTATACCGAGTATGCGATTTATGCTCGTGAACTTCAAGAGAGGGGCCGCGGTGCTAGTTCTTCATCGATTGCCACAATATTATCAATACCCACCTCTCTCGAGCCGTGGTGCTAGTTCTTCATCACCGCCCAATATTATCAATACCCACCTCCCCCGAGCCCTACTGCAGTAAGTTTTTCATCGGTGCCCGAATATTATCAATACCAACATGCCCCCGAGCCCCAACCCCAATTATTTCCGCACTCCACCTCCCTCGTCACGATCGAGGAAGAACCCGAACAACCACAACGGCCAACGCGTCCACAACGTAATCCCCGCCCTGAGGCGGTGTGGAAGCCGGGTCTCATCTTCTTCGTTAATACTTTAATGTATTATTAGTTTGACAAGTTGTATTTCATAGCAAAGAAGTTGTATTTTTATGAGTTATTAAATTCAAGGTTTTAATTAATGGTCTACATCTTACCGATAATCGTTTAACGGCCTAGATTTTGCCGCAATTTTTAATATCTTCATTTTTTACCCCAATCATTTTATAAATAATTATTCTAATTATTTAAAATAATTATTGTAATTAAATTAAATAAATTTAGATTTTAATTAAATTAAATACAAGAAAATCAAAAAATTAAAAAACCCTTTGATGAACTAGGGGTGGGGGGGGGGCGAGTTCATCAAAGGTTTTTTAAAAAAATTGCAAAATTTCTTTGGTGAACTAGGGGTGGGGGGGGGGGGGCGAGTTCACCAAAGGAAAAAAAAAGTGGCTTAGTTTGGTATTTAATCTAAAATGTGTGTTATTTAAGTAAAAAAAAAAAAAAAATTTGTCTATCTTAGTTTTTTTGCCAAATCGAGGTAATTCCGAAATTCTTCAAAAAAATTTTAACATTCAGGGGCATTTATGGGTTTAATGGGTTTATGGGGGTGGGAGTGACAAGGAGGGAGGTCAAAAAAAAAAACCAAAAGAAAAATGAGTTAAGACTAAAGAAAAAGTTTTAATCAGAAAAATAGACACAAAAAATGACATAAAAATATAATGTTTTTCTCATCTCAAAGGCACCAAAACCTTTCCCATTTATCTAAAATGTTCTTTTTGATATTTCAATATCGAGTTTTTTTTAAACTTTATTTTGGTGTGTATTCTATTTAAAAATTTGTCTATATTATTTTTGAAATTAAAATTTTATTTATGGAATTTATGTGCACGAACAACATTCTTTTGATCCTAACTACTATTGTTAATTTGTGTAATTCTTTTTTAATACCTTACTTTCAAAATATAAATTTAAGTAAAACTAAAATAATTTTAATAAAATACTATTATTTGATTTAGAATACCTTACATAGATACTCTAGGTTTCAATAATTGTTGAGCCATGTCTTGCACTAACATAAACTTTAGTAAATTATAAAGTAAAACTTTAAAAAGAAGTTAGAATCTATTATCACTACATTTTTGGTATTTATCAACACAACTCAGTTTTTGCCAACAAGAGAAAAAAAGTTGTTTTAAAGTATACAGACAACTTTTTAGAACGGTTGCCATAGAGAGAGTGTTTTATACAACACTTTTTTGCAACCACTAGTGCAAAATCTGCATTAAAAAGCAACGTTTAGTATCAGTTGTTTGAATAGCCGATTCTAAATGTAGACGCAGTAGCGATTTTGCAATTAAATGAAAGTTTTGCATTTTACCACCTACTTTTAACATTGGTTATTTAAACAAGCAATGCTAAGTGTCTTACACAAACACATTTAGCATCAGTTGTTTAAACAACCGATGTTAAATGTGTGTTGCATAAGACATTTAACATCAATTGTTTAAACAACCGAAGCTAAAAGTCCACTTTTATTTTTATCGCTCTCGCATTCTCATCTCACTCTCTACATTTTAGCTACATTTTATAAACTATTACCAAGTCATTTTAATTACAACACTTAACAACTTTGCCCTTAAAACTGAACAAAATACTCCATTCGTTCATTATTATAAAAAGAAAATACAAAAAACACCACTACCAAAAGGAGCTCATTCAATTATTGTATTTTTTAAATAAAGTTTCCAAAATGCCCTCCACTCAACTTCACATGTGAAATAACTCAGCTACTCCCACTCACCTTGAAAACTGAAAAGACAAAGCATTCAATGAGGGTAAATTTGGTATTTAAGCAATAAATATACACTAAAAAATAAAATAGTTTCTTATATTTGGGACCAAAATTAACTCCAAAAATCCTCTTATAATAGGACCGGAGAGAGTATACTTTTGCCGGTAGTATTTTTAGGTGAAAACATGTAGCAGGAGCTCTTCCCCAAATTAACAATTCCTATAATTAATCTTTTCAAAAATAAGAATTTTAAAAAATAAAATCTCTAATGATGTTGCCTCGTCGACTAGTGCTTCGTGTTCAAACTTTGTCTGCTTCTTTTCTGGACATTTAAATTGCTGAAATTAGTAAGAGGATCTTCCCATGATCCAATTCAATAGCATAATCAATTGCTACTTGGTTTTTGATTGTTTCTTTTGTTCCCAATTTTATTCTGAATATATTTATTTTGTTCTGTTACTAATTTTCTTCATAGCAATGATGTCTAAGGGTGAAATCTTCTGAACATTTCACATTCGATCTATCATTTCTGCATTATCGATCCAAAAGTTTTTTATCTGATGCTGTAATTTTTTTTCTTATTCAGATCTCTCAACGGAAGAAATACATACAAGAAGTTGCAAGATGATGCATCTCAATTTTAGTCATTTCTTAAAATTTTTTTAGATATATATAATTATTTTGTTAGACTCATTCTTTGAAATGAGATTTATCCAACATTATTATGCTTCTATTGAGTATTGTGTAACTGGAATACTAGAACATCTCTGCATAAATACGTGACATATATACCACATAGACCGCCTCATTCAAAACTGCGCTCGTAAGGTCCTTACATAAAAAATGTTGTAGTCGGGATCGAACCCACTGCCTGAGACAAGCTACTCACTTTAACCATCTGAGCTGCGAACACGTGCAATAATGTTTGTGACATCTATTATACTTAGATCTTTTTTATTTTTTATTTCAAACAAAAACCCTTTTACTATTAATATATTAATATATTCATTTATTAAATAACATAAATGACTTACAATATTAAGACTTATTTTAATATTCAATTAATTCTTATTAAAAATTATGACTTACAATATTAAATATTTTTGTAACTGTCATAGTTATTTATACTGGGTCAAGTGGGTCAATTACTAACCCTTTCGGTCCGACCAATTACCTATTGACCCTCTACCCTGCTCGGATTGATGGCCGAGTCGGGTTTAATAACATTGCTTGTGATCTCTCCCACCTTCCCACAGATCCGGTGGCCGATATTAAACATTGGAAACGTTGGAAATATATCAACGGCAGTATTGGCCAAAATTGTGGCCAACACGAATGACGACTCTGATTTGCCACAATCTCGGCTGCAAAACTGAAGGGCTACAATACAAATTCGAACCACTCACAAATATCAATCATAATGGCTCTCAATTGAGTTGATCTGGTAATTATGGATTTACAATCGTATGGAGGAAGAAAGAATAGGCTCGCACATTTGCAAATCGTATGGAGGAAGTTGAGCACATTAAGTGGCTATTTATTTGAAATTAATAGGCCAACACATTTCTCAAATTCGAAACTTTAAACTCAGATCCAACAAATACGCCCAACACCTTCCTGCGCAATCTAGTGAATTAAAAGTGTAACGGTCATGCTTTAATCAGGTGTCTCTTCAGCACAATTCTTTGATAACACATCATCACACAATAATGGTTCAGTTTGAAATTCAAAATAACAAATATGTTGACTTCACACATTAATATTAATCATGACAGATTTCATTTCAAAAAAAAAGCACTATTTGGTGCTGTTATGATATAGCATGAATGCATTACCATTAATATTGCAACAAGAAAACGTTACCCTAATTCTAATAATGTAAATTTAAATTTCATATTGGTGGACCCAATTGCATCTCTTTCAGGATTTCAGTATATATATTATACAGTGAAAATGGACTATAACACATACAAAATTTAAATTTAAATTCCTATTTAACTTTGATTTAATTTAATTTAATTATTTAGTTGTTATATAACCTGTACAATCAAGTGTTTAATCAGACGTTGTGCATCCATCATTGAGTTTCTCTGTGTGACAATGTTTCTCTTACTTTTTGTTCCTCTCTTTGGATTTCTGTTTATTTCACTTCTTCTTCATAAGGTATAAGGTATGTTACTCTTATCTTCTTTTTTTCTCCAATACATATATAATATATACTATCTTCTAACACATTCCATTATCACATTTGTATCCAATGATAAAAATCATGCATGATGATACTTACAAGGTGTTTTTCTTCTACTATTGCAGATCGATGCAAAGACATCCTTTGCAAGGTGTTTCCCTTATGCTATTCCTCAACAATTTTTTATTTTTTTGTACTGGTGTTTAATAATTAGCAAAGTAGATTAGTATACGAAGTTATCAGCATTATTTGTTTTGTTTTATATGCATATGTAGATCTCTGCAGATATTAATGATGAAATCATTGGCCCAAGATGTTGGTGCCCTGTTCACAATCAAGGTTCTTTAAACATTTATTTTCTGCGTTCAGCGGTGGATACCTTGGTCTCGACAAAAAAAAACAATTATTTTCTATAGAAATCAAAGTGATACTATTTAATCCATTTTGTGACATAGTTAATATTATTCTATATGTCTACGTGCATTATGAAAACAATTAATATAACCTAATTTTGATTCGGCGCAATTAAAGTCTCTCTCTATAATGACTTCTAATTCTTCAAATAGAACTTTATCATCAAGATCATATGAATCATCGTGTTTTAAGTAAGTTTAAAAATGTTTGCAATATGATTTCATGCCATTATTAGGAAATGATCTCAACTTGTGTGTTTATAAAATTGCAATAACATAAAAGATGTAATCAAGGTGAAATGCGTGCAAGCAGTTTAGATTTCAGTCTTTTTTCACACAAAAAAAAGATTACTCATTAAAGACAGATGTAATTTTTATCCGACTTTGAAGCTGAGCGGCAGAATATATTTCCATGTTTATTACAAAATTGCCACCGCGTCCATATTTTATGTCGGATATTTTGGCATCCGACTTAAAAACTCCAATTATTTTCCAATTTTTTTACTAGTGTTTGCTACTATAAGTACAACAAATTTTGGTGCCCTCATAAAAGTGCAGCCCCTGGGCGACCGCTCCTGCTGCCGCCCATGCTCAAGGGCGCCACCACTGTCTGGCACACTGTTCTCTGGGTCATTTGGGATCTGAGAAATAACTGTATTTTTTCGGGAGGCATTTCAGATTTCGGGAGATCTTTTGACAGGATCCTTTCCTTGTCCTGGCGTGGTTTCAAGAAAGGGGGAATTCCTCCTCTTGTCTTTTTTATGAGTGGTTTGTTAATCCTATAGACTGTTTATCGAGGAGGTAGTTTCGTTGTTTGTGTTGTTTTGTTTTGTTAGTTGTTGCTCGTCATTTGTTCGAGTCTGGGTACTCCTTGTACTCGGTTGTATTTATGCTTTTAATTATCTATATATGGTTATGTTTGCCCTTAAAAAACTCTTTAAAAAGAGTTAAAAAATATGTTATTATTGATCCGGTAAACCTTGACTTCTCACTCAAGAAAACAAAAGAAACTTCGTATTATTTAGGCTAAATTACTGTTTTGGTCCTTTATCTTTGTCTTGATTTCATTTTGGTCATTTATCTTTTTTTCTTCTCGTTTTGGTCATTCATGTTTCATTTTTGTGTCAATTTGGTCACCTTAACGGACGCCACGCTGGCAGTTAACTGCTGACGTGGCGTCCATCTGACGTGTAATCATTAAATGACATGGCCAATGAGGACCAAATTGAAACAAAAAAGAAACATAGGGGACCAAATTGAAACAAACACAAAACATCAATCACTCTCCATCTTCTTCCTCCTCCTTTATCTTCTTCTTTTTCGGCAGCCACCACCACCTCCGCCGACCACCACCACCACAAATCAATCACTCTTCAACTCTTGTTTCATGACATCTCTTCAAAATCAAAAACCCTCAATTTCTCAGATCCCTAAATTTAAGTAAATAAAAAGAACGCAAGTACAACTTCATATTTCTCCACCAAAAACAAACTTTGTTCAGGTTCAGGTCAGTGAAAATAAACTTTAAAATTGTCACCAGGCGCTGAATGGATTATGGTTGATCGAATACTTGCTTGCAGGTTCAGCTATAAGCTGTTTTATTTTGTTCCTTGCTTATATAAAAAATAATACATAATGTTTATGTTCTAAATTACTGTACTTGCTTTTTATTGTTGGAATGAGTTGAAATTCATTCATCCCAGAATGTTAACGGGAATTATGGCAGAAGAGTGGTTGTTAGTTGCTGGTTTTTTTTTCTTTCTCAAATTTAGGGATTTGAGAAATTGAGGATTTTTGATTTTGAAAAGATGTCATGAAAGACGAGTTGAAGAGTGATTGATTTGTGGTGGTGGTGGCTCGCCGGAGGTAGTGGTGGCTGCCGGAAAAAAAAGAAGACGAATAAAGAGGAAGAAGATAGAGAGTGATTGATGTTTTGTGTTTGTTTCAATTTGGTCCCCTATGTTTCTTTTTTGTTTCAATTTGGTCCTCCATTGGCCATGCCATTTAATGAATACACGTCAGATGGACGCCACGTCAGCAGTTAACTGCGCGTCCATTAAAGTGATGGATGAAAAATAACAAAAAAAGACCAAATTGACACAAAAATGAAACATGAATGACCAAAACGAGAAAAAAAAAAGATAAAATACCAAAATGAAATCAAGGACAAAGATAAATGACCAAAATATTAATTTAGCCTATTATTTACCTTCATTACTTGCAGACCAAGACAAAATCAATTAAGATAATAAATATTTATTGTAAAAATTTCGTAATTTGACCCCGCAGGTTCTTGTCATAAGTTTTTTTTTTGACAAATTGTCATATGTTTATTGGTATTATTACCAAACAACCAAAGCTAATAAAAAATGTGAGAAATAAACTTCTTATTAAAGGTTTCAGATATTATAAAAAATTAGTTGAATACATGATAAGGAGAACGGCACAAGAAAGCTACGGAATTCTTTAATGTATGTATCAATAATAAAGTTAATTAATATGATAGAATATGCTAGAAAAATAAAAAATAGCCTCCTTAATCAAAAAAATATCATAATACACTAAATATTTCTTAGCTAATTAAGTTTCTTAGCTAATTAAGGGGTGCCCAATCGATACAATGGGAAGGGGGAGGGCCTCCTCAAAACCTCCCCAAGCCAAAACCCTTTTGGGAAAAAGACTCGGGAAGGAAAAATAGTACCTCGTGTAAAAGTTACACCAACAGTGGGAAAAAAACATCCTAGCCCACTGCTTCTCCCCCTACTAGATAAAAATAGTCATTCAATAACAATATGATACATGAGAGAATTACAACAGAGAAAAACAACCCAACGGACAATTATACCAGTCCGACCAAGACACACTACAGTTCCTCCCTCTCCTTGCCTTAAACCAAGTCCATGTGGTGTCCTTAATTCTCGCTATCATAGAAGGAACGGAAGCCACCTCCCCTTTGAAGATCACCTTGTTTCTCGCCAACCAAATATTCCATATAGCCGCCATCCATATAAGATGTTTAACTCCCTTTTGTTTCTTTCGTTTCGTGAGTTTTCCAAATTCCACAAAATGAGCAACAACGCCATCCGAGTCTTCAACCGATTCTCCCACCCAAGCAAAGACGAGATTCCATATTGATTGAGCAACATGACATGACAAAAAAAGATGTTCTACCGATTCATCCTCACGGAAGCATAACACACAACTCCTATCTAGGTGAGCATGAAGAATACCTCGCCTAGACAAAGCGTCCCGAGTAGCCACTCGCTTCAAGAGCACCCTCCACGTGAATATCAAAATTTTAGACGGGACATCATTCTTCCATACGCTCTTGCACGCAGCAGATGGCGCGTGAGAAGAAGGTCGCACAATTTCAAAGTTGTAAAAGCACCACAAATCGATTCATAACATTTACTAACCGTGAAACCTCCCAACGGATCTCGCTTTCCAAGACCGTACGACCATCGACATAATCGCCGCACTGGTGAAACCGACAAAGAAGATTTGCCGCAGAGATAGTGCACGCCCGCACTACATCTGCGTTTTCAGTGCAGAAAAATTTGTCCATGACCACTCCCAGCTCCATCCCTCCCTCGGCCCATACACCCATCTCCTCCACCAAAGCCTCCCTTGCAGCCCACAACTATTAAAAATCACAGGGGAATAAATCGAGAAAATCGATCCCGACCCAACCATACATCCTTCCAAAACCTTGCTTTATCCCCTCTTCCCAATTTAATTTTAATCGAGTCATTAAACCATCCTCCGACAAGCTTGTGCCATCTCCTAGAAAACACAAATCCTCCACCAAATAGATTTCTTCTCCCAACCTCTTCGACTCTTCGTAAGTTCCGCCACTCTCTACCAAATCATACCTTGCTACCAAGACCTCCTTCCAAAGCGGGTTACCTTCCTCAACCAAAAGTCTCCATCTCCATTTGGTTAGTAGAGCAATATTGAAGGCTTCTAAACTCTTGATTCCCAACCCACCTTTGTCTTTAGATGTGCAAATTGTTTCCCACTTTATCCAAGCCAACTTCCTATTTTCTCCATCACCTCCCCACAAAAACCTTCTTTGTAATTTCGTTATTTCTTCAATAACCTTCTTAGGCGCCTTATAAAAAGAGAAGAGATACAACGGTAAAGATGCTAGTACCGAGTTTATGAGAGTCACTCGTCCCCCTATTGATAATTGTCTACTCTTCCAATTATTCAACCGTGCTTTAATAGAGTCTATTATTGGTTGCCAAGTACACATTCTCCTTGGGTTTGCTCCAACCGGTACCCCAAGAAATTTGACGGGTTTAACCCACCTTACAAGCTAAAAATGAGATATCCCCTTCAACACACTTTCTTCAATGTTGAATCCAATAACACTACTTTTTGCAAAATTCACCTTAAGGCCCGACAACATTTCAAAGGATCGTAAGATAGCTTTCCAACACCATATGCTCTTCTCCCCACCGTCACAAAAGAAAATCGTGTCATCCGCAAATTGCAAGAGTTCAACCGAGAGGTTGTTGTTGATTCTAAACCCATTAAGATTTCTTGATTCCACCCCTTTACTTACTAGCCCAGCCAACCCTTCTGCCGCTATTAAAAACAAGAACAGAGCTAGCGGGTCACCTTGCTTCAAGCCCTTCTGTGCCACGAATTCCTCCGTAAGACTACCGTTAACCAAGACGAAGATAGAGTTTGATGACACGCAAGCCCCCATCCATCTTCTCCACCTATCCCCAAAGCCCAGCCTTGCCAACATATAATCCAAGTATGACCAGCTCACCGAATCATACGCCTTTTCAAAATCCGCTTTCATTACCACACATTTTTGTTTCTTCCTCTTAGCCATATCTAAAACCTCATTGACCACCACCACACCATCTAAGATATTTCTTCCTGTTAGGAAAGCACTTTGACAATCTGAAATCACACCTTTCAACACTTTCTTAAGCCTACTCGCAAGCACCTTTGCGATCATCTTATATAAGCATCCAATGAGAGAAATAGGCCTATATTCACCTAAACCTTGTGGATTAATTGTCTTAGGGATATATAAGAGCAAGAAAGGAAGCACTAACCGCTTTTGGCAATCTAGCAAGACGATGAAATTCTTCAAAAAACTTCATTATTTCCGCCCCAATCGTATCCCAGCATGCCTTGATAAAGTTTAAATTGAAACCATCCGGTCCCGGGCTCTTGTTACCTTCACACTCCCAAACCGCCTCTCTAATTTCTTCCATGGAGAACGGCTCTACTAGCAATTCGTTGTCATGTCCTGAGATTTGTTTGAAATTCACCCCATCTAGTGTCGGTCTATGAAAGTTTTCTTCCTTAAATTTCTCTTCAAAATGATTTTTTACCGCCGTCTTTACTCCTCCCACATCCTCCACCCACTCATCATTTACCAAAAGCTTCAAGATTTGTGTTCTCCTCCGATTGCCTCTAATACAAGCATGAGAGAAACGACTATTTGAATCCCCCTCCGCCAACCATCTAACTCTTGCCTTTTGTGCTAGCAAGCTTTCTCTTGCGTGTAATTCCTTCCAGAAAGCTTCATTCAATTTATTTCTTTGATCATCATCAATAGCACCCCCTTCCGAAGCCAGCTTCTCTACCTCATTTAAATCCCAGACTATATGTTCAATATTCATGTCTTTATAGCCATACACCTCACGGTTCCACTGTCGCAATTTCTCTTTCAACATTCTCAACTTTTCCTTTAAAACAAACGAAGCCCTCCCTTCCACCTTGAAAGAGACCCAGCATTCATGGACAAACTCCTTGAATCCCTCGTGCTCCAACCAACAATTATTGAACCTAAACGGCTTTGGCCCCCAATTAAGCACCGAGGTAACAAGCCACACCGGGCTATGATCCGATATATCCCTGTCTTCTATCCACTGTGCACAGGCTCTAGGAGTAGGTTGGTGATCTATATGCCTATAAATACCCAATATTTGGGTACAATTGAATTCAAACATAAAAGGTTGAGGCCTTCATATCTTTCCTGATAATAATATATATGATCATAGTTATTTTTAACTAAATATAAGCATGTGTTAGTGGGATGAAGGAATGTTATTACAGGGTTTGAATTCTGGACCTTTTTTTTACAACTCTTTTATGTTCTTTAACTCGCCAACTGAGAGTTATCTTCTTGGAATTGAACTCGTGTATTATGATAGTATACCCTTTTACTAGATACTTTATCGTGTATTACTCAATTTAATTAATGTACCCTTTTGAATATGTGAGTTATTAGGGTCTCTCTCATTTGCACTATTTTAATATGATCATATACATGTGGAATGAACAAACTAAAATCTATTCTTATTCCTGTCAAAAATAAAAGACATATTCTTACAGTACTCATTCTACAATTGACATACATATACGGCTTTGGATTACATCACTAAACCAAGTGTTTAGTGATGGTCACTAAATTGTTTGTAACCGTTAGATCGTTATTTTAAGTTCTAAATAGGATCCAATGGATGTTATGGAAAGGGGTATTTATGTACTATTACATTTTTCAATTATATTATTTTCTTAATATTCATTTAACATAAATGTTCGGTTCCCTGATAATTGGAGTATTTTTAGGGATTGATTGTTATATGGTAACCGTCGTAAATGTGGAAAAAATAATGTACCCTTTAATTTGTTGATTTCATAACCGTAAACATGAAATCCATTAAATATAATTTTTAATAAAACATTATTCCTTTCTTCCTTCATCCTTTTTTTATTCCTTCTTTCTTCCTTCCTCCGTAAACATGATTTCATAATTCCATTGAAAATAGTTTTTAATAAAACCTCATTCCTTTCTTCCTTCCTCCTTATTCCATCTTCACTCAAACATAATTCTTTTTTATTCCTTCTTCACTCAAACATAATTCTTTTTTTATTAAGAGGGTAGACGCTAATAAAAGATTCGCATTTTTCGGATACATCTATAATGGATCAAACCGGCTTTGATGAACATGATCACACTTATGTCTAAACCTCGGAGCCTTCGCCTTCTCACTAATCCTACGCTCCTTTTTCTTTCCTATCGCCATCACCCCTGAATGTAAGATGAACCAGAGTACGCATTAGCTGAAAACAAATAACAATAATAAGGAACAACAGTTGTTATTCACTGTCTAGCCGTAACAAGGTTAAATGTTGGGTATTCACCATCTAACCAAAATATGACTCATTCTTGGCCAACCTTGGACTAAACAATGGAAACAGAAACCGTAAACAATTCACTATCTAGCAAAAACCATTATTAAAGTCTACCTAGCCATAACAAGGATATAGTTTGGTTGCTTATCATCTAGCCATAACCATTATTGTTGTTGGCTAGTATCTGTCTATCCAAATCAGTACTCATTCTTGGTTTATCTCATTCAGAATTAGTTTATGCAAAGCAACCAATATTGTGTAGTAATGGCTCTATATATATAGCAATTATTAAACAAACAATAAAGCATATTGAGTGACTGTTTCTGTTTGGATAATCACATTCTAGTCGTAACCCCTGCAGATGTTGGATAATCACAAAAACCATTATAGGTTAGCTACTGAATACCTAGCCGTAACCCCTGCAGATGTTGGATAATCACATTCTAACCAAAATATGGCTCATTTTTGGCTACCCATGGACTAAACATTGGCAAATGTAAATACCAACAATTCAATTATAGGTTCCAAATTCGAGAAAATCACAAAAGCAGAAAATCAAAAAAGCACCTGTATTAATGTCAAGTTTACTGTGAAAAACCAAAATCAGAAAATCAAACAAAGCACTTAACCATGATTAAATCATAACCTAATGTCCCTTTAGCAATTTGTGAAATTACAATGAATCGAACTTTTCGTTCTGAAACCCAAATCCAAGATGAAGCGAGAATTTTAGAATCTTACACGCATTTATAGTGTAATCGTTGTCTTCTTTGTTTCGTCTTCCTTCGTTCTGCTTCGTTTGGGTTTTATGGGTTTATGAGTGACTTGCTTCCATCGCGTCGTCTTCTTCGTGCTTCCTGTTCTCAGCGCCGCCCTTAGTTCTTCTTCGTTCTTTCGTCTTTCGTCGCGTCGTCTTCTTCGTCGCGTCGTCTTCTTCGTGATGGTTTTAATCTTACATTCGGGTTCTTTGGGTTGCGACCATGGTGATTTTCTCGTTCCCAGATTTTCTTTCCCCTTTCGATGAAACCCAGATTTTATCGTTCCTTTCCTTTCGTTTTCACAGCCGTTTTAATTGCTTCCAGATTATTTTAATCAATTCCTATTTTTGGGGCACTCTTTCAGCATGTTTTTTTTTTATTGATTCCATATTAAATGCATAATAAATAGGAAATCAGAAATATTTTTAATTTTTTTCAAATTGATTCCATATTTAAATTGATTGTGATTTTATTAATTTCTATTGGACCATACTACCCTTTTAGTGATGGTAACTACATAGGCTATGTAGTTACCTAAACTATACTCACATATGATCGATCATCATAGCATTATATATATGATGATGAGTTACACATCAAATGATTTGACAGTTACCTAAGATATATCCTTACTTAATTATAGTCCACATTTACACCTACCCATGATCACATATACCTTACTTAACTGGGTATACTTGTCTAAATAGGGGCATCACTAGCTTTTATTATACGCGACTATGATGCCTTAAATTAACAATAATAGCAAAAAATTTCAATCAAAAATAGACAAAATCAACTTACAACACCAATTAAATAAGTTTTTTAAACTATTAGTCAATCTGTTTTTTCACAGTTTTCAATGCGTTGATTAAAAACTTGGTTAATTAATCACAGTTATTAACGCACGCAAAAATTTGGTTAATTGATATTGTAAGTTGGTTTTTGTCTAAATTTTTTTTGTCCAAATAATATTGTTGTTAAATTAAAGTGTATACGGAAAGCTCAAATAAAATTAACACAAAAAAAAAGTCAAGTAAAAAAGTGCAAAGATAAGTTTCCCTTATCTACGAACCTGGTTGATGAAAGTTTCATCATCATGTCATGAGAGAGAAAGGACAATAAAAGCCTAGTCAGAGTAATACACATGTTTTTTTGTTCGTGAGTCCAGGTGAGCATCTATGATCTGTGATGATATCCTACAAAGAACAAACGCACCGACTATGAATAAAGCAAATTAATTAAAGGCTTTCGCTTGCCCCACTTGAACTCTCTTTTTTTAAAACTTGTTATACATACTGTGGGTGGATATTTCACACATAAACATCATGCTTGCGTTTAAAAGTAGTGAAAAGCATAGGGAATAAACCATGTCACTCCCCACACTCATCTGGTCACTTCCCACGCATGCAGCAGCAGTATGTGTATGATCAAGAACTGAGAATTAAGGAATGAGACTGTATATGTGGGTCCCACACACATTGATGATGATGATGGAGTGAAGAATATCCTCCGGCCCAAGCAAAATGACAAATAAAAATATCAAGCAAACATACTGTTTAGGGTGCCAGACAAGAAATACAAGAGTTTTCCACAAAGAATCACTGGCCTACCACCCATCGTGAATCCCGCCCAAGCAAGTTCGCTTGGAGCGCAATCGCAACCGCCGAAATTCTCGCCAGACGGCCGGACACTACAAGATATATATGCCATTCGCATACATGGCATCGTGACGCTTCTTCTTACCTCGTGTTATCGCGCGGCGATAATTTCTTACTTGATCGTCGAGTGTCTCTGCGAGTAACACCCGAGACGCTTCTGCGTGAAGCCAAGACCGGTCTTTTCTCCTATCCAACGACCGCCTAGTCACAGGACAACAACTTCAACACTTCATTGTTCAAGCGTACGATCAATGGCGACCACAAGTGGGAGGCCCGAGCGCTATCCTACTCCATTCATGGCTCCACACGACCGACCCCAAACGCGGGCCTCGTCTCGACTCAACCCCTCCGGGCAACATCCTCAACAGCAGACCCGGAGGCGAGCTGTTATAATCCACGAATCTCGCGGAATCCCAACAAGAGCCTTCAGTGCATAACAGTCGCGGACCGGTCCTGCAGCAGATTCAGTCGGCCGTTCCTCACGATCTACCGCCCGAACTGATCGAAGCTGGCATTCAGGAACCATTGCGTAACACGCCACTGTGCCGCTCGCAGATCCCCGCGAAGCAAGAACCAAGTCATCGCGATGACGAGATGGTGATCTCTCGCTATGAAAAGAGGTCGATTCCGGACCACCGCGTGCGGAAGGCGGAGAACCCTCTCGCTCTCGCCGACGGCGGTTTCAGGCACCGATCACCTCCTCGAAGGAGCCTCTCGGAGAGCACCACCCACCGGCCTCCGACACGAAGAATCGTGGCACGTGGGTCGCCCCTGCGGAGAACGCGCAATCGCCGTTCACTCTCTTATGAAGAATACGAGGATTCCAGCTACCGTCCTGACACCGGTCGCTCGCCTACTAGATACTCCTCTAACGAATCGTCCGGTTCACGTCGGTCGAGAAGCAGATCTTGGGATTCCCGTGAAGAGTTGGAAGCATATCGGGATGGAAGAATCAGGGATGTCTCGCAACGGCCAAGAAGAGGTCAAAGCGAGCGACCCAGAAGGCCTCCTCAGCTTCCGCCACTTGGCCCATCTGGAGGATTCTATGGTATGTCGTGCAATGAGGCATGCCTCGCTATGCGACCCTTTGGGTCGAACGACATTCGAGCGGCCACCGCCCATTTACTAGAGAAATCAGGCGCTACAGGATACCAAGAGACCTGCGAAAGCCGCCCAATCTAAACAAGTTTGATGGTCGTGGCGATCCAGATAAACACCTCTGGTATTTTAACAATTATTGCAGCTATAGAGAATTGGGCTCAACCATGAAGTGCCGGTTGTTCCCACATCGTTGGACGACCGAGCATTAGAATGGTGGGAATCACTTCGCCCAACACCATCTCCTCGTGGGAAGACTTGATCGTAATCTTTTTGAGCCACTATACGCCAACCGCTGCGATGATCGATATGAAGAACACTTGGACACGATTGTTCAAGGTGATAATGAGACGCTGAGACAAAGATATCAACCGGTTCAACACGGAGGCCGAGATGGTTCGTGACTTGTCGGACAAGGACAAGTTGAAATACCTCAGCGTGGTATTCGACCGACCGCGAGTTCGTGAGAAGAATTCACCTTGAATCACTATCAAGATCTCGTTTTTCCTAAGAAGGGCCAATGATCATATGGCGTATGAAGAAACCTTGGCGCGCAAGAAGCGGCGCCGCGCTGGCCCCAAGGAAGAGCAGAATAAGCCGGCCAAAGGGCGTGAAGGTCGCCGAGATAACCGGCCGACTTAGAGGCAGCAAGACGAAGCCATTTTTTATATCAGAAATGCTGTGATGAGGTAGATCGTGGTCCAAATACTCGGAACACCGTGAAGGTCACGTGTCAACCTCGGCACGATTTGGATGCTCGTTATGATCCGCACGACACAGAGGATAACGACGATGATTTAGCCCGAGAGCTAAAAATAGGTCGAAACGCACGTAACCTCGGGAATGGAAGATGTGCGGCAATGGGCGACGACCGACTAGCTAAACGGTGAAGCTTCGGTAGCGACCTACCCGAAAGCAGTGAAGCAAGACACGTAAAATTTCTGGCGGACTACGCTGACCGCTCGCATGGCAGCGCCGACATGCCCAGTATTCCAATTGAGATTTCTTGTCACCAGATTTCAGTCGATGAAGGAGTTAGGCCGGTCGCCCAAAGAAGACGAACTCAGAGTGAGGAAAAATCTCAAGCCGCAACGAAGGCCGTTGAGGACCTCGTAAAGGCTAACTTCATCGAAGAAATAAAGTACACGACCTGGCTATTGTTGTGCGAAAAGGTGATGTGCAAGTGTACACAATCGCAACAAGTAATATAATGATAAGTAAAATTCGTCTCCACAGGGATTGATATTAATTTTATAGTTTAAAAAGGAATTACACTTAGAGGAACAAGTAGCAAATAAGTTGAGTAGCAAAGTTCAGTTGAACAAGAGTTGATTAAAGTAACAAACTAAGAGTGGTTAAAAATATAAGAGAAACAAGTTGGATTGCCTTCACTATGTAAATCCCCAAAAACAAGACGCTATAACGTCACACGCTATAGCGTTAAGCGTATTGCAAATATTTTGTGCCTTTCAATCACTAGCGCTGTGGTTTCACTACAAGATGCCTATGTATGCAGGTTCTAAATAGGTTCACCCCTGTATAATCAAGATCCCACAAATTTTATGCTTTATAAACTATTGCAACATCTATGTCAGAAGAAGCAAAAATTGATTAAATGTCTTCAACCAACCTTATCATTTATATTAATCCTTGAGTTCGTTCTATGGTTCATGTCCGAATCCACGTAAATACTTGTTTTACGTGGCCAAATATAAAACAAGTTTGGAAGAATAATCACACAAGGATTAAAACACAAAACGTGAGAAATTATATACGAAGCATTAATGGTTCATTACAAGCTATAAGAACCCAACTCAAAGAGTTTAGCTCATGTTGAGCCCCATCAAAATAACACAAATGAGAATACTTGCATTACCGTAAGTAAAAAGGAAATTACAAGTGCAAAAGATACACTCTTGAAGTCTCCTAATCATCCACTTGAAGATGGCTCATCATCACCTTTACACCATGAGAACAAAGACAGTAAAAAAATACAAAAGAAGAAAAGTAAAATCGTAAAAGCTCTAATGGGTATCAATGGAGAAGAATAAGTGTCACCCTTTCTCTCTCTATCAATACTCTCTCTAAAATTAACTATCTTTTTTTTACAACAACTATCCGTGGGAAGGGAAGGAAAATCAAGATAAATCTTCTAGCCTTGCTAGCATGTGGTACAATCTCCTCAAAAGTCAAGAAAGGTGATAGTTGCTTTTTCACCAACTCCATTATTCCTTTCTCATGCATTGCCAAGTGTCCACACATATCCAATAAAATCCGCACATGTCAAGACGCATGCGGTGATCATAAGATATGGAGCTTGGATTAATGAGCTTGGCGCCAAAATTGCACTTTCCCTAAAGATGCTCGGTGACACCTTACTTGACGCTTATAGCGTTAGACGCTATAGCGCTAAACACCGCACTACTTCACAAAATTCATCAAAACATTCACAAGGGCACCAAGTGTGCCAAATTCATAACAAAGCAGTGTTTAGCCCTTCCTTTCCTAATATTCACATAAATACACTAAATACTATACTAATATTACTTGAGAACTTACTTAATTTAATGATTAGAGGTATAAATAACTCATATAAATATGAGTTATCACACCCCCAAACTTAAACCATTGCTTGTCCCCAAGTAATGACACTTGCAAAGACAAACAGACTGACACTAATTACAACACACATGCTCTGATCAACACTTCATTTCTAAGCATACTCACTCAAACATTTTCTCAATGGGCTAACAATTTGATTCACACTCACACCAACACACCAATGCATTTATTCAACTTCTAAGCTTATTACTGCTCAATAGTGTGTGTGTGATCTCTTGACTCATCTCAATTCCTAGCTAGATTTGGATTTCTCTTTAGCCTTGGAAAGAATGGCCTTCTGTTGGTAAAATCAAGAACTCTTTCAAAACAATGACTAGATTAACATTTTCACACAGGAACGGGAGTTTTCGTGCATGACAAAGGGTTTAACTAGGCACTTCAAGTCTATGGTCGTTGTTCCTAACTTATTGAATCTAAATGTACTCACGCTTATAGCGTTTGACGCTATAGCGCTTGAACAAAGATAACAGATTTACTAATGTAGTTCCTCATTACTTGGCTCCTCAACAATTATTATATATATATATTTTTTTTTTTTTTTTTTTTTTTACATGAGGCTTTGCCTCTTTCTTTGCCTTTAGGGATGACCTAGCTTTTGCTTTAGGTAACTACTGACTTTACAACATATTTACATTAAACTTTTAAGTCACCGACCACCCTAAGACCTTTGTACCTAACCTTTATATAGCCCAACACCCCCAAACTTTTGCTTCAACAACTCTTCAAATTTTTATTCAAGCCTTGATCTCACCTTGGTTAACCTCGGACTAGCCTAAACCTCGAGATAGTCCTTGGCTAGCTAAGTTTCTTCTTAAGCACGTAGATTTACGTGTGAGAGCAATAATAAACAAAGATGTCATCTAAAAAAGCACGGCTCTTACTCACTCACACCATTATCATTACAATCACCAAAGGAACGCATTCAATGACTATACTTAAAAATGAGGCACTTGAAACAGTAACATTTAAAAAAAAAAAAATTAACAAAAACATTAACAACTTTAGGTCCTCCCCACAACAAAAAAAGTGAGCGGTGTCCTCACCGCTCTTTAAAGAACTAGGAGAGGCCTAAACTTAACACACAAACAAAGCAATGCAAATCTTAAAACATCTGTGAAGCGCAAGATAGACGCTATAGCGCTTCACAATTTATTTTTGTTCACAAAACATTAAACTTATACAGCAGAAAATTAAATTCACTTCTTAACCGCACTGCACTGTTCTTGAGCTAACACGGATGGCCGAGGAGGCTTTACACCTTTTTTTCTTCTTCTCTTCCTTTTTGTTTCCTCCTCAGCGCTATAGCCTCGACGCTTATAGCGCTTCCACCAGGTGCTGCCTTCTCTTTTTCTGCCCTCATCTCTGCTAGCTTGCTAGCAGCCTCCTTCTCCTGTTCAGATACTTCCTTCCCAGACTGTTGTGCCTCTTGCTGCACTCTTTCTTCATCAACTTCCTCAATCACATCGGCCATTTTGGCTCGGGTTCCTCCTGCAGATACATACGCGTCGGCCGCTTTCTTCGCCACATGCTTCTCCTTCACCGCTTGAGAGTGCGGATGGCACCGGGCCTCGGGCTACTTCCCTGGAGGACTCTCACCATAGCTTGGGCTTCTTCGAGATCCTCGCAATAATGTTAGTTTTTGATTGAGAGGCTCCTTTGGGCTCTCTGCTTAAGCCTAGGAGACCTCGTTGCACTTCGACACGGATGAAACAGGCTTGACTGGGCTGCAGGCGCTATAGCCTCAGACGCTATAGCGCTAGCAGGGCCCTCAGCAAGATTTTGGGAAACAGAATGTTGTGGTGAAACAGGTGGTGGGCTTTGTTCTTTTGTTGGAATTGGGGATTGGATTGATGGTTCTGGTTGTGGTGGTTCATTTAGGTTTGGTGTTTGTTGAGTAGGTGAGGGTGATTTTTCTTTTCCGCTCGTGGAGGTATGGTTCAGTGCAGATCGTGGAGTTTCAGTGAATGACTTGTTCTTGGGCTTGTGGTGAGGGTATTTGTGGTGAGGGTGGTCTTGTGGGGCTAGGAGTGGGATCAGCAGATACTTCCTCATCTTCTTCACTTTCAGATTCTTTTTCCTTCTCTGGGCTCTCTTCACCAGACTTTTCCTCACTTTCTGAATCTTCATCCTCTTCAGAATCATTGACTTCTTTCATCACCCTCCTTGTCTCCTCTTCATCTTCTTCACTGAGCTCTTCTAAATCCTCAGTGTTGAGGGATTCTTCACTGCTCACCTTTGTTTTCTTCTTAGCGGTGGCTCTTCCTCGTGGGCAGGCTCCTAGCTCTCTTCTTGATTGGTTCTGCAGCAGCCTTCTTACTTACTTTTTCTTTTGCTTGGGGTGGCTCCTTCACACCCTCATCTTCAATTAGCCATTCTGGGAATACAGGGGGCTCCATTAACTCCTTGCCCCTTGATAATTTCTCTAACACAGCCTTCTCCCATTCAAACTTAGCCTTAACAAATTTGCACAGAGTCTGTTGATTCTTCTTCAATCGATTGGACGAGCGCTATAGCATCGGGACGCTATAGCGCTAGCACTTCTTTGCCCGGGCTTGAACACAGCAGAATATCTCCTTGGGGAGTTCTCCTCTCATCACGAATCTCAATTTCAACCTCAAAGATGTTTACATAGCTCAATTAATTAAACAAGGAAAGTAGAGATTACCGCGCCACCGCTTTTCTCAATTTCTCTTGCAATGATTTTTCCCACGCCAATACTCTCACCTTCCAGGATAGCATCAAGCACTATCAACCTGTCCTTCTCCACATTTGTTGTGTGGGAAGTAGGCATGAGTGAATGCTCGATGAAGGTAAACCACATGGGCACCTCATCTACCGTAAATGCCTTCTTAACTTTGAATTCAGATCCAAACCTCTCCCATGTTGCCTCCTCCACGCAGCATTTTTCTCGACCTCCTCCATCTCCCTCACGGCCCAGAATCAAGCTTTTTCTCCAATGCCTTGCCTCGAATACCCTAATTTGAAGTAGTCATTGATGGAACTTGACTGAAATTCACCTGCTTCTCCTCCGACGACGGAGAATAAGTTTGGGGCTTTCCCCTTTTGGAGGAGGAATACCCCGTAGAACTCCCTTACCAAAGGCACGACATATTCTCTCGTGCTTGATAAACTTCTCGCCATCCTAACGCTATAACAAAGTGGATGTGAACACGTCGTGGGCCTTTTGCATTTTGAAACCCCTTTTCGATGAAGTTCATCTTCCAAGAGCGCAGATCATCCTCGGGGTCTATGGCTCTTGAGGAACTGGGTTCAGTGGTCTTGGCCTTTTTCTGGGGCTTTTCAATCGAATGCTTCTTTACCATTTTGAGATTTTTTTGAAGAAACGAAAGAAATTTGTTAATTTGTGAACTGAAATGTGAGATCGGTTGCAGAGATTAAGGAATGAAGTTATGGAAGAATGGGGGTTAGGGAAAGAGAAAGAGATTCAACGGTTAGAAAGGGAGAAAGAGAGGGGAGTGGTTGAGTGAGAGGTTATGGGGAATTGAATGATTTGACCGTTGTTGATGGGTGGAGTGACTGAAGTGACTGGGGCAGTCACACGTGGGCGCATAGGACGCAGCAGTTGAAGTGCACAGGGCACGCTTGCCACGTATGATAACTGACCCATTTCTTTTAAATTAACAAAGTGTTTCTTCCCGCGATTACCACACTCTTGACGCTTATAGCGTCAATATCACACCTTCAAATTTTCAAATTCCCCAAATTCTCAACACCAAATTTTTTTTTTTTTTTCTCTCCCGCAAAATAAAACACAAATAAAGGAAATGTTAATTAGTAAAACTTGGGGTGCCTCCCAAGAGCGCTTGTTTTAAGAGTCATCACCGACTTCTTCATTTGATGTTAGGGATCATGAAGATCAATTGAGGTCTTGTCCTCATCACATTATCACCATGGTACTCGCTTGACTCTTTGACCATTCACTTTGAAAGTAGTGTTGGTTGCTTGATCATATAATTCTACAAAGACCATAAGGGTAGACTTTGACCAATTTGAATGGTCCGCACCACCGGACTTAAGCTTGCCAGAAACAATTTTAATCTTGAATTAAAAAGGAGCACTTGGCCTCCTTCAATCGCTCTCTGCTCGGATCTTCTTGTCATGCCACACCTTTGTTTTCTCCTTATAGATATTTGAGCTCTCATAGCAAAGCATGCCTAATCTCATCAAGTTCATTCAATTGCAGTAGCCTAGCCTTTCCCGCCTCTATCAAAATCAAAATTGAGCTTTTGATGGCCCAATGAGCTTTGTGTTGTAATTCAATAGGGAGGTGGCAAGCTTTCCCAAATACAAGTCCTGTAGGAGACATTCCCAAAGGTGTTTTGAAGGTCATCCCGTAAGCCCATAATGCATCATCCGGATGGATTGACCATCCTTTCTTGAAGGTCCCACCATTTTTTCAAGCATCCTTTTGATTTCTCTATTGACAATTCAATTTTGCCCATTTGTTTGTGGGTGGTATGCAGTGGCAATTTTGTGCCTCACTCCATATTTTCCCAATAGAGACTCAATCAACTTATTACGTGTTGAGAACCCTCATCACCGCGATAATTGCTCTTGGTGTACCATATCCGTGAATATGTTTTTTCGAAGGAACTTGGCCGATCGACTTGGCATCATTGTTGGGAAGAGCCACGCCTTCAACCCATTTGGAAACATAATCCACAAACCACCAAAAGATATACAAATTACCATGAGAAGGAGGAAAGGGACCCATAAAATCCATGCCCCATACATCAAAGAGTTCAATCTCTAAGATGTTGGTTAAGGGCATTTCATGCTTGTTTGAAATGTTCCCTATCCTTTGACACCTTGCACGCTTCTTTACCAATTCCCGAGCATCCTTGAATAATGTAGGCAAGAATACCCACATTGCAGCACCTTTGCAAAGTAGCTTCTAGTGCCTCCAAAGTGTCCACCACATGGGGAAGCATGACAATGCTCTAACACTCGAGGTTGTTCTTCTTTCGCTGTGCACCTTCTTATCAACCGATCTTGACATTTCTTGTAAAGAAAAGGTTCATCCCAATAATAGTCCTTGACTATATGGAAAAACCTTTTTCTTTGTTGGTAATTCAGACCGCAGCACAACCGCTCACCAAGTTATTCACAATGTCCGCAAACCAGTGGAACATCATCTTGAGACGCTTATAAGCGTCTGGCGTTATAAGCAAGAACCGCTTATAGCGTTACATTTTTGCACAGATACTGTCAACAGTTTCTCATCTGGGAAGATTTCTTTTATTTCACCCTGTGATGTACCTGCACCTTCCAATCTTTGACCAAGCACAGCTCCCACAGCATAGTCACTTGCATCACACATCAATTCAAAAGGTTTACTCCAATCAGGAGTGACAATAATAAAGTGTGATGACTAATGCCGTCTTTAATTTCTGAAATGCCTCAAGACAGGCTTCATCAAAATTGAATGTGATGTCATGTTGAAGGAGTTGACATAGGGGCTTTGAGATCTTTGAGAAGTCCTTAATGAATCTCCTATAGAAGCCAGCATGCCCAAGGAAACTTCTTATACCTTTGGCACTTGAAGGTGGTGGCAATTTTTCAATAACTTCAATCTTGGCCTTATCCACCTCTAGGCCCTTCTTGGAGATCCTATGCCCTAGTACAATTCCTTCTTGCACCATGAAGTGACATTTCTCCCAATTAAGCACCAGATTTGTTTCCTCACACCTTATCAATATTTCTTCCAAATTGTCTAAACACTTCAAAACTATCCCCAAACACAGAGAAGTCATCCATAAAACCTCCATAGATTTTTCAATGAAGTCGAGAGAATATGGACATCATACATCTCGAAAGTTGCATAGGGCATTACACACCCAAAGTGGCATTCTTCTAAAAGCAAATGTGCCATAAGGACATGTGAATGTGGTCTTTGTTGGTCTTCGTGAACTATTGCTATTTGATTATAGCCAGAGTAGCCATCAAGAAAGCAAAGAATAGTCCTTACCAAAGAAGTCCGCCCAAAGATTTGGTCAATGAAGGGGAGAGGAAATGGTCTTTCTTTGTGGCTTTGTTCAACTTCCCGTAGTCCATGCAAATCCTCCAACCTACCATCGTTTTTTGTGGGAATCAATTCATCTTTGTCATTTGTAATTACAAAGTGACACCACCTTTCTTGGGAACACATTGCACGTGGCTTACCCATGCAATCGTCGTAAATAGGATATACAATTCCCGCATCTAGCCACTTGAGGATTTCCTTCTTCACCACCCTCTTTCATAATGGGATTAAGCCTTCTTTGTGCTTCAATGCTATGTTTAGCATTTTCTTCCAACACAACTCGTGCATGCAGCATTGTAGGACTTATCCCATGTATATCGACATTTGCCAACCTATTGCCTTCTTGTGCCTTTTCAGAGTTGCAATGAGCTCTACCTCTTGATTTTGATCCAAACCGCAGAAATGATAATGTGCAGAGTCTCATTCTCCCCAAGTATGCATACTTGTGTGCTTGGGTAGTTCCTTCAACTCTAATTCAGGTGGTGCACACATAGAAGGCACACTCTTCTTTAGGTTTGAATTCTCTTGCTCTAGTGACTCATATCTTCTAGCCCAAACCTCATTCACAAATTTTTGCTTGCCTTCTTGAAATTCCTCTTCTTCCAACAAGTCATGTTCTTCTAATTGTTAAGCAACTTTCCCAAGTGGTTGTTAGTTTTTTCAAAATGTTTTTGAACCACTTGGTCAAGAGAAACCACAAAGGAACACTCTTCAAGATTGACATCCGGAAGCTTTAATGCATTCGTAACATTGATCTTAACTTCTTGATCATTAACTCTCATTGTCAATTCTCCTTTTTGTACATCAATGAGTGTCTTCCTGTTGCTTAAAATGGTCTACCCAATATGATAGGTACCTCGCATCCGCTTCAAAATCTAGAATAACAAAGTCAACAGAAAAACAAATTTATCTACCTTAATTAAAACATCCTCCAAAGATTCCTTCAGATAGGCAAGTGACCTATCGCCTAATCAAGGCTTACAGTATAGGCCCCGGCGCCTCCTATACCCAATTGTGTGTAAATGGACTTAGGCATTAAGTTAATGCTTGCCCCTAAGTCACATAAAGCACGACGTAATAAAAATTTCCAATGGAACAGTGGTATTGTGAAGCTACTGTGGTCCTTTAATTTTTCGGGAGTTTATTTTGCATCAACATGTCGCATTCCCTCATTGCCACAGCTTTCAAATTCTCCCAACCTTCTTTTCTTTGTCAAAACATCTTTCATGAATTTGGCATAGTTGGGCATTTGTTGTAATGCCTCAACTAGAGGAACATTAATGTGCAATTGTTTTAACACCTCAAGAAATTTATTAAATTGTTTGTCCTCATGTGCCTTTTTTAACCTTTGAGGTAAGGGGGAGCGGGATATTCGTGCACCAATTTAGGTTCGTGTGTTCTGCTTTGCATTTGACGCTATAGCACAAAGTGCTATAACGTCTGGAAAATTCTTTTCATTTCCAAAGAACACTTGACTCTAAATTCTTGGGTGCAGTTACCTCTTTACCACTCCCGTGGTTATTGCTTTCACATGCTCCTTGCTCGGTGCATGAGATGAAGATGGTTCAAGAGTAGAAGGAAGTCCACCATTTTGCCTTTGAGTGAGAGCGGATGCAACTGTCCCACTTGATTCTCCGTAGTCTTGATTGATGCTTCATGAGTCCGCATTGTTGTTTTACAATCACCGATGAATGACCTTAGCAGAGACTCCATTGAATTGTCCATAGGAGGAGCAGGAGCATTTTGTCTAGGAGGTTGTTCTTCGTTGTTGTTGTCTTGGGAATCTGTGGGGAATAGCAGGAGCATTTGTGCTTGTGTTAGCATTATTTCCTCCCCCACCGGTTAGGATGATTCCTCCAACCGTGGTTGTATGTATTAGAATAAGGGTTGTTGCCCTTGTTGTACCTTCTACATAATTGATGTGAATGTGGTTTGTTGTACATTCTTCATACTGATGAGCCCCCACAAGAAACACAACTTGCTTCTCCGGGAGGAGCTTGTTCAATTGCCGCAGTTAGATTGACCTGCTCAGCGCTTATAGCATCGACGCTATAGCGTTAGCGATATTCAACTCCTTTATCATATTTGTCGAGTAGCCACTTGGGTGAGAGAGCGAAAACCTCACTCACCTCATGAACCCCACTACTTTCCTTGTAGAAGTTAGCCTCTCAAGAGAGGCCATGAAGAACTGTTGATGGCAATGCGCCTATAAGCTCACAAAGCTTCATTGTATGAGGAGTTTAGGATCACACCTCCGCATGAGGCATCTAGCATAGACCTTGTAGGTGCTTCTAATCCATTGTAAAAGTCTCCATTTGAATTACTATAGGAATTCCATGATGTGGACATTTCCTAAGCAATTCCTTCCATCTCTCCCAAGCCTCATGCAATGATTCACCTCTTTTTGCTTGAAGGATGTGATGTCATTTCTCATCCTTGCATTTTTGTTTGGTGGGAAATATTTCTCCGTAAACTTCTTTGTCATATCTTCCCAAGTTGTGATAGAATTGGACTCAAGGAATTCAACCAAGCCTTCGCTCTGTCTTTTTAAAGAATAAGGAAACAAGTTTCACACTGAATGCATCCTCACTTACCCCCGATAATGAAATTATCGCACACCTCTAGAAAGTTTCTCGGATGGGCAAAAGGATCTTCGAGTGGAACCTCCAAATTGTCCAGCTTGTTTGGAGCATTTGGAACATCATAGGCTTGAACTCAAAATGAGTAGAGCCACAAAGCAGCCTAGTGATACTTGTCTCCATGGATCGTGGATCAAACACAAAGATAATCTCTCATTGGCCTGCTCTCTCGTCATTCACCATTTGATTTGGAGCTTGGTTCAAAACCTTTCTCTATACCAAGATTCATCATCGGGTTTCAAAGATGGGTAAAAGGACCTTGCCTTCCACCTCTTTCGCCTCTTCTTCCTATTTTGAGAGGGTGTTCTTCCACCCATTGAACCTCTAGCGCAGGATTAGAGTGCTCGCACATAGTTGGTCCGAGTTGTTGTATTCTTTGTTGGCGTCTTAGCCTTCCGAATCTTCTCTCCGGTTCGGGATCAAACTCAAAAGTGGGTGGTTCTGACCGGGCATACGCTTATAACGCCGACGCTATAGCACTTCCCGTAACACACCATAGAAAAATACCAAGGTAAAACCTCCCTAAGGTTGTAATAATTTCTAAACAATAAAAATTAAATGCAATCCCTAACAACGGCGCCAAAAACTTGTTGTGCGAAAAGGTGATGTGCAAGTGTACACAATCGCAACAAGTAATATAATGATAAGTAAAATTCGTCTCTCCACAGGATTGATATTAATTTTATAGTTTAAAAGGAATTACACTTAGAGGAACAAGTAGCAAATAAGTTGAGTAGCAAAGTTCGGTTGAACAAGAGTTGATTAAAGTAACAAACTAAGAGTGGTTAAAAATATAAGAGAAACAAGTGGATTGCCTTCACTATGTAAATCCCCAAAAACAAGACGCTATAACGCCACACGCTATAGCGTTAAGGTTACCATTGAAATATTTTGTGCCTTTCAATCCACTAGCGCTGTGGTTTCACTACAAGATGCCTATGTCTAGGTTCTAAATAGGTTCACCCCGTATAATCAAGATCCCACACTTATGCTTTATAAACTATTGCAACATCTATGTCTAGAAGAAGCAAAAATTGATTAAATGTCTTCAACCAACCTTATCATTTATATTAATCCTTGAGTTCGTTTCTATGGTTCATGTCCGAATCCACGTAAATACTTGTTTTACGTGGCCAAATATAAAACAAGTTTGGAAGAATAATCACACAAGGATTAAAACACAAAACGTGAGAAATTATATACGAAGCATTAATGGTTCATTACAAGCTATAGCAACCCAACTCAAAGAGTTTAGCTCATGTTGAGCCCCATCAAAATAACACAAATGAGAATACTTGCATTACCGTAAGTAAAAAGGAAATTACAAGTGCAAAAGATACACTCTTGAAGTCTCCTAATCATCCACTTGAAGATGGCTCATCATCACCCTTTACACCATGAGAACAAAGACGTAAAAAAATACAAAAGAAGAAAAGTAAAATCACAAAGCTCTAAGTGGGTATCAATGGAGAAGAATAAGTGTCACCCTTTCTCTCTATCAATACTCTCTCTAAAATTAACTATCTTTTTTTTTTACAACAACTATCCGTGGGAAGGGAAGGAAAATCAAGATAAATCTTCTAGCCTTGCTAGCATGTGGTACAATCTCCTCAAAAGTCAAGAAAGGTGATAGTTGCTTTTTCACCAACTCCACTATTCCTTTCTCATGCATTGCCAAGTGTCCACACATATCCAATAAAATCCGCATATGTCAAAGACGCACAAAGCTGATCATAAGATATGGAGCTTGGATTAATGAGCTTGGCGCCAAAATTGCACTTTCCCTAAAGATGCTCACTGACCACATTTGACGCTATAGCGTTAGACGCTTATAGCGCTAAACACCGCACTACTTCACAAAATTCATCAAAACATTCACAAGGGCACCAATTGTGCCAAATTCATACAAAGCAAAGTTGTTTAGCCCTTCCTTTCCTAATATTCACATAAATACACTAAATACTATACTAATATTACTTGAGAACTTACTTAATTTAATGATTAGAGGTATAAATAACTCATATAAATATGAGTTATCAGCTATCCAATGTCGTGTTGGTAAAGAAGAAGAATGGCAAGTGGAGAATGTGTGTAGATTACACCGACCTGAACAAGGCATGCCCGAAGGATGCCTTTCCTGTGCCCAACATCGACAAGTTGGTCGACGGTGCCTCGGGCTACAAGTTATTGTCTTTTCTGGACGCTTACTCGGGCTACAATCAGATCACGATGTACCACCCTGATCGACACAAGACAGCCTTTCATGACAGATCGTGGCAAGTTTCAATACAAGGTGATGCCGTTCGGCCTAAAGAACGCTGGAGCGACCTACCAGCGCATGATGAACAAGATCTTCAAGAGGCAGATCGGCCGAATATCTGAGGTATACCTAGACGATATGATCATAAAAAGCGTCACCGATCCAAATCATGTGGGCGATCCGAGGAAATCTTTGAAGAAGCCAGAAGAATTCACTTAGATCGAATCCGAAAAAGTGTACCTTTGGGGTGAGGGCCGCAAGTTTTGGGCTTTCACCGATCGAAAGAGGAATAGAAGCAAATCCTCGAGAATTGTAGGCTGTCGCCGATATGAGGCCGCCCACCACTAAAAAGAAATACAACAAACCGAATGGCATGGTAGCCGCTTTATCCAGTTCATCCCAAAAGCGGCCCGTAAGTCGCCTGCTATTCAGACTCCTAAAGAAAGACATGATTTTGAGTGGACCAACCAATGCCCGAAGCGTTGGACGAGTTAAAAGAAGCCTTGACTAATCCACCAATTATGACCAAGCCGCTGCGTAAACGTCAGATCTATATTTAAGCGATAATGTAAGAAGTTCCGAGTGCCGTGTTAGTCGTGGAAAACGACCTAAAGCGTAACTGGTCTACTTCATTAGCAAGGTATTGCAAGGGCCCGAAATGAGATATCGTAAGATAGAGAAATTTGCCCTCGCTCTCCTAGTGGCCGCCCAAGGTCGAGACCTACTTTGTGGCCCACCGTGTCGTGGTCGACCGATCACCAATCAGCAAGTCCTCCACCTACGGACGGGCGGGAAGAATGATTAAATGGGCGAGAACTCGCGAATTTGGGATTAAGTTTGAATCCGTGTCGGCCGCTAAGGCACGTGTGTCGGGCCGACTTTATAGCCGAAATGACTCCGATCCTGTAAGAATGTTCGCAACGACCGAACCTTACACGATGGGTCGCCCAACAAAGAAAGGAAGTGGAGCAGCCTAATCTTAGAAAATTCGGAAGGTCTTGCCGCAGAGGTGTCATTGACTTTTGCGCTCCATACTTCAAATAACCAGCAGAGTACGAGGCGTGCGGCATAGCCGCCGCACTCGCAAGAGACTTCAACGCCGATCGTGGTGGAATTGCATTCGGATTCCTCGTTAGTGGTTTCCCAAATCAAGGAATTGTATGATGCCAAAGATGATGTGCTCAAAAGCTATCGGCTGCGAGTAAGTGGAGCTCAAACAGCTTCGACCGAGCGAAGTGAAGCATGTGCCTCGAACCGAAAATGTTCGAGCAGATATTCTCTCAAAACTTGCAAGTACTAAGAGCCCTCGAAATCACAGGAGTTTGATCCAGGAAACTTTGAATCGGCCGAGCATGTCGACCAAGCCAAGCCAGCCCCTGGCCGTTCTATGTGTTGATAAGGATAAAGATTGGATCGCCCCTATCCTACGATACATCGTCGAAGGAGAGGAACCGAGCGACCAAAAGCAAGCAAAATTGGTCAGGTTAAGGGCGACCAAGTATTCTGTCATAGAGGGAAAATTGTATAGAAGAGGGTTCTCATCTCCACTGTTGAGGTGCTCGACACGGCCGAGAGCCGACCATGTGTTGAGGATATCCATGAGGGTGTTTGTGGAAGTCATCATGAGCACGATCCCTAGCAAAGAAAGCTCTCAGGGCCGGTTATTACTGGCCGACCATGGACGAAGATGCAACGAAACTTGTTCGGAAATGCAAAAAATGTCAAGTGCATGCTGATGTCCATATTGCACCTTCTTCGAATCGCAAAGTCTTGTCTCACCGCCGCCGCTCGCATGGTGGGGCATGGATCTGCTAGGTCCGCTTTCCACCCGCCTCCGTGCCGCTTCAAGTTCTTGATCGTGGCGGTTGATTATTTCACAAAGTGGATCGAGGCCGAGCCTCTCGCAACCATCACTTCGGCAAAAAGTAAGCAAGTTCTTCTGGCCGGTGTGTGCTAGCTCGCCCGAGTCCCACATCAATTGATAAATCGACAACGGCATCCGGTTCGCAGACAAAAGGTTCAGAGAAATGTTGGCCGACTTGGGTGAAACAACGTTTTACCTCTACGAGCATCCACGCATAAACGGCCAAGGTAGCGCCAACAGAGTTATCCGCGTGGGTTGAAAAGAAGACTTGACGGCTAAGCAAAGGAACTGGTCGAGGAGTTGCATCGTTTTTGGGCATACAGACGACTCCCCATTCATCGACCGGGAGTCGCTTCTTGACTTGTGTATGGAAATGATGTCAGAATACCCATGTAGACGGGCGAATCAATTGGAGAACCTTGAACCTCAAAGAACGGCCGACAACGCATCGTGCATACGAGAAGAATTCGACTCATTGAAGAGTTGCGCACTCCAAGCATCATTGAGAGAACAACTCGATCAAGCGTAAGGTCGCAGCTAGGTACAACACTCGCGCTCAAAAGAGGGACTTCACCGCTTGGCCACTCGTCCCGAGACGGGCAGACGCCGGAAACAAGAATGCACGCCAAGGAAAGTTAGCACCAAATCGGGAAGGTCCGTGACGGGTCATTAAGAAGACCGCAAGGGGGAATACGAGCCGAAACCATGGAAGCGGGGCGACTATCCCCTAACATGGAACGCAGTAAAAACTTAGAAAATATTATGTCCGAATGTAATGAACGATCGATCTATTAATGAAAGATGTGCAGCGCTTCTTTTTCCCAATCGGGTTTTTTACAGAGGCCCGACTTTGACAATTGCCGTTATTTACTTTCTCGCAAAGAATGTATGCCCTGGCCGCCAAACATGCTCATGGCAAAGGAGCGCCAAGAATTATCAAGTAATTATCAAACGTAAATGGGTCGCCAAACGATCTACCTCGAGCGCCATCGGCGGCCTGGCGGTTAAGTAATAACACACAAAAATAGGTCGTCGTAAACGATCTACCTCGAAAGTGCCATCGAATGGCCCAAGGGTTAAGTAATAACCCACAAAAACACTAGGTCGTTGAAATGACCTAAATCGAAAGTGCCATCGAAATGGCTCAATAGAGTGCCATCGAAATGGCCCAAGAGAGCCGCTTAAATGGCTCCAATTGAGTGCCACCGAGCCGCCTAAAATAAGGTCGCCTAGTCGATCAGATGCCAAAAGTCGCACTAATCGGCCGTGATTAACGAACACCGCCGAGCGGTCTATAACGCAGTATTTTTGGATAAAAGAGAAACGGCACCGATCGACCAAATGAAAACCTACGAAAAGGTTTTTTGCCGGCGTCCAAGTCGGCCTAAAAGTTCAGAAACTTAGAATTAAACAATGAAATAATTAGATCCAAACAAGCAAATGAAATAAAGAGCAAATTAAAGATGTCATTACAAAATAGAGACGCCTTGGCCAAAGCCGAAGCGCCAAATATCCCATCGTCAAGGCAACTCAAAATTGCAGTGCCGAAGGCAAGTTAAACTATTACAAATTTCTCCGCCGCAGCGCTTCGTAAAAGGATCGAGCCGGGCGAACCAGATTACCCTCGCTTCATCAAGTTCCACGGCCGCATGATCTTGTTGTTCTCGACATAGTGGTCGGGCTTTATCAGGTTGTCATCGAAATTGATGTTCAAGTCTGAGTTCAGCGCCCGTACCTGGCCGAGAGCATTGTAGAATTGCTCGATCGTTGCACCCTTAGCCATCCCGGCTATCTTCTGAACTTGCGCCCATTTCAAATTCCTCCTGGGTCTCCCACTCGGCCTTCTCTTCTCCAAGGCTTCAAGGTCGGTCTTCAAGTTCGTCACTGAGTTTGGAAATCCTTGTTCTTCTTCAACACTTGCCTGCTCGCCTTCGCCCGCTGAAGAGCGCCCTTCTTTGACTTGGCCAATTTCTCCAGCTTTTGCTGTGCCTCCGCCACGGCATTGTCCTTCGCAGCCCGAGCTTCTGCAAACAAAGATAGCCAAAGACGGTTAGTTGGTCGAATTTAAGCGAAAGCGCGACGTTAGATATGTAAAATACCTGAGCTTCATCCGACAGCTCTTGGATCATTCTCACAACCCCATGCATAGAGAAGAAGTTGCATCGCCATGGGTTTCTTTTTAAACCGATCAAGTCACCAAAGCCCCAAACCTCGAGCGAGAGAATAGGAATGTCGACTCGTGATATTCGCGAAGTCCGCTTCATCGAACTTGGCCCGCTGGGGGAGCGATCGTCGGGGCAGGGGCGACGACCTTGGAAACAGCTTCTTCCTTGGATTTTGGGGTTGGAGGCACCTTCGACGCCCTCGAGATCGACTCACGTCACGGGCGGCGCACGGAGGCGCTGTTTTAGGAGGATTCAAGACCTTCTCGATCTCGGCCCAGTTCTTGCCAGCCATTCTTCCTGCAAAATAGAACAATTCAAGAGTTAGAAAGAGCGAATGATAATCAAATGTAAAAGATAAAGTACAAAAGCGAACCAATCTCGCTTCAAGAGCTCGACCCACGAGCAAGACAGTGGACGGCAAGGCAGTCGCCTCTTAGGATCTAGGGGCATCATGCCCGCCAAAGTCTTGATCATCTCCAGAGACTCCAAGTCGGCCGCACCCAAATCCTTAACAGAATAAATATAGTCGCCAGGCCTCCTGAAGAAGTGAGCTTCATTCCACATGATTGGGAAGAAAGGGGGACCGAGCATCCCGTCTGGCCGATCTCGATATAGCCATGCCGCCTCCTTAGTTGGGACAACCCGTAAATATTGGCTTTTCCAAGCCGCGCCCAACGACTCCGAAGATGCTTTAAAGCACGGGGCTGGGTCTTTGAGTCTTGAAGGATACCGCCCTCTTTTCCTTATTGGCTTTCTCTCACCACCACTCGAAAATAGTGAAAATAATCGACCGACATCGCCGCCGAGCATAGTCGTAAGCACTTCGAAAGTTTCAAAAACGCCACGCGCTTGGATGAAGTTCGGAGGCGGCGATTCCCAATATAGCGCAGTAACGCCGCAACAAACTCGCTGAAGCGGTGGGGTGATGTTCATCCGCTTCAACACGATCCGATGCATCGTGAACTTCGATTGTCGTAATAGGTTGCGATGTCTTCTCCGCCCTTCATGCCTCTCACCTCCAAACCCTGCATTTCCAAGTGAAGTTGCACGGCAGGCCCAATGACCGATCGTGAGGATACTACGGTTGGAACGGCGGTTTCGACACCCAAGACATATCGCATCGTTTCGGGATAGGTCAGCGTAACGCCTTCTCGCTTCTTCATTCGACCCTCCTTCATTGTTCGCTCGACGTATGGCTTGCCACAAAGTTGAACCGCTACTCTCTCGAGCCTTCTACAACTCGGCGCCGCTTTCCTACCGACCACCTCTCTTCGCCCACTACCGACGGCACTTTCTCGCCCATCTTCTATATCCACCTCTTCATCTTCCCGGTGGCGAAAGGAATGGCACCTTCGGTGGTGGTGGAGTACTCGATCTAACTCTAGAACCGGGCAGATTTGGAATCGTAACTTCCCAAGCTAACCGATTTCGCATCGGAAGAGCTCGGGCTCGAGCTCGAGCCGCCCAAGAATTAGAACCTCGCCGCTCAAGACGATGTAGATTCCTCCTCGCGAGGTGCACTCGGATGGCCTCGACATTTGGTCAAAGAGTGGGACGGCCTCGGGAATGCGAGCGGCCTGCTTTGGCCCGCGCAGATACACACTCGTGATAGGATCGAGTCGTCGATCGAGCAACAAGACTCATGAGAGGGCGACTTGGTCATCCCTGCACTGCACCCCTATCACAAGGCGTGGAACATTGCACTCAAGGAAAAAATGCGTAAATTTAAAGAGTAGAGATCGATTCGCACCTTAAACGGATGTCTGAGATCGGTCGCGAAAGCAAAAAGGAGCAAGTTTAAAGTCTTTGCAGATGTAGGTCGCGGCAGACAAGCTCTGGCTTACGGCAGAGCAATTCGTGAAAGCGTGAGGAATAGTTCCTTCAAGGAGTATTTATAGCGCAGCCCAAGACACAGAGGATCGGGATTTAAACGCCGCAACGCTTCACCTTCCCCGAGTACCGCCATTAAATGACCTCTAATCATCAAACGCCGTGGTCATAAATGTCACAAAACCAATCGCCGCACAACCGCCAACGTGGGAAGCAAGCTACGCCCGCTTCGCTATCTCAAGATCCATCATAGCAACGCTACTCCCGGGGCAATGATTTAAGCCCCACCCGCTTCTTAAGCGACCCAGCTCGGGGGCAATCGCTCCGGTGTATCAAAGAAATACAAGAGCTTCCAATAGCAATCGGGCCGCCGGCCCACCCATCGTGAATCGCCCAAGCAAGTCGCTTGAGCGCAATCCTCGCGAACCGCCGAAATTCTCGCCAGACGGTCGAACACTACAGTATATATACGCCATTCGCACATGGCATCAGGTACGTTATCTTACCTTGTGTTATCTGCCCGAGCGACCCCTTACTTGATCGTCGGAGTGTCTTTGCAGGTAACACCCGAGGCGCTCTGCGTGAAGCCAAGACCGGTCTTTTCTCCTATCCAACGACCGGCCTAGTCACAGGACAACAACTTCAACACTTCATTGGTCAAGGTACGATCACATACTTCAATGGATACCTGGATTCGAATCTAAGAGCTGACATTTTCATTTCACCGAAAATTGTCAATGCAAGCAGAGACCGATCTTTGTATGGGTTGACCGCCCTATTTTAAAACAAACAACTACTAAATATATAAATGTTTGCAACTACTCTCAATTTGGACAATTTTGTTTATTTTTTTCACAAATAAAATGCCTGTTTATATGCTCGTCAAAAAAACAACAAAAATGCTATTTTGACAAAAAAATATTTGACAAATCGACAAGTTACCAACCTACAACACCAATTAACCAAGTTTTTTAGACTATTAGCCAACCTGTTTTTTCACAGTTTTCGAGGCGTGGATTAAAAACTTGGTTAATTGATCGCTTGGCTAATAGTCTAAAAAACTTTGTTAATTGGTGTTGTAGGTTGGTAACTTGTCGATTTGTCAATTTTTTTTTTGTCAAAATAGCATTGTTGAAAAAAGAAAGACACCTGTCTAAAGAGCTTCTATAAAATGGCAAATTAGTGATTTGAGACTGGAACGTCTAGAATATAAATGCAAAGTTTTGCCATTAGTGCTGCAACGATTTATTGTAGATTTTGCACAAACAATGTATATCAAGTAACACTAAAATCAATTTAATTTAAAATTATCATTTCACAAATAACTTTAATTGAGTCTCTATGTGAAATTAAAATTACTTTTTTAGTCATTTAATTTTGTTTATAAATAATTATTAATTTATATTATCTATTTTAGTTGTATTGTTATTAAGCTTAATCATCAAGTATTACTTTTTATTTATCTACCTCGTTATTTTATCTGTTTTTCAAATTTGGTAGCCCACCGGCACCCAAAGTCTTTGTTCAAGATTCACCATTGAATGCAAAGTGAAAGACTAATAGATATAGATATATTATATGCTAAATTACTCTTTTTTTGGTTCTTTATCTTTACTGATTTCATTTTGGCCATTTATCTTCTTTTTTCTCGCTTTGGTCCTCATCTTCCATTTCTCGTGTCATTTTGGTTTTTTTTGGTATTTTCCATCCATTAACTTAACTGACGTCACACCTGGCAGCTAATCACGACGTGGCGCCTTAAGTGTTATGGTCGACTTGTAATTCATTGTGATGTGGCAAATGAGGGACCAAATTGAAACTAAAAAATAACATAAAGAACCAAATCGACATAAACCCAAGAACTCTCATCTTCATCTTCTTCCTCCAAACACCATCTCCACCTTCATCTTCATCTTCTCCGGCGAGCCACCACCACCACAAATCAATCGCTCTTCAACTCTTAAAGGGAATAGCAATGTATGATGCAAGGTGGGATGGGGCAAAGAAACGGTTGGAAGGCTTTGCCTCTTGTATTGTGGCACAAAGGTGAGGCATGGGGGTCCACAAAGCGCAAAACATGCATATAATAGGAGGCACTAACGTAGATAGAAAGACAACATGTACTCATTTGGCACAAAAGATTTTTGTCAGTGGAGGAGCTAGCACAACTCGTGGATGAGCATGAACATGTATCTCATCACTGATTATATTCATGAGCTGATAGCATATATGGCTGGCTTTCATTGAACTTTCTTTACTGATGATCGGCGAGGGGAATTTTCTCCATGCATGCGTTGCTTAACATAATAACTAAGTGGACCAAATATGGTTGAATAACAGAATAAGTGGACCAGATATGGCAAATTTTATCGCACTAGTGCTAGCTAGCATCATCATTTAGGAGACCGCTAGACCCCCTTGGCCCTCATGACTGAAATTATTCCATCTAACTTCCAATTAGGGACCAAATGAAATTCCTCCTATGTCTACTTAGATTAAAAAAACGTATTAGTGACGGAAATTTCCTTCGCTAACAACAGTTTTTCCGTCACATCGATACTTTATGCATAACCCAATTCACCGCTAAAACACTCATTGTTAATTTTGAATGACACGTGTCTTAATTTGAAACACACATGTCTTAATTAATGAGGGAAACTAATCCCTTATTAATTATGTCGCTAATGGCCACTGATTTAATTTTTTTTACATAACCTGCTTTTTTAATATTTATAGTAATCTGCTTTAATAAATACTAAATTTTAAAATAAATAAAATAATATAAAATAAATATTCTGAGAATATTTAAATCATCTAAATTAGTCTGAAATGTTAGAAGATAATATTGAAATATCAAACTAATACAAAAAGTCTATTTGACGCAATGTTCAAACAAAAGTTATATATATATATATATATATATATATATATATATATATAGTGTGTTTTTGAAGCGTCATTTTTTCAAATAGTTTAATTCGACATAGAATGTCAAAAGGCTTTTTTGGATAGTTCAGTTTAATCAAGGTCTTGGATTCAAGTCCAAGTTTAGGGATACAGTAGCGTTAAAACTTTTGAAGGAGAGCTTTAACACCATTGTGTTCCTATCCAAATCGAGGGATTAATGTCTGCATTTACACGCGGATTTACATAAAAAAGATTTTTTCAATTGGTTGACATAGATATAGAGAACTAGTTGGCAATGTGAAAAGAATATTAATTCTTATTCTCAATTAAAAAAAATTAGTAGAACTTTCTACAACAAAAAAAGCTAGCAGAATTTGACATTACATCTTGAGAACACGTTAGCAAACAATATTAGAATTTATTGGCGCATATACCATATCAGACATTAATTAAGAAGATGATCCAGAGTAATGGGTTGTTTCCCTTAATGGAGTGCAAGTTGACAAAATTAAGAATATATACATTCTAATCCAAAAGAATATTCCTGCTACCGTGGATTTCACACTGGATTACTTTAATTAATTTTAGAAGCTAGTATTCGTATGTCAAATTGGCATATAAATTATCTTTATGGTTTCATGAACTTGATTCCGAAGCTAATGTAAACGTACTGAAAACGAGTTGACCTATGATCATTCTCATGTCTTGATCTGAGCAAAGAATATATATGTGTACGTAGATAGAACTGTCTAGTTTGTTTGACAAAATTATGTAGAGTATATATGTTTTCCATATATATATATTCCATTCCAAGAATAAGCCGATATTTAGAATAGAACACTTCAGCAAGAGTGGAATGTTTGAGAGAATACAAATATTTGGTGGGTATAAAGTGTACATGCGTTTAATTTAAGCATAATGATAACAAAAGGGACCAAAAGCCCCAACAAGATCAAATAAAGAAAGCTGAGCTAAAAATGTTGTCGTTGAGGTGTTGGTCCTTGCCACGGTGTCTACTGCTTGCTAGCTAGCTTCTAGAAAACCTCTAAAGAAGCTAGTGGCAATGTTCTTTTTTTTTTATAAGCAACAAAGAATTTGATTAGAGTAAAGGAGTACTCCAATAGTCCAATTCATTACATCACTATTACATGACCAATAATTAGTTCTCTACAAACGTTCCACTGAGCAAGAGCATCAATCAGAATACTTAAGCAAATATCCATCTCCTCCTACATTGGCGATAGTACATTTAAAAATTACTTTATTCTTAGCTGTTCACAAGTTCCACACCAAATTAAAAAAAAATCACTTTTGCTCCTTTTCTTTCCACGGACTGGAACTCCACTATGCAGAAAATGGGAGAAAGCATTTCCTTGAGATACACTAACACTAACACCAAGCTATGAATTTATGGATGACCAAACTTGGTATAGGAATTACAACATGATCAAGCAAAAATAATACCTTTGGTGGAACATCACACCTGTAATAGTCCTCAATAAAGAAGTCATAACCAATACTATCTTCTATTGCAAAACCACCACTAAAAAAACTCATGCATCTTATCAAGTATCCAAACCCCGTGGATATTTTTTACACCTCCAAAGACAATACTTAACTACATCTCACAACACTATAAAACAAAGTCAAATACCACTTAAGGTGTTTCCAACTGTTGCATTTTGTAATGAAGAATTCGAGCCCATTATATAGCCTTGGTCTCCATTTTCCTTCCCAAAACTAAGCAATGTGGGATTTTTAATTTCCAAGATGCTCAATTCCAATCAACTCCAACATTCTCCACCTTGATTGTAATTGATCCACGAGACATCTTCTGCTTTGATTGTAATTGAGTCTGTTGATGAAAATGGTCGGTGGCATCTGAGCCCTTGAAACACACAAAATATCTGTCAAAAATTCTGCAAATTTTTTAACAGATACAACCCTATGGTACCGTCCGGTTCCGTTCCTTAATACTGTACCTGTTAAAAATTCAACAAACGGGGTGTCTGCCAAGACATAACACAAGACACTATGAAACCGAACGGGTACGGTACCATGCGTAATCCCAAGAAAAAAAGTGACGTACTGAGAACAAATTATTTCATTGATGGTAGTTTGATCTTTTCACAAGGTTAGGGGATGTGCGGTGAGTAGAATAGAATGGTGTTGTAAGAAGTCTAGCTCTAAAGGAAATAAATTTACTGGACTCCAATTGAAAAGGCCGAAAGCAAAAACCAAAGTAGAAAGCTGGATCAATATTGACCCGAACCATCAAACCCGACCCTATTATTTTTTATTTATTTATTATTTGATTGTGAATCCGACAACCTTAGTCAGTCAACAAGCTAGCTAGGCAAGAATGGCAAGAAAACACAGGTTCAGCAACACACTTCTCTTCACCGTCGTCACTATTGCGGTTATCATCATCTATTTTTCACACCAACCGCTAGCATTAAAGCACCAACCGCGATTCTTGGGGAAATTCGCATCTTCAACTTCAAACAGGCAACCGCAGTTGGACATCAACTACGAAACCAGATACTTCCAACAGAACCTCGACCACTTCAGCTTTTCGAACCGTCGCACGTTTCAGCAACGGTACCTTATAAACACCGAACACTGGGTTGGTCCCGAACGCTCTGGTCCCATTTTCGTCTACTGCGGCAATGAAGGAGACATCGTTTGGTTCGCACAAAACACCGGCTTCGTATGGGAAATCGCACCTCAATTTGGAGCCATGGTCGTTTTCCCCGAAGTAAGACTCTATCTATCTATCTATCTCTCTCCCTCTTTCTATTTGTTTGTGTGTTTTGTGCTAAAAGGGGAAAGAGAGTAATTGGTTTTGCATTGCAGCATCGATATTATGGTGAGTCAATGCCTTTTGGAAGTAGAGAGGAGGCGTATAAGAATGCCACCAGATTAGCTCATCTTACGGCTGAGCAAGCGCTTGCTGACTTCGCCGTTCTTATCACCGATCTGAAGCAAAACTTTTCTGCCAACGCTTCTCCCGTTGTCTTGTTTGGAGGATCTTACGGTGGAAGTAAGACACATACACTCTTTGCTTTTTTTTTTTTGTATTAACTTATTTTGTGATCAAGATATATTTGAGTTTTATCAGTAAGGAACGTTGTCCGTGTAAAATTGTTTTGCACAGTCAACCAATCGGAAAACATGTTGTTATATGTAATTTCATAAAGAAAAACATGTTATATTCTTCTGATCAGAGTTCGATTATTGTTATGCTGATGTGAATTTGTTGGCTTGGTGTATCTCTGAACAACATCTCAAACAGTGTTGGCAGCATGGATGAGACTCAAGTATCCTCATATTGCTATTGGGGCTCTTGCTTCTTCAGCTCCAATTCTTCAGTTTGAAGACATTGTGCCACCTGAAACTTTCTATGACATTGTTTCCAATGATTTTAAGGTGTGAGTTTGCCTTCACTCATTGTTCTGATATTCGACCATGCTATTAAATATAATTGGTTCGCTAACGATCTTAGTCTCTTTCTTGCTTGTATAAATAGGGCGAAAGTTCCACTTGTTTTGAATACATTAAACAGTCATGGGATGACATAGCATCGAAAGGTCAAACAAGTAATGGCCTTCAGCTTCTAACCAAGACTTTCAACTTCTGTCAGTAAGGCATTTTTCTAATAAAATATGCGCATTACATGATTGTGATTGGTTTTTTCTACACTTTTATCGTTTTTGTTGTGTTGATTTACTTAAACTAATTAAAGGACTTTAAAGAGTGCTGAAGATCTATGGAATTGGTTGGAGTCAGCATATAGTTATTTGGCAATGGTCAATTACCCATATCCATCTGAGTTTATGATGCCTTTGCCTGGACATCCCATCAGGGAGGTTAGTTTTATTTCATAACATAATAACATGACTTTGAGCCTATAATAACCACTGGCAGGCTCAGGCCTTGCAAAGCCTAGCTCGGCCCAACCTATTCCCATCCCTACTGATCAATATGTTTTTTATAGGTCTGCAGAAGGATTGATGAGGGTCCTGCTGGGACTAGTGTTTTGGAGCGGATATATAAAGGAATAAATGTCTACTACAATTATACTGGAGAAGCCAAATGTTTTGAACTGGATGATGATCCTCATGGCCTAAGCGGTTGGAACTGGCAGGTTTACAAGAGTTAAATGTTGTTTTTACTTTTTATTTCCCTTAATTTGCTGAGTAAGTAGTGTTGGTGCCCAGTAGCATGACATGTCATGAGTCATGACCTACATTTCTCATATTAATCTTTTTGTTTTGGTTCATTCTATCTTTTCTTATCCTTGGTTTAGGCTTGCACAGAAATGGTTATGCCAATGTCTAGTAGAAAGGAATCCAGCATGTTTCCACCATATGAGTATAATTTCTCTTCTTTTCAAGAGGAATGCTTACAGAGTTTTGGAGTTCTGCCAAGGCCAAAATTGATTACTACCTATTTCGGAGGGCATGTAAGGGAATATTTATTTACAGTTAAATATGATTTCCATTTCCATTACTATATATGCTGACATTGCTGTTCTTACCCGTTATATGTGTGTGGACATCTTGTTTTGAAGAACATCCATACCACCTTGGACAACTTTGGGAGCAATATAATTTTCTCAAATGGCCTATTGGATCCATGGAGTGGTGGCAGGTGATATATTATTTACTCTTCAAATATCTAGGTTGATATGTTTTATATTTTTCCAACAAAAGTGATAATCAATCAACTTTCTGTCAAAAAGAAAAAAATATATATTCATTGACAGATGAGAAATTCTGATTTTTAAATTGTTTTCATTGCAGTGTTTTGCAGAATATTTCTAAAAGCATTGTTTCTCTGGTCACGAAAGAAGGTAAAGCATTTGATTCTTTTGAATTTGTTAGTTCTCTGCTGCATGGATCCTATGTTAAAGCAACTGTTTTCCCATTCATAATTTTCTGTTTTCTGAGTCTATTTTATTGCATGAAGTTGTTGTGTTTTTACTTCTTTTTTTGACTGCTTAATGATGCAAGTGTCATCCAAAAAACACCAGAGGCCGTTGTATGAATTCATTTTTCTCTCGTCTTTGTTCCTGATCAGGTGCACACCACATAGATTTACGTGCTTCAACTGAAAATGATCCTGATTGGTTGGTAGAACAAAGAGCCACTGAGATCAAGATAATACAAGGGTGGATTAGTGATTACAACCAGAGAATCAACCCAATAGAAAACCGGAAACCGAATCAACCCAAACCAAAAACCGTAAAAAATCGATACTTATCGTATCTAATCGGGTTTTTTTGAGTCAATCATGTGGCCTGCGGTTTTTATTCACCAACCAAACCAAGCCAAACCGCAAGTAAACCTATAACATGTCTTCCTTGACTGGCTCGCTATTTGGACTTCAACTTTCAGCAATTCTCACTCACTCACTGTTTTGTATAGCTTACAAGAAACATGTTTGTTCGGTGTAACATATAAAGCTTAAACTTAGTGAGAATGGATCCTTCTTTTTCTTCTCAGTTATACTTTTGGCGTATACCAAACGATCCATTCTCACTAAGTTTAAGCTTTATATGTTACACTTACACCGTGATCATGTTATCAAAAAAATCAAATATGTAATAAGCTTTATATGAAAATGTTATTAGTATAAAGCTTTATATGAATATAACACACTATTAGTATCAACATCGTGATCATGTTATCAAAAAAATCAAAACATCGTGATCATGTTATATGTAATATTCTGGACCTCATTAAGAATGTAATATTCTAGATAAATCAAACATTTGTCTTTTATGATTGATATTTACCTATACTTTAAATCGTGTAGTATACCTTGAGGTGAAGTTATTTTTTTTAGCCAGTTTAGACAAAATGGAAAATAAACACCACACACACTATCACTGGTGACACCATATCGTTGAAATTGTCAATGCAACCAACAGTGGAGACATTAACATGAAGTTATTGAAAAGATTATTAGTTAGCTTATAGGTTGAAGTAAACACAAGACCCTCTTAGTACATGTGAATTCAAAAAAAAAATAGCCTAAACTATTCTTTAAGATCCCTGTCTTTATTTAGGTTTCGTTTTATCCATCTTTTATTTTTTGTTTTTTGTTTTTTTAGATAGGCAAAGTGGTTAGTAATTACTGTTAGTTGTTAGAGGAGAGGGGGGAGCGGGGTTCGAACCCCGTACGCCAATATTTTTTTACCAACGAAGTCCCTTTCACTCAATTAAGTGAGCTACCATTCTTCCCTTATCTTGCAAAAGTTATATCAAAAGGGTCCTTTTCATGAGTTCTTTTATTAACGTGATATCGGTAGCTATTATGATAGTATGTGTTAGATCAAAACCCAAAAAAAAGACAAGGGAATACAAACAATTTTTGAACAAAAATGATAAGAGACATATAATACATAAAATTAACATTCCGTTGGTTCAAGTGGAATTGGCCGTATCTCTTAAATAAGATCAAGAGTTAGAGCTTTGTGTATTGAAGGGAAGATAGTTAGTTGAAAAGGAAAACCTCGCTAAAGGCACTTTGGATCCTCTCCTTCTATTTTCTCTACATCTCCCTCTTTCCTCTCTATTTCTCACTTACTTTCACTCTCTCTCATCATTTATTTACAATTTTTTAATGATGAGAGAGAATGAAATGAAGAGAGAATGGAGAGAGATTTAGGGAGGGTAGATGGAGAGGATCCAAGCCTTGCTAAAGGCGGGTGAGTCATGTTCCTCGATGACCACCACTTGACTATGTCTCATCCTAAGTATCCAAATCTATGATAACAAAAGTTTTTTTTGGGTCAAATGATAGGAAAAGACAAGGATCAAGAAAGCCGCGTTCCTTAGAGTTAGGTATCAATTTTAATCATAACTAAAGTTTGGGCTTCAATAGACCTCTACATGCCACTCCTTGTTGACCAATTAAAGGGTCATTCTTATTAAGGAGTGGTCAAAATACCCTTAATGAATAAAAATATCTTTTATTAAAAACCCCTTTCAACGAGTTTGGTACCGAAGTACCAAACCGGTTTGATACGTTGGTACTATGACTTATAATATTTTGGTACCTTGGTACGGTATTATAATATTGGATCTTGTTTTTTCCTTCTCGTAGTTTCGTGACAGTAACAATAACTCAAAAAAAAATTAACGAGATTTACAACTATACTATATAGTTCTCACCATTCGCTCGATGAACGGGTTGTCTCACTATTGATTAAATGAATTGTTTTTAAACAAAAATAGGAGTAAATAACAACATCAAACAAATTATAAGTATTAGAAAGACATCACAGTTAAAGACAAAAGTCACACATATTAGATCAAGTCATAACAAAAACAGCTTAAAGTTGGAGCATAAACAACAACCTAATCACACATATTAGATGAAGGCATAACACATACAACTTAAAGTTGTAACATAAACAACAACATATTGTAATATTATCTATATTCATCAAATGTAACTATAAAAACTTAACCCATAATACAGTCCTACCCGGTTCGAGGGATTAATATCTAGAGTTGCGCACAGTGGATACTGGATACCCAGTTTATACCAAAAAATGTAAATATAAAAACTTAACCCATAATTAAAGAGAAAATAAGACAACATAATTAGAAAGTGAAACAGGTACGTAGGTATCATGCAAAGTTTGATTTAAAACTAAACACCAATTTAAGTATGCTTCTAATACTTGTTGTTGCAAAATTATCTAAATAAAGAAGAAAATACTAATTTGGAGATGTAAATTTTTTTCTAGATTCTAAAGTATCCCAAAACACATTGCCTAAAATCACCCTTTATGTATTTTGTCATTAATTTTTTTCCATCAAACAAATTATTGAGGAACGAACTTCGCGTATTTGTATATCTAAATTTTTTTCCTGGAGCCTTAAGTTCCCCAAAATACACTGTCAACATTGCACTTTACGTATTTTGTAACACCCCCTTCTAATAGACTACTATTTAATTAAGAAAATCAGAGTTTTCAAAAACTTTTCACACAATTGAAAGTGAGTGTCACATTTACTTCTAAACGAGCTAACATCAAATACATGCTCACATAGATAATGTCAATGATACATAGCACATAAGGTTGGGACAAGCCCTCAAATACACCTGTCTCAGTACATCACAGCCATAATGAATATCTCGTAGCGGAATATCTCAAAATAATAATAATAACTCTTTTACATCACAAAAGTAACGAGTGAAACGACATCAAGTCAAATAAAACATAAACTAATACGCTCCCAGATTACGACGAGCATGACTCTACTGCACTCCACTAGAAGGTAGGAGAACCTTCACTGCTATCACCGCACGCTGTCGACATGAGAAGCAACATAAAAGCAAAGTAGGGTGAGTCTCTTTACATAAATAATAGCAAATAGGATAAGCATTATACTAGGGAAGGCAACTAGAAGCACCAATTCACAACCACATTGAATCCACAAACTCCAAGGAAATACCACTGAATGCATGAAATGCAACCCAAACTCCACGGGCCATGCATGTGGATCCATCACCCAAATAAGCCTTGAGGGCACTCCCAATTATGGCCGAAGCCTCTTCACCAAATTAATACACATGGTTTATGAGACGCCATGAACAATGCACCAATCACAAACAATCACACCATATTCACCATAATGAGCATTAAGCACAATCTCCAATGATTAATAGACTCCCATTACTATTAATTAATTCACCATCACCCAAGTAAGCCTTGAAGGCACTCACCAACAATTTATAATAAGGCCGAGGCCTACTCACCGATAATTAATTTCACCATTAAACACACCACCAATTATCACCCCTCAAATTATAGTTCTAGAGCTAACAATTAACCTCCCAGTTACACTGACACCATTTAATAAAATATTTAAGTCACCGACACGGAAGTCAAAATAGGCAAACTGCACTTAGACACCTACACGCGCACAAGGCACACAAGGGCACGCACATAGGCGCATGGGGCTGCCACACTTGGCGCCCCTCTCCGCGACCCACCCACACACCCACGCCACAGGCGCACGGGGCTGCCACATTTGGCGCCCCTAGCGCGACACACACCCACACACCACGCCACAGGCGCACGGGGCTGCCACATTTGGTGCCCCTAGCGCGACACACACCTACACACCACGCCACAGGCGCACGGGGCTGCCACATTTGGCGCCCTAGCCGCGACACACACCCACACAACACGCATCACAGGCGCACGGGGCTGCCACATTTGGCGCCCCTAGCCGCAACACACACCCACACAACATGCATCACAGGCGCACGAGGCTGCCACATTTGGCACCCCTAGCCGCGCCACACTCACACACAATACACCACTCCCACCATCACACATAAACAACACCATAGTGGCACAATGCCTCAACCCCAATTTCAACACCAATTCACCAACACACATAAACAACACAATAGTGGCACAATGCCTCAACTCCAATTTCAACACCAATTCACCAACACACATAAACAACATAGTGGCACAATGCCTCAACTCCAATTTCAACACCAATTCACCTAGGCAATTTATCAAACCCTTCACAACTATCATAATTTCACACTCAATCTCATTGAAACAATACATCAAACACCATACCTACATAGTTCATATCAAGTTCATCTTAACAACAAATAAGGGTTCATCAAATTGAGTTCAACACAACACCAACCAAAACAAATACACATAAATCAATCAATTAACTATCCTAAAACCTAACCCACATAGAATACTCATCATATAACCTATTATGAAAAGAGAGCCCCCTAACCTTAGGAATTGAAGAAACACAAGTGTAACACCCCCTTTTCTAATTACTACTAATTAGCCAATTAAAATCAGAGTTTTCAAAAACTTTTCCGCGCACCACAAAGAGAGTGCTACATTTTCATCAAAACATAAAACAACACATTGGAATTCCATGAAACAACTAGTGTGTGATATATAGCACATCAAAATGGGGCGAACCCTCAAAAATACTTGTTTAGTTTTTTACAACAATCGAAATATAATTCACCAGCACAGCGGAATACCAACAAGTCCAGAAGTATTTAATACATCACCAGATATCAAACTAATAATATCAAAACAAAATACTAATAACTAAGACACCCTGCCCCGGTGCTACATATCAGAGCATGACCATAACCGGACTACTTCATTCGCTATCACCTGCAGGTTGCCGACATGAGAAGCAACACGAAAGCAGTAGAGTGAGTCTCTTTACATAAATAATAGCAAATAGGATAAGCATTATATTAGGGAAGACAACTAGCATTAATCACATTCCAACAATTAGCTTATGACATTTAAGTATGGCACATCAACTCACAACCATCATAAAGCAACATCAATTACATGAACGTATGCATGTATGCAAATGCATGTGGTACCATCAACCTTCATAAATTTTGCCTTGAGGGCACAACCATCACAATAGATATCAACAACCATCATACGATATCGAGGCCGAAGCCTACAACCACCATGAGACACCATGAACAATGCATCAATCACACACCATCTCATTATATGCAAATTATCACCACCATTGCACAACCACCATAAATTTTGCCTTGAGGGCACAACCATCATAATAATTACCTTAAACAACCACCTTAAGGTATTAAACAACCACCATCAAGTATTAATCAACCACCATCAAATATTAATCAACCACCATAAGATATTATTCAACCACCATCAAATATTAATCAATCACCTTAAATTTATTAAGACCTCATCAACCACCAACTCTAGGACTAACACCAAAGTCAAGGACCAACTCACCTCTAAGGACTTTACCGACACCCCCAAGGACTAAACGGTCACCTAAGGGGCTAAACAGTCACATAGGGACCAAAACAACATCTTAGAAGGACTAATAGTGCATAAGGACCAAAATAGCATTTTTAAGGACTAAAGTGAAAAGGACCAAAATAGCATTTTTAGTACTAAACGGTGAAAAGGACCAAAATAGCATTTTTAGGACTAAACGGTGAAAAGGACCAAAATAGCATTTTTAGACAACACTTAGACACACGCACGCACCGGGCGCATGGGGCACGCCACTGTGGCGCCCCTATCCGCGCCACACACACACACGCCTACACCCAGGCGCACAAAGGCGCAAGGGGCAGCCACATTTGGCGCCCCATTGCAACACACCACGCCACCATACACCTAGGAGCAAGGGGCAGCCACATTTGGCGCCCCTAGCCATGCCACCACCCACACAACCACACCAACACACCCATAGTTCTAATTTCTCCAACATACCCATACACCTACTTCACCTATACTCACACAAACACCCAATTCACTCATACACCTACCCAACACAATATAGGCACAATACTTCAACTCCTAACTTCAACCCCAATTCACCCACACACATAAACCCACAATAGTGCATAACAACTCCATTTCAACAACAACCAACTTAAACTTATCACATGGAGCTTCAAATCATTTTTGGACAATTTATTCAACGCCTTACAATTATCACAAATTCATAATCAACCACCATATTATATTTCCATACTCAACCACATTGTCACAATACAACAACCACCATATTTACATATTTCCTATCAAGCTCATTTCAACAACACATCATGGGTTCATCAATTTTAATTCAACATAACACCAATTAATTCAAACAACACATAAACACCAATTAATTCAAATAACACATAAACACCAATTAATTCAACAACACATAAACACCAATTAATTCAAACAACACATAAATACCAATTAATTACCCTAAACACCTAACCGACACATAACCACTAATCCTATAGTCTATTATTTATGAAAGAGAGCCCCCTAACCTTAAAATTGAAGAACTCAAGTAGCCTCTCCTTCACCAACACAAGAACCACCAAAAATAGCTTCTCCAACACTTTGAGCTTCAAACCCCATCCATGGTAAAGTGAAAATGGAAAGGAATTAGTGTATGAAATTTACACTAATAGAAAGGGAAAGAAAAATGGAGAAGATTGGTACCAAAACCAACTCACCCCAAGCAAGAATGGAATTTTTCCTCCTCCCCCCTTCCTCCTTCCAGCTGCGCTGCACTACTCCCTCTCTCTACCTCCCTTTTTCTTTTCTTTTCTTCCAATGGGAAGAAACCCTACACTCCCCAAAGTTATTTCCTTGAATTTGGGCCTATTAGTGGGCCTTGGGCCCTTTATTTGCACCTCCTAGACACTTAAACACCTCCTAAATAAAATAATTCCCCAAATTAATTAATTGACTTAAATAAATGTTGTAACTCTTAACTAACTTAATTAAATAAATAATTAAATTCACCACTCCTTATTTACTACCCAACACCTCTTAGTTATATTAAACACCCTATTATTCTTTAATATAACTAATCACTATAACACCTAATTTAATAAAACTCCAAATTAATTATTTGACTTAAATAAATGTTGCAAGCCTTAAATAACTTAATTAAATGAATAATTAATTTATTTTGGGGAGTTACAACAAGCACTCTCCCTTCCACAACTCCAATAACCACCAAATGCTCACTCAATCAAACCTTGAGCTTCAAACTCCTTCTATGTCAAAACGAATTTGAGAAGGAATGAGAACATGAAACTTATATAAATGGAAAGAGGAAGAAAAATGAGAGAGAATGAGACCAAAATCCCCTTACCAAGAGCCAAAATGAAGAAAAATCTTCCTCCCCCTCTTCCCCTAGCTGCCGTCGGCTTCCCTCTTCTTTCCTCCCTCTCTTCTTTTCTTTTCTTTTCTTAAAATGAAGGAGACCCTAAACCCTAAGCTTATTACTTTGGATATGGGCCTACTAATGGGTCATGGGCCCTTATTTGCACCTCCTCAAATACTTAAACACCTCTTGAATAAAATAAAACTCTAAATTAATTATTTGACTTAATAAAATGTTGTAAGCCTTAAATAACTTAATTAAATTATTTTGGGGCGTTACATATTTTGTCACAAACTTATTATTTTTTACCAAACCAGTTATTTACGAAGAAACTTCTAGTATTTGAAGAGTTTAAAAAATTTCTGAATTCTAAAGTCGCTCAAAACACACTGCGCAGCATTTTGACGTTACGCATTTTGCTACAAAATAATTTTGTCTCCATCAAGTACACCAAAATACATTGTTTAGCATCTCACTTTACTTATTTTGTTACGAAATTTTAAAAAAATTTACGGAAAATTTTCATATTTAAACATGTAAAATTTTTCGACATTGTAAAATACCTCTTAAAATATAAAAAAAAAAAATCCAAAACCTTAAAATATAAAAGAAGAACCTTGAGTGTGACAAAAACTCTGTTGGGAGGAGATAACCACACAAGCCGATAAAGCCGAGTACTCGTGGCCAGCCAGCTTCCCCGGGGTAGATTTTTTTTTTTTAGCAAAAGAAGGGTTAACGGAGCCTCGTTAAAACCTTCTGATGGAAAGCCCTCCTTAGGGAAAAACCATCAAGAAGGAAAGAGTACTCCCCCTACAATTTATTAATAAAAAGTGGAAAAAGTACAAGAGACGTGGGGGGACTAGGCCAAAATCCATGAGTAAAATAACATTACAGCCAAAAGGAAAAAACAACAATCCTATTGTAAGGAAAATAGTCTAAATAAAATTACAATTGGCATGCAGAAGCATCATTATAGTGACTCTCATCCCAACTAGGTTGGCACCAAAGCCACTAACAATCATATGCAGCACACCAAAACCCATGAGTAAAGTAACATTACAACCAAAAGGAAAAAAATACCAACCTATTATAAGGAAAATAGTCCAAATAAAATTATAATTGGAGTGCAGAAGCATTACTATAGTGACTCTCATCCCAACTAGGTTGGCACCAAAGCCACTAACAATCATAAGCAGCACACCAAAACCCATGAGTAAAGTAACATTACAACCAAAGGAAAAAACACCAATCCTATTGTAAGGAAAATATTCCAAATAAAATTACAATTGGCATGCAGAAGCATCACTATAGTGACTCTCATCCTCGGGGTAGATTAGTCATTGGTAAAATTGATAAAAACTGCACACCAATAATATTGTAACAAAAAAAGTAAAAGAAGGAAAAGAAAAACAAAGCTAAAATAAATAAAAAAAGGCAATTGACAAAAAAAATGGAAGAAGGAACAAAAATCCTCCCCAATTTGCGGCATGTTAAGTCGCCTAAGATCTTTAGATATACTTAGTTTCCTATACATGATTAACTGAGTCTAACTAATGCATTGTACCCCCAATTTGCGGCATGTTAAGCCGCCTAAGATCTTTAGATATACTTAGTTTCCTATACATGATTAACCAGAGTCTAACTAATGCATTGTACCAAAAAAAGAGTCTAACTAATGCATTATTTTAAGATTTTGTCTTCAATAAATATGGCACAAAAGTCACGCACAATATGATGATCTCGTACCTCCATTGTTCAAAAAAGCCAAGTACAGTATTATGATACCCAATGGGTTCGCTACTTTGGTACCATACAATATATTTGTATACAAAGTATAAAGTAGCAAAGTACCGTACTAGTTTAGTACTAAGGTAGAAGACTAGTGCAAAGCACAACGTGGTGTGGTTTTGGGAGTGTATAAACGTGAAGGGTATTTTGGGATTTTTTAAATTAGGGGTTTTTGTAAGTAGGAGGGGGTGTTTAGTAAGAATGGATCCCAAATAAACGAGGGATCCCAAATTAGGGGTTTTTGATTTCATTGATTCGATAAAACAAAGTTAAACAAGCGATAGAACATAAACAACTAGAATAAAAATAGACAGATAAAAAGAAAATACAATAGAAACTACTGAGCTGGTGGAGTTAATCGACGAAGGATCTCAGCGACGGTCCTTTTGGTTTCACTACGCCAGAATTGTAAAAAGAGATCGCCACCTTTAGTAGCGTTTATAAAAAAACGCTACCCATTTTAATAACACGCTACACCATTAGTAGCGTTTTAAAGTAAAACGCTACCCATTATGTAACACGCTAGACAGATCCCTAGCGCTTTTACTCAAAACGCTAGCCAATTAAAAACACGCTAGATGGATCCTCAGCGCTTTTAATCAAAACGCTAGCCAATTAGAAAACACGCTAGATGGATCCCTAGCGCTTTTAATGAAAACGCTAGCCAATTAGAAAACACGCTAGATAGATCTCTAGCGTTTTTATAGAAAGCGCTAGCTATTTAGAAAACACGCTAGATGCGGATCCTAGCGCTTTCATTTAAAACGCTAGCCAATTAGAAAACACGCTAGATAGATCCCTAGCGTTTTGTATAAAACGCTAGGTATTTAGTAAACACTCTAGACGGATCCCTAGCGCTTTTATTCAAAACGCTAGGTATTTAGAAAACACGCTAGATAGATCCTCAGCGCTTTTTAGAAAACGCTAGGTATGGTTAAATAATTTTTTTCGTTTCCCATTGAGCTACTTCCTCTCTCACCTAACACTCTCACCCGTAAACGCAAAAATCACTCACCTAGAAACGCAAAACCCTAACACCCTAACTCAAATTAACATCATCTCTCTCAACGAAAATCATCTCTCTCGCTGAACATCATCTTTCTCATCTCTCACTGCACAACATTGGTGAGTTTTCTTTCCTTTCTCTGTTTCTTGTTAGATATTAATTGTGGGTTCTAGTTTAGAAATATATTAGTTTTGTCACTTGTGCACACCTAGACTCTTTCTTTTTTTTTACCACTAGCCTCTTCTTGTTACACATAAATTAATTATTTGGAAGACTAGACTATGGTTCATTTGTCTTGACCAAAGGACCGAGAATAGAAATAGAATATGATATAGATATAGCTTGGGAAAATAAGGAGTGGAATTGAAAAAATTTAAAAGAGGAATTTTTGTTTGTTTTTTTATATGAATTGATTCTTCATTATATTCGAATTGCTTGATGGGTCATATGTTAAAGTTCTCTTCTCAGGATTTTATTATAAATATAATTTGGAAATTATGGATAGAAATTGGATGTCCGCCAATAAATCGTCCAAGGAGTATATTACTGGAGTGGATTATTTTGTGAGTGTGGCTTTGTTGAACGTTTAGGGACTTCTAGTGGTATGAAATGTCCTTGTTTAAGGTGTTGTTATGTAAAATCGCCATCGCAGAGGAGTTGGCACGACATTTAAAGGCGAATGGAATTGATCAAAGTTACACTTGTTGGATAATGCACGGTGAGAAAAAGGTGAATCTTCAAATACGAATGATATTAGTAAGAGATATGCGCGCCACGGTTGACACCGGAACACATTCATTTGATGCGAACGAATTTGAAGAGATGGCAAAGGTGGTTGAAGAGGATCTTAATGATTGTCCCGAAATGTTTGAGAAGTTGATAACCGATGCAGACACCATTGTATGCGGGTTGTACTGAATTCACAAAATTATTACCGTGATCAAGTTGTATAACTTGAAAACTCGCCACGGATGGACTCGGATAAGAGCTTTACCGATTTACTCGCGACTTCTCGAAAGAAATGTTGCCGGATGATAATGTGCTTCCTTTCGGACGTATGATGCAAAGCAAATGTTGGGGTCTATTGGCTTGAACTATGAGAAGATACACGCTTGTCCGAATGATTGCATTTTATTTCGGAATGAACATGCGTTGTTAAAGTCGTGTCCTAAATGTAATGCACCGCGTATAAGAAGAAAGAGTCGCTCCGTTAAAAGGTGTTGTGGTATTTTCCTATAATTCCTCGATTTAGGCGCATGTATCGTAGTTCGTAAGATGCAAAACACTTGACATGGCATGAGGATGAAAGGATTAAAGATGGTATGCTACGACACCCGGCAGATTCTCCGCAATGGAAAAAAATTAATATTGAGTATCCTAATTTCGGGGATGACCCGAGAAACCTACGCCTTGCATTGTCTGCTGATGGATTTAACCCGCATGGTATCCAAAGTAGCTCCCACAGTACATGGCCCGTGATTTTGGCGATTTATAACTTACCGCCGTGGCTTTGCATGAAACGCAAATATATGATGCTGTCTTTGTTAATTTCTGGGGCCCAAACAACCAGAAATGATATTGATGTATACTTGGCTCCTTTAATTGAAGACTTGAAGCAAATGTGGGAGACTGGGGTAGAGGTGTATGATGGGTTCAGAGAAGAAAGTTTCACCCTGAGGGCTATGATCTTTGGCACAATTAACGACTTTCCTGCATACGGCAATCTATGCGGCATGCAAGAACAAAGGGCGCAGTGTGCATGCCCTATATGTGAAGATAACATGATTGGATGTGGTTGGAACATGGTAAGAAGAATATCTATCTTGGTCATCGAGATTTTTGCCATCAACTCATCACTATCGATTGTGGAGAAAGGCATTTGATGGGAATACAGAACACGTAGAGCTCCCCGCCTTTGACAGGCTAATGTATTTGAAAAGGTGGAAGATTTGAACATTAAATTTGGGAAGCCTTTTGCAGGAGAGCTTGCCAAACGGGGTGGAAGAAAAAGTCGATTTTCTTTGAGTTGCCATCTTGGAAGTCATTATATGTAAGGCATTTCATTGATGTGATGCATGTTGAAAAGAATGTCTTGAAAGTGTCATTGGTACCTTACTCAATATGCGGGTAAGACTAAAGATACCATCAACTCAAGGTTGGATTTGGTTAGTATGGGTTTGAGACCTGAATTGGGTCCCAGAAAGAAGGGTACACGTACATATCTACCTCCGGCACTCATACTCTATCTAGAAAGGAGAAGACTGTCTTTTGTGAGTTTCTTCATGGAGTTAAAGTTCCAGAGAGGATACTCTTCAAATGTGGCGACTCTTGTATCGATTAAAGACCTCAAGTTAAAGTCTCTAAAGTCCCACGATTGTCATGTTCTCATGGAGCATTTGCTACCCATTGGTATACGATCCATTTTGCCTAAGAAAGTGCGCCGGACCTTAACCAAACTTTGTTTCTTCTTTAAGGTGATTTGTAGTAGAGTGATTGACCACGGAAAGTTGCCAACATTGCAAAGAGAAATTATTGTCACTTTGTGTGAGCTTGAGATGTATTTCCCACCTTCCTTTTTTGACATAATGATTCATCTAATAGTTCATCTGGTTAGAGAGACACAATTGTGTGGCCCATGTTACATGAGATGGATGTATCCGTTTGAGCGTTACATGAAGATATTAAAAGGATATGTGAAAAATCGATCACGACCTGAGGGTTGTATTGTTGAGCGCTACATAGTTGAAGAGGCTATTGAGTTTTGCACGGGCTATCTATCTAGTCTTGAATATTCTGTGGGACTGCCAAGGTCTCGTCATGTAGGAAGGATTAGTAAAGGGATGACAGGAACTAAATTAGTGATGGTATCAAGGAAAGAACTAGAGCAAGCACACTTGTATGTTCTTCACAATGATAGTGAGGTTGATTCATATGTTGCCAAGCACAAGGAGATTCTTAAGAGTCAATTCCCGGGAAAGAAGCAACTTTGGTTAGCAAAAGAACACAATAGGAGTTTCATAGTGTGGCTAAAACATCACATTGATGGTGAGTGTGTTTCGAATCCTACTTCGATTTCAAAAAGATTGAGATGGTTAGCAAAAGGTCCAAATATACATGTCTTCTCTTACAACAGCTATCTAATGAACGAGTGCACTTTCTATACAAAAGAACAAGATGATCAGAGTAAAATGCAAAATAGTGGGGTGACTCTTGTAGCTCATTCTATGCATGCATCCGAAGTGCAAAGATGTAAATCCCATATATGCGAATATGTCTTACTTTGGTAGGATTGAACACATATGGGAGTTGGATTACAATATGTTTCAGGAGCCTGTGTTCAAATGTGAATGGGTTGACAATAATACTGGTTTACAGATTGATGAATAAGGGTTCATGCGGGTGAATTTCAACAAGTTAGGATATAAAGATGAACCTTTTATTTTAGCATCGCAAGCTCAATTAGTGTTTTATGTCACCGATCGATTAATATCAATTGGTCTATTGTTCTATTGGTCGACAAAAAGTTTGTGTATAATAATGATGATGATGAAGCACCCGATGATGTTGGTGTTGAGGACGACCCTTTCTTCGAACATCGTAACCAATAATAGGGAAAATACTTCTATAGAGGATGTTGTATATTTTAGAAAAGATCATAATGATGGAATTACTATTCGTCGGAAAAAAATACCAAGACGCGAATTGCAAACAAAATTTTATAGCGGGAAAAGGAAAAGGTAATATAGACTTAATGATATCTCGTTATTTTTTATTAATAGATAATTATATTGTTTTTGTAAATTTAACAATAACATGGATTATGTTATATTGCAGGTCAGATGGCATCACTTAGTGGATCATGAGAGTGGTCAAGACAGTAGTCATGAGGGTTGTGCTGTTATGTTTCTAGCTTTAATTTGTAGCTACTTTTGAGTTTCATAATGTTAGTTAGTTATTATGTTGTATGATTTGGATATATATTAATTATGTTGTAAGTACTTGTTAGTTTAATATGGTCTTTTGGTGATATGTACATATGTGTGTGTATCTATATTGGATTGTAATGATATTGGCTGAATTTTGTTGGAATGATATTTGATGAATTTTGTTGGAAGGGAATGAATTTATAGGTTGTAATTAAAAGGGAGAATAAACAAAAATAAAAAAAATATTTAAAAAAAAATCAGTCAATACATAGCGTTTTAAAGAGAAAACGCTAGAAATGATATTAAAAAAACATTCAATTCCTAGCGTTTTATAGAAAACGCTAGGAATTATAAAGAGGAGCTATAGGATCCCTAGCGTTTTACAGAAAACGCTAGGAATGGTAGTAAAAAGGCGCTATAGCATCCCTAGCGTTTTACAGAAAACACTAGTAATTGTAAAGAGGCGTTATAGGATCCCTAGCGTTTTAAAAAAAACGCTAGGAATGGTAGTAAAAAGGTGCTATAGCATCCCTAGCATTTTTACATAAAACGCTAGGAATTGTAAAAAGGCGCTATACGTTTTACAGAAAACGCTAGGAATAGTAGTAAAAAGGTGCTATAGCATCCCTAGCGTTTTATAGAAAACGCTAGGAATTGTAAATACGCGCTAGAGGATCCCTAGCGTTTTCTGAGGCTTGGATTTCCGCTAGCTAGGGATTGGGGTAGGAGATAAAGGCACCCAATGCAATGAAGAAGACTTTGCGAAAAGGACTGCTTTCGATTCTTTCTGGTCTGTCGGATTCTGTTGAGAAGAGGGGACAAGCATCCGACCCGATTTCATGTGGGCTGTCCTAAAAACGCTAGGAATTGTAATTATAATTCCTAGGGCTTTCCTAGCGTTTTTGCTAGAAAACGCTAGGAATTGTTATTAAAATTTTACAAGGCGCGCTCTCTCATCTCTCTCACACACTCACGTAGACGTCTCTTCATCTACCTAACTTCTCTCCACGACCCAGGAAACCCTCTTCGTTCATCTTCGTTCATCTCCACGAACAACCCAGAACCCAGAACAACCCAGAACCCAGACTTCATTCATCTACCTAACTTCGTTCATCTCCACGAACAACTGGTTACCTCTCTTCGCTCATTGCGAACCTCCACGACCCAGAAACCCTCTTCGTTCATCTCCACGCGCCGCACAGCCTCTCTCTCTCTCTCCTTGGTGCTATCTTACCACGCAGCCTCCTCTCATTTGTCTCCTTTTTCCGCACTCTCTCTCCCTTTCAAAAGGTATTTCTGCACTCACTCTCCACCTCTCTCACTGCAATGACTATTTGATTGAGTTTATGAAACTTGGAACTGTGATAACTCTATTTTATATAGAGTATTTCATATGTTTAAACTTAGTATTTGCTCTCTTTCAAGTAATAATAAAGAGTTTATATAGTATTTAGTGTGATATATGATATCTTGAGTGATTTGAATGGATATAGTTAGTTATAGGCCATTTTGGATATATTGTGGTATGTTTGATGTTTTGTTCGCTGCAGTCTCAACGTCGTCGTGATCAATGCTCCCGTGACCGATCCTCGCATCAATTCTCGCGCAACTTGGTGAATAAGCACTGCTTCATATGCATCCACATGCAATGTGATGACCTCCTACTTGCTTCCCCGATGCCATCCAACAATGTATAGTAGGCGCCTACCATTCACACATAGCTATAGGCATAGCTTTGAAGAGTCATCAACATAGGGACACTTGTTCTAACACCATGGAACCACCCTATATGATTAAGTCAAAGATTGCAACATGGATAAACCTCTGGAAAGCAACTACAGCTATCATCCACTCAAGATGACTTCAACATGAAGGAAGGAAGCACCTCACTTGAAGGCTATAAAAGGACCTCACATCTTCATTTGGAAATATATCACAATCCATAAGTTAGATCAAAATTTCAATATACATAGTTAGTTTTTATATTTTTAGAGGAAGAGGAAGGAATTGACAAATCCTCCTTTACTCATTTTCATAGTGTTTGTATAGTGCTAAGGAGTAATGCTAGTGCATTGCTAGAAGACTTCATATAAAGATTTTCAACATTTGTAACTTTACTCTTGTTGTTTTCTCTTTGTGATTTCTATATATATAAACATGGTCTATTCATTTTATATATATCTTGCAATGTCTCTTGTTAGCTAAACCTTTCTTAGTTGGAATGTTCTAATCATTTAATGAGCTTTTAAGTAAGTATGTTGCATGTATGTATGTTTGTACTTTAGTTCTTGCTTGATAATATTTTTATTACTTATTTTAAACTTGATCACTTAGAATAAGTATGAATTGTAAATGACCGCACATGGCTTACAATTAAGAACTCAAGAACTAATATGGGTGAGTGTTTTACATAAAGAAAACTTTGTGAAAACCATGCTAAGTCCTAGACATAGGATAGTATAGTCCATAGGATAATTGTGGGTACTTAAAATACAAGAGTGAATTCACTTAAGCAAAGTGATACTTGTTAGGAGGCAAGATTGGCATCGACACCCCTTTCTTTATCGTGCATAGAACAAGGATCATAAGAGTCGGTAATGAAACTCAAGAAAGTGACCGAAAGGCACATAGCTAATGCAACAAAGATTCAAGGCAAACTGCATCACATACGCATCATACACTTTTAAGTAAATTACTTGATGAAGACATTCCAACTAGCTTTTCTCTTTACACTATCAACATTCTTTACTTGCTTTCTTTCTAACTTAGTTGTGATCATCAAACAAAATCCAAAATTATTTTATTACTTTGTGACTTTGCACTATATTACTTTATATCATTTAAAAGTGAGTTTTTCAATCTCTGTGGGTTCGATCTTTTTACTACTTGTTTTTGGACAAAGTGTATACTTGCACTCAAGTGTATGTGGCATATTCCACACACCAAGTTTTTGGCGCCGCTGTCGGGATTGAAGTAAATTCTTTTTAAAATTTCGATATTGAGTAATTTAGTGTTGTATATAAATTCTGGTTTTTAGAGTTTCACAACAACAAAGACATGGTACTTAGTATATGTACAGTAACTGAAAATGTAACTCTGTAATATAGTTTAGATTTAGAAATAGAAAGAAAATTCGTGAGATTGCTAAGACTCCAAAAAGCAGAATCAACAAGCCAAAGCAACATGTCATTCAGTTGAAGAACAAAGCTCAAGGCCACACTCTCAGTGAGAGGAGGCCCCGGATCACAAAGATGCCATCAAGAAGAAGTTCATAGAGAAAATCTCATCCACATGGATCACATAGGTATGATTAATGATAGAGATAGACCTATGAGGATTATGCTCGCTTTGATCATCAAAACATGCAAACTAGCATAAACAGATTCTCATATTGATGCCATGCATTTTGAATTTAAACCTATGATGTTTCAAATGCTTCAAACTATTGGTCAATTTGGAGGATCTCCTCATGAAGATCCTCATTTGCATTTAAGGCAATTTCTAGAAGTCTGTAGTAATTTTATTTTACCCGGTGTTAGTGAAAATGCATTTAGATTAAGGTTATTTCCATATTCTTTGAGAGATAGAGCCAAGGCTTGGCTAAATTCTTTAGAGCCTAACTCTATTCATTCATGGAATGAAATGGCTGAAAAGTTTTTAGGAAAATATTTCCCACCTATCAAAAATGCCAAAGTTAAGAAATGATATTACATCTTTTAGACAAAAAGAGTTTGAATCTTTATTTGAAGCATGGGAAAGATGGAAGGAACTTTTAAGAAAATGTCCTCATCATGGTTTACTGTTATTATTCAAATGGAAACATTTTATAATGGTTTAGAACCTCAAACTAGAATAATGCTTGATGCATCATCCGGTGGAGTGTTATTAAATCATTCATACAATGAAGCATGTGAATTAATTGATAGAATAGCAACTAATAGCTCTAGTTGGCCTACCGAGAGGGTAAGTGCTCAAAAGAAACCATCGTGGGTGCATGAAATCAATGATATATCCGCCTCTATCTCGCTCAAGTAGCCACTCTAGCTAATTTGATGAAAACTTCACACGCAATGCTATCAAGATCTAATGCAACTGCATCACCGCACAAAGATCTGCAGCAAAGAAGAGAACAAGTACCTCTGTGCACACCTAGTGTGTGTACTGTGTGGAGGAGGTCACTTGTATGAGGAGTGTTCTAGCAACCCTATCTCTGTAAATTATGTAGGTTATAATAGGAATAACAACCCTTATTCCAACACTTATAATCCTCGGTTGGAAAGATCACCCAAATTTTAGATGGAACAACAATAGTGCACCCGCATCTAGAATCGCTCCAACTACACAAACCAACCCACCAGATTCCCACTCAAAATAACCAAAGAACTTCTCAACCTACCACCGATAATTCTCTAGAAACCATGCTCAAAGCATTCATAGGTGAATCTAGAATCGCTAGACAAACCCAAGATGCTTCCATCAAGAACTTAGAGAATCAAGTTGGTCAATTAGCCACACTCTCAGATCAAAGGCCACAAGGTGCCTTACCTTCAAATACAGAAGCTACACCTTCTCAAACCAAAGGAAAGGAGCAGTGTTAAGGCTATTTTTTTGAGAAGTGGTAAGGATTTGCAGAGTTAATCGAGAAGGAAAGTGTAGAAAAGGGAGAAAAACAAAAATCAAAAGAAACCAATGCGAAGCATCTAGTGCTCCCGCATCACAAGAAGTTCAAAGTCCACTACCTAAGTTAGTACTGAATACCCTCCTCCTCCTTACCCTCAAAGACTGAAAAAGCACATGAGGAGAAAGGGCTTTGGTAAATTCCTAGAGGTACTAAAACAATTACACATCAATGTTCCTTAGTAGAAGCCTCCAACAAATGCCAAATTATGCAAAATTTATGAAGGATGTGCTTACTAAGAGAAGAAGATTAGTGAGTTTGAAACAGCTTTTGCCATGATCAAGATTGTAGTTTGCTTATGCAAAATAAGATCCCTAGGAAATTGAAGGATCCAGTGTAGTTTTACAATTCCATTTTCTATAGGAAAATCCTATAATCGTAAAGCTTTATGTGATTTAGGTGCAAGCATCAACTTGATGCCTAAATCTATTTTTGACCGATTAGAAATAGGAAATGCAAAACCAACCATCGTGACACTTCAATTAGCCGATGATCAATAGCCTATCCTCGAAGGTATCATAGAAGACATCCTAGTTAAGGTAGACAAATTTGTATTCCCTGTAGATTTTGTTATCCTTGACTTTGATGCAGATAAGGAAGTGCCTATTATCCTAGGAAGACCATTTTTAGCAACCGGTAAAAACCAATTGATGTGCGTAAAGGTGAACTCACTATGAGAGTGAATGATCAAGAGATCAAATTCAATGTAATGAATGCTATGAAGTATCCTTCAGAGGAAATGTAAGAGTGTTCATCCTTATTCTCTCTAGATCAATTGGTAGAAAAACAATTTTACAAGCAAGATGATCATTTAGCCAATGCAGATGCATTAGATGCATTTGCATTGCTAGATGTCAAATACTAGAAAAGAGAATCGCCAATAGAAAACTCTTGTAAGGAAGTATGGGCTAGGACTTATGAACCACTCAATCTTGAGGATCCAAGTCTCAAGAAGAACTTACCTCAATAGAACAACCTCCTAAGTTAGAATTGAAGATATCGCTCGAACACCTTAAATATGCATTCTTAGGAACAAATAAGACTTTACTCGTTATCATTGCTTCGATTTAACATCAAAACAGAGAGTGATCTCATTAGTACTCTCAAGAAGCATACCAAAGCTATAGGTTGGCAAATGGCAGATATCAAAGGAATTAGTCCTTCTATATGCATGCACAGAGTCATTTTGGAAGAAAATTCCAAAACAAAGATAGAGAGTCAAAGAAGACTAAATCCTATCATGAAAGAGGTTGTGAAAAAGGAAATAATTAAGTGGCTAGATGCTGGAATCATATACCCTATATCGCATGCTGCTTGGGTAAGCCCCGCCCAATGTGTACCAAAGAAAGGGGGTGTGATGTTGATAGCCAATGAAAAGAATGAGTTGATACCAACAAGAATCACACAGGTGGAGAATCAGATGGATTATAGAAAACTCAACAAAGCTACCAAAAAGGATCACTTTCCTTTACCATTCATAGACCAAATGCTAGATAGATTAGCAGGAAAGAATTTTATTGTTTCCTAGATGGCTACTCAAAGCTATAATCAAATAGCCATTGAGCCTAAGGATCAACACAAAACCACCTTTACATGCCCTTATGGTACTTTTGCTTTTAGGAGAATGCCATTTGGCTTATGTAATGCACCGCTACATTCCAAAGATGCATGATGTCTATATTCTCGCATTTCATTGAGCAATCAATGGAAGTATTCATGGATGATTTTTCTATCTTTGGAGAAACATTTCAAGTTTGCTTAACAAACTTGGAACAAATTCTCAAGAGATGTGAAGAAACAAATTTAGTTTTAAATCGGGAAAAGTGCCATTTCATGGTACAAGAAGGCATAGTGCTAGGACATAGGATTTCAAAGAAAGGTCTAGAGGTAGACAAAGCTAAAGTTGATGTCATTGAGAATCTACCACCACCCAATACAATTAAAGGTATCAGAGCTTCTTAGGCCATGCTGGTTTCTATAGAAGGTTTATCAAAGACTTTTCAAAAATCTCAAAACCATTATGTATGCTTTCGCAACATGATGTAGAATTTATCTTTGATAACTTTTGTATGAAGCTTTTGACAAGCTTAAAAGGCATGGTGACAAAGACCAATTATAGTAACTCCGCATTGGAGGAGCAGCCATTTGAATTAATGTGTGATGCTAGTGACTTTGGCAAAGAGGAGGAGCAGTCCTAGGGCAAAGGTATGATAAAGTCTTTCATTCCATATATTATGCTAGCAAGACATTAATTGAAGCTCAAGTGAACTACACAAATACGTAAAAGGAATTATTAGTCGTGGTCTTTGCATTTGAAAAATTTAGATCATACTTAGTTGGCACTAAAATTATTGTCTACACCGATCACTCGCCATTAAGTATCTAATTTCAAAGAAGGATGCAAAGCCAAGGCTAATAAGGTGGATTTTACTCCTACAAGAATTTGATCTAGAAATTAGAGACAAGAAAGGAGTAGAAAACCAAGTAGTTGCACCATTTATCAAGGATTGAAGGAGAATCACTTGGTACACAAGGAGAAGAAATCAAGGAGAGTTTTCCAGATGAGAAACTATTAGCAATCACACCAATGCAAAACATGAAACCAGATTTGCTATAAGCAATGCAGAGCATCAAATGCATCCGCACCATGGTTTGTCGATATTGTCAATTTCCTTGCAAGCAAAGTAGTACCAAAGTGAGTATGACATATCAACAAAGGAGAAAGTTCTTCCACATGGTTAAACAATACTATTGGGATGATCCATTCCTTTACAAGATGTGTCCCGATCAATTAATAAGGAAATGCATACCAAGAGGAGCAACAAGCAAAGTTTTTCAGATCGCCATTCTCGCACCTTATGGAGGACACTTTGGAAGCACTAGACAGCAGCTAAGGTATTACAAACAAGTTATTTTTGGCCTACTTTATTTAAAGATTCATATTTATTGGTCAAATATCGTGATAAATGTCAAAGAGCAGAAATATTTCGATAAGCATGAAATGCCTAGAACAAATATTTTAGAAATTGAATTATTTGATGTTTGGGGCATGGATTTTATGGACCTTTTCCACCCTCTTTGGCAATTTATATATCTTAGTAGCTGTTGATTATGTATCCAAATGGGTAGAGGCAAAGAGCATTACCTAATAATGATGCTAAATCAAGTGAGTAAGTTTCTTCAAAGAAATATATTCACTAGATTTGGAACTCCTAGAGCTATCATTAATGATGAAGGTTCACACTTTTGCAATAAGATCATAGAAAACCTTCTAGCTAAGTATGGAGTTAAGCATAAGATAGCTACAAACCTACCATCCTCAAACTAGTGGACAAGCTGCACTATCCAATAGGAAATTAAGAGAATGCTAGAAAATGGTAAGTCCAAATAGGAAAGATTGGTCTTTACATTTGACGATGCTTTATGGGCATATAGAACAAAGATTCAAAACACCCTTAGGAATGTCCCCTTACAAATTAGTCTATGGAAAAGCATGCCATTTACCTGTAGAATTGGAAAACAAATCCTATTGGGCTATCAAAAGCTCAATTTCAATTTGAACAAGGCAGTAAAAAGAGAATGTTAGAGCTTGATGAGTTAGAAGAAATTAGGCAAACCTCTTATGAGAATGCTGAAATCTACAAAGCTAAGACTAAGAAATGGCATGACAAGAAAATTCTCGTAAGAGAATTGAAAGAAGGAGGACTAGTTCTCGCTATACAACTCTAGGTTGAAGCTATTTCTCGAAAACTAAGGTCAAGGTGGTCAGACCATTTAAGTTGATAAAAGTTTATCCACATGGAGCAAGAGACTTATTTGATAAATCCTCAAATACTGTCTTCAAGGTGAATGGTCGAGAGTTAAAATGTACTATGGTGAACATGTGGTGAAAGACAAAACCACCACCCATTTGCAAAATCTCTAAGTGAAAAGAGGTAGTCAGCCGACAAGACTCTTAAAACAAGCGCTTAATGGGAGGCAACCCATTGTTTTTAATTATTTTTGTGCAATTTTATGTTTTTAGTTGTTTTGCGTAAATGCAGAAACTAATGCACTGCATCAAGTGCACCGCATTGAGGAAAAAACGTGCCTCGTGATCGTAAGATTATAAACTTGAAGAAAATTGGTTAAGTGTGAATCATAAGGCTTCAGGAAGATCAAAGGAGGATAAGTAAGATTAATGACACATTGGTAGCCAAAGCAAGACACTTGGCAAGATGCATGCGCAAAGACGCAATGCTAACGGCTACCTAATAACTCCACTAACTTCCCTCTTCCCAAACATAAAGCCTTCATTGTTACCAAGTACTCCCTTCATTCGCAAACTCTCACAAATTCTCTCATCTCAAACACAAATCAATCTTCTCATTCTCAATCCAATCTTTTCCAAAACACACAAGCAATCAAAACCTAGAAATTCATTACAATGGTGAAGCAATCAAGACAGAATCATCATCAGCAGCAGTGCCAAAACTCCCAAAAAGAGAAGAAAGCCATGCATGCAGGATCATCATCATCAAGGAAAGTGGAAAGCCAAAGAATCCTCAATCGAATCGATGACAATGTTCATCCGTGGAACATGCATCTAATGCCCGAGAGAGGTATGATTTGAAGAAGGCAAGCCCATCATTCATGTCAACAAAGTGGCCAATCTCAATTGGGACCACTTTGTGCTACCACGAGGAGGCTACATTGAAGATTTGGTAAGAGAATTCTACGCCGCATCACACCACAAGAAGGAGCAGTAACATTCCTACACTTCCATGGTGAGAGGTAAACTTGTACACTTTCATGCCAAGAAATTGAATGAACATTATATGTGAAATATAATGGGAATGAATTTGAAAATAGAGTGGCAAATGCCTTTAAGAAAGAAATGGAAGAAATAAGGAGTAGGATTGCTATACTGTGGTCCTGCTTTGGGAAAAATTCACACCTAATGAGATTAAGCTTAGAAGTAACTATTTGGTAAATGCATTAGGTAATTGGCATTTGTTCATAGCTAATTCAATTTTGCCTACATCACATACATATGTTATGACCAAAGAGAGATTGATCTTGTTAGATACAATTTCTCTCAAGGACATGTAGACATAGGTAGATTGATTGCTAGGGAAATTCTTGCATGTTCAAATAAGTCAAAGGGATTTTGTTTTTCCCTTGTCTTATTAATGAGCTATGCATGAAAGAAGGAGTCCCTATTGTCGCTAATGAACAAAGAAAGTTTCCCCCGTAATTTAAGTGTCAAGTGAAGGAAAAGTTGAGAATGTAAGAGGCCCCCGCACCGCAATGCAAGAGCATTACATGCGTAAGAGAGGGCTGTCCGAAATTTCAAAATGATCAACATGACTGGCTTCAATTGGTCTTTGACAAGATCTTTGATCTTGTGGGCCGTTGAATGCCCCGAATTTCCAAGTTGGGTATTGAGATCCAAGGTGAAGAAGAAGAAGAGAAAGAAGTTGAAGAAGAAGGGAAAGGAAAGGAGAAGGTAGGAGAACCTAGCACTAAGAAGAAAGTGGCTAGGAAACAATACAAAGTATGTAAGAAGGTTGTGGTAGAAACTCGTAGTTGAAGAATTGTATGATTCTCAATCAAGTCGAGAGAGTGAGGAATTGAAAGAAATGGATAAGGATTTAGAAGAAGAAGAGGAGGAAGAAAGTGATGAGGAAATTGATGAAGAAGAAGAGGAACAAGCTAGAGGTGTGATCTTAGAGGAGATTGCTAGGCGTAAATATGCCAAACAAACTCGTGATCAACCCAACCAGAACACCTATCACTTCACCAAGAACCAAATCACCCATCATCTCACCAAACCAAGAATCCTCCTCCATTCCAAAATCACCATTACCCTCCTCAATGATCCACCAGTCCTATCACAATCACCACCACAAACAACCCTCCACCACCCTCCAAGAAAAGAAACACAAGAAACAACTCACACAGTAACAACCAATCTCGTAACAAACCCTCGTTATGCCAATGCACAAGCAAGCACTTTCACCCAAGCAATATTATTTCAAATGTTGTTTCGCTCTTGAAAAAGAGTTTGTGCAGAAAGAGAAGAAGAAGGACTCGACAAACAAGACAAAGAAGAAGAATCATCTCGCAAAGGAGCTCGTTGCTCAACTGTTGTAATGCAGAGTGATGCTCTCGCATCACTCACGCACGCATCACAACAGCATAACAATCAGGCATGATGAGGCAACAATCAAAATGGTTCTCGAAGAAATGGCAAACAGTAAGAGGGATGCTCGCACAATACTCAAAAGTTCTTCAAGCAACCCGCAGGAAGGCAGCAAAATTAACACCAAAAAGGAAGAAAAGTGATGTAGCCAAGATCGATGCACTCCGCATCGCCATGTAACCAACCCCTCGCAACTACACACTGTAGTAGGAGGTGCATCCGCACCTGCTGAAGCAACACCTAGCAAGCCCAAGGAGAAGAAGCAGAAGGTGAAGCACACTCCTCCATCCGTGCAAAGCACTGCACTAGGGAGTGGAGCCAAGAAATGAGTATCATTTACATGTTTTCACCTACAACCGCTATATGCTTGTTTTGTTTCTTTTTGACTATTTCCGGTTGTACTAATCCTCTCTCCCTATTTTGAACAAATGATTTGTCTCTTTTTGAACAAATTGCAAATGAGGACACCGCAACCCCTTAAGTTTGGGGGATTTGCATGTTATGTTATGTTTTTATCTAATATGTTGTGTGTTTAAATTAAATGTTTTAGATAGTAAATATATATGTTTTAAATAGTTTTTTGTTGTTTAAATATTAGATGTACTTAACAAAGTAGTATCTAAATATTTTTAGAAAAGATCAGCTTTTTCAAAAATATGGTGAAAGCCCTATGGATGGAATTTCAATGATGAAAAGAGAAAAAGAAGCCTTATTTCTTAGAAAAACCAAAATTATTTTCACTTCAACACTTCAAAACCGAAGTTTGTGAAAAGAACCTTGCTATTTAAAAGATCAACTGATGCAGGGAATTTTTGGTAAGCTTAGGTCAAAACAAAGCTTTACTAAAAAGAAAGAAGAGCTTAAAGAATTAAGTTTGGGGGTGTTTTATGAAAACAAAGGCTGAATTTCAAAAGTGTAAAGAGTAAACAATGTAGAAAAAGAAAACAAAAATGTGGACAAGCCATATCCTCGAATCTTTTGAAACTATACCGTGTTTAAGTACATGAATGCATCCGAGGTCAAAGACTGTGCCATGCAGAATAAATGTATCCGGAGGATAGTTCAATAAATCGAACTCGTAGCAAAGTGCAAAGAAAAATATATGCATCTGGAGGTCAAAGACCTGTGCCAAAGTGCATTTGCATCTGGAGGTCAGTGAGGAAGGTAATATGAGCTAGAAAAAGAAAAGCATTATCAGTGCAACTGCATCAATGTAAACTGCACCGCTGAAGAAAAAGCAAAATGCAGGAAAAAATCAATGCACAAAAACACTTCAAAGAAGTATTTGCATCTGCTCAAAAGATCCACACAAAAAAATAGAAAAATGCATTGGCTCAAAAGCTTTGAAAGATTCAATCAAGCCCTTTGATTTTAAAAACTCCCCAACACTTGAGAAAATTTTGTGAGTCTAAACTCTCTTTTGAAAAATATTTTGGTGTGACTAAAGATGAACCAACCTTTCAAAGGCTAGGAAGAAATTTTTCACTTAGTCTTGGAACCAATCTCAACTCAAAGTGGGTCACACACACACAAAAGAGTTTGAATAGCTTTTGTAGTTTTGAAGAAATAAAGGCACAAGAAAGATTGTTGAAAAATGAAGTTCATAGGAACTCCTCATGAAAATCCAAATCAAAACCGATCTATCTTCTAGAAATTTTAGTTTTTATAGTTTGTCTTTGTCATTACTTTATGACAAGCAATGGTTTAAGTTTGGGGGTGTGATAACTCTATTTTATATAGAGTATTTCATATGTTTAAACTTAGTATTTGCTCTCTTTCAAGTAATAATAAAGAGTTTATATAGTATTTAGTGTGATATATGATATCTTGAGTGATTTGAATGGATATAGTTAGTTATAGGCCATTTTGGATATATTGTGGTATGTTTGATGTTTTGTTCGCTGCGCCTCATGTGTCGTCGTGATCAATGCTCCCAGACCGATCCTCGCATCAATTCTCGCAAGCAACTTGGTGAATAAGCACTGTTTCATATGCATCCACATGCAATGTGATGACCTCCTACTTGCTTCCCCGATGCCATCCAACAATGTATAGTAGGCGCCTACCATTCACACATAGCTATAGGCATAGCTTTGAAGAGTCATCAACATAGGGACACTTGTTCTAACACCATGGAACCACCCTATATGATTAAGTCAAAGATTGCAACATGGATAAACCTCCGAAAGCAACTACAGCTATCATCCACTCAAGATGACTTCAACATGAAGGAAGGAAGCACCTCACTTGAAGGCTATAAAAGGACCTCACATCTTCATTTGGAAATATATCACAATCCATAAGTTAGATCAAAATTTCAATATACATAGTTAGTTTTTATATTTTTAGAGGAAGAGGAAGGAATTGACAAATCCTCCTTTACTCATTTTCATAGTGTTTGTATAGTGCTAAGGAGTAATGCTAGTGCATTGCTAGAAGACTTCATATAAAGATTTTCAACATTTGTAACTTTACTCTTGTTGTTTCTCTTTAGTGATTTCTATATATATAAACATGGTCTATTCAGTTTATATATATCTTGCAATGTCTCTTGTTAGCTAAACCTTTCTTAGTTGGAATGTTCTAATCATTTAATGAGCTTTTAAGTAAGTATGTTGCATGTATGTATGTTTGTACTTTAGTTCTTGCTTGATAATATTTTTATTACTTATTTTAAACTTGATCACTTAGAATAAGTATGAATTGTAAATGACCTGCACATGGCTTACAATTAAGAACTCAAGAACTAATATGGGTGAGTGTTTTACATAAAGAAAACTTTGTGAAAACCATGCTAAGTCCTAGACATAGGATAGTATAGTCCATAGGATAATTGTGGGTACTTAAAATACAAGAGTGAATTCACTTAAGCAAAGTGATACTTGTTAGGAGGCAAGATTGGCATCGACACCCCCTTTCTTTTATCGTGATAGAACAAGGATCATAAGAGTCGGTAATGAAACTCAAGAAAGTGACCGAAAAAGGCACATAGCTAATGCAACAAAGATTCAAAGGCACTGCATCACATACTCGCATCATACACTTTTAAGTAAATTACTTGATGAAGACATTCCAACTAGCTTTTCTCTTTTACACTATCAACATTCTTTACTTGCTTTCTTGATCATCAAACAAAACAAAATTATTTTATTACTTTGTGACTTTCACTATATTACTTTATATCATTTAAAAGTGAGTTTTTCCAAAATTATTTTATTACTTGCACTTGTGGACCGCCCACTTTTTATATTTGTTTACTATTTTTATATTCATTTAAAAGTGAGTTTTGGTGCATTTTTCTCTAGAGTTGTGTGACTAGATTTTCGGGTATGGAGTTTCTTTTTAAAAATATATCAATAATGCTCCAAACTATATATCAAAATGTTTCTTTGCATGTTCATTATTTTCAATGTTGTATTTAATTAGTTGTTAGATTAGTCTAGCTTAGCTAGCATTATTAACTTGACTAGTGCATGGCTTTCCTAGTGCATGGCTTTCTCTGTTTCTTAGTGAATGGCTTTCATATATATGTTTACTCTAGGTTCTTAGTGCATGGCTCCTATATATGTTTACTCTAGGTTACTTAGTGCATTGCTTTCCTATATATGTTTACTCTAGGTTCTTAGTGCATGGCTTTCACTGTTACTTAGTGCATGGCTTCTTCTATATTTTGTTAAGTGTTTGTTGGTTCTAAACAATTAGAAAGCTAAAACTCACCGAGTCTATTTCATTTGGGTCATTGCAAGTCGATGGCATCACATAGTGATCATGACAAGAGTCATGAGGGTGGTGATGGGGGTGATAGAAACACAAAGAAGTTCACTACCCGTGGAATCACATCGAAAAAGAATATCGTCCATCGGATAAGTAAAGGACACGAGAAATATAAGGTAAGTTAATTACTAATTATTAATGTTGTTCTCTACCTTTCCAAGTTATCTAATTATTTAATGATTTAATTAATGCAGGTCCGATGGAGTGTTAAAGGTTTGCCTATTGGAGACAACGGCACAAATTTGATTAGCTTTATTGGTACTAAGGTGAAGCAAATCTTTCCAATTTCGATTAAAAGTTGGAATGAGAAAGATAATAGAGTTTTGCCTAAATTGAAAGATGATTTTTGGTCCTTAATACGGGTATATAATTTTAGACCTCTTTAATAATCTTATTTAGTGATTTTTTAGTTATATTTATTTAATCCATTTTTATGTATAAGTAGAAACACTTTGATGTGGATGATGCCCGAAGAGATTGGATACTCAAGGAAAGCTGGAAGGTTGCATCGGGCTTATAGAAGCGATGTGGGAAAAAGTTTTCAAACATCCCGATGGGACCATCGACAGAGCCTCCAAAGATCGTATGCTTAGGAATTATAAGTAAGGAGGATTGGAGCAAATTTGTACATATACGCACTACAGATCCGGATTTCCTGGTTAGTATATTAATTATTTAAGTTATATATATATATATATATATATATATATATATATATATATATATATATATATATATATATATATTTCACAAGAAGATATCATTCATTAATGTATACTTATGTTTTTAAATAGAAAAAGCAAAGCCAATAAAGTGAGAGCTTCTAATCCCGAGTACCACTTTATAGAGGAGGTTCAAGTGGATATCAAATTCTTGAAGAAAGATTGGTAAGACACAATTAGTTTAATTTCTTATGGTTTAATGAATCTTTTAATTTACAGTTGATTAACAATTATTAAACTTAAATAGTTACTGCAAGAGGGGAAAGATCCAACTGTAGAATCCCTTGATCGTTGTACTGTCTGGTTAGAGGCCCGACAAAACAAGAATGGGGACATTGTGGATCCGAAAACTAAGGAGGTCAAGGACAAAATTGTAAGTATTCCAAAATTCATGTATTGTAATTTTAATTTTATGATTCCTAGCAAGTTGGAATTTGTATCGACTATATTTTTTAATCCGTTACTCGATTTTTTTTGACACGTGAACATATTTTTTATTGTCGATTAAATTTCTTTGACACTTGTTTATTATTTTTATCCGTTACTCGATTTTTTTTGACACGTGGAGATATTTTTTATTGTCGATTAAATTTCTTTGACACTTGTTTATTAATTTTATCCGTTACTTATGTTTGTGCATCAGCAAAGCATATCACAATCTGTATCACAAGGAGATTTAACAGATTGTGATGGTCAACAAGATGTCCTTGCTCGTGCCTTGGGAAGGGAAGAGAGACAGGGTCGGATAAGAGGTTATGGATATGGGATTCCTCCTACAACTGTGTTTGGGCCAAAGAGCCAAAGCAGGGGGTGCGGGGATTGTAAAGTCATGGCGGCAAAGTATGACGAGCTATCCAAGAATGTTGCTGTATTAATGGAAGAGAGTAAGATGTATAAGCAGCTCTTGGCACAAAGGATTGGTGCACCATCCCCGCTTTGCACCACCCCGCATTGAACCTATATCACCCGCCGCACCCCATAGCGCACGAGATAGTGCACCATCCCTTCAAGACAGTGTATTTATTATTACTCGACTGCTTTTTTTGTACATATGTATTTGATAAAATTATCATGTATATTTATTTTTCTTTATAATTGATTTAGGATAATCGTGAATGTGAGCTATATATTGCAAACCCACATCGAAAGGTTGCGTGGGCATGATATGTAACCAATTGAGTGCCACAATGCACAATTTACCCATGCCTGAAAACCATTTGAGAGTTAGGGTAGACTATTCAATAGAGGGATCTGCACCATTGCTTGTTCCAATTGTTAATGCGGATATATTTATCGTGGATCAAGCACTTAGTACTTTTGTGGCATGGCTCGAACAACTTGTCGTTGTAAGTGACAATATTTTTGTTAATAAGTTAATGACTCATTGTTATATATAATGTGTGTTAACTAACTAATTAATCATTTTTTTAATATATACTAGGTACCCCAAGTGTCCTCGACCGTCTCCTTCCATAAAAGTGTCCCAACCTTCCCTTCCACTACCAAAGTCTCCCGACCATCTACTTCTATACTGACCAGTCCAACATGTTGTTCAATCTCCCTGAATGAATTCCGAGAAGTTCATCAATTCTCTAAAGGTCCACGTCACTCAAAAAAATGAAACCCGACGACCATATTATGTTACCGCCCGATCACATTGTGGAGTGGGAACAGATTGATAATGATCAACATGGAGGATCCGAAAAAGTCAGACTTGAAATGGATTGGGCCATCGTGGATCGATATTAGAGTATACCGGATGTATGTATTAAATTATTTGTACACAATAGTTGTTTATATTAGAGTATATATTAGAGTATATATATGAGTATCCGAAAGTTGTATATATATTATTTATAGGTTTTTGTACAATCGGTTTGGTCCTTCATAGCGGACACATAAATTTTTCTTCTTGTGTCCGAGTGTATCGTTGTGTGGCACCAAGGTAATACTGAGATGAACGTATTATGGCTATGAAGAATCAAATAGAAAGATATATCCTTTCGCGCTTCATGGATGCCAATCATTTTGATCACGAATCTTTATTTTTGGCACCACTCAATAATGGGTGAGAAATTTAGTCTTCAATCACTTGTTTAATTATTTTGAGGATTGTATTATAGTGTAAATGTGTACTCATTCGTGATTCATTTACTTGCAGGCAACATTGGGTACTCTTTTGCAATAAACCCTAAGCAAAATGTTGTCTACTATCCGGATTCACTTCAAGGCCATTACAGAGTCTACGAAGACTTCGTACAGATAGTTGAGAGGTGTGTATGTGTAACCCTCTCATTTTGTATAATTTAATATATGTATTTTGTTCAACTTAACGTTATATATATATGTATGACGTTACAGTGCTTTGAAACAATACTTGGGATTATCTACGAGTAAAACAAGATGGCTACCCATAACTGTAAGTTTTTTAAAAATCATTCTTATAATTTTAATTGAATTTTTGGTCATAAAAATGTGACAATTAACTAATCTTTTGCTTTGTAGTGTCCTACACAACCAAATAACAATGATTGTGGGTACTACGTTATGAGGTATATGAGAGAGATTATCACTCACGACAGAGTAGCAATCCCAACCAAGGTAACTACTTAGATTTCTTTTTTATATTGATATTATAATACTCTTACTCACATTTAATAAACATTTTAATTCTAATTTTATTTCATTTTATTTTTCAGTATTTTCCCAAATTGTAAACACATCCGTAATTACTCACGATCAACTTACAACAGTAAGGGGGGAGTGGTGCCGTTTTGTTTCTAGCTTTTTGTAGCAAGTTTTGAGATTCATAATAGTTTAGTTATTATATATGTTGTGTTATACCCCAATTTTGTCCGAGTTCTTATATCATTGTAATATTTTTATTTTATTTTATTAAGTAGTGTATGTGCAACAAACGTTTCTATGTACTCAAGTAAAAGATAAGTAGCTTGTGCATATCAACCACAATTAATATAAAGATGCATGATTTGATTCTTAGTCAATCATCCCACATGTTATTTCCTTTTGACCCTCTTTGAGTAATTGAAAAAGCAAGTGAAGCAAAGCATAAGAGCTTACAAAATAAGAACAAAAAAATGAAATACCCAAATCTGCAGCTCTATTGCGAAGGCAATTTCTCTCTCCTCAGAACTCTTTTCGACGATCCGAACGGTGAAAGTGGAGATATATGTCTCACGAACCTACTGTCAAAAAACGAAGACGATCCAACGGTTAACGAATCCGGAATCGCACTTTTACGATGAGAGGTTTGAGAAAAACGGACCAAAAACTGCAGCTATTGCGAAGGCAATTTCTCTCTCATCAGACCTCGTTTCAACGATCCGAACGGTGAAAGTGTAGATATATGTCTCACGAACCTACTGTCAAAAAAGAAAGACGATCCAACGGTTAACGAATCCGGAATCGCACTTTTACGATGAGAGGTTTGAGAAAAACGGACCAAAAACTGCAGCTATTGCGAAGGCAATTTCTCTCTCATCAGACCTCGTTTCAACGATCCGAACGGTGAAAGCGTAGATATATGTCTCACGAACCTACTGTCAAAAAAGAAAGACGATCCAACGGTTAACGAATCCGGAATCGCAATTTTACGGTGACAGGTTTGAGAAAAACGAGAATTGTGTTTTAAAGGGGAATTGCTTTCTCTACCTTGTTTTAGTCCCACATTGCTCACAAGAAACAAGAGCTCCCTAGCAATTGGATATAAAAGGGGTTGAGAGGTGAAGATTAGAGGGGGGGATCATTGGCGAGTTAAGTGATCTTTTGGGTCAAAGCGTTCGCGGCTCATTTCACTAAAAACCCGTCTTCGATCATTTGGACGTTTTGAGTCGGCTTTTCGATTCTCAAAGCGGTTCTCGCGATCTTGGGGTCAAAATGGACCGATAGGAGTCCGGTTCGTGATTGACACGGTCGATTGCTCATCCGGTCTAAGACTCGTCGAGTCGGAGTTAGTTTTGTATTTATTTTGTTTATTTTTATGTACATATTTATTTATCATTTATTTATAATATAATCTATTTATTTATTTGTTTATTGTTTATTTATATATCTATTCATATTTATTTATTTTTTTAGCCTAGTCTTTATTAATTATCGCTTTTTGTCTTTTTTTATGCACAAATTAGTTTATTTCTTCAAAATCAAATAAAAGACTAAGTCGGTTGTACAACCAAGGTTAGTCATTATCCCTGGACCAATGAAAGTGCATGCATGATTCGTAATCCTAAAAACTTATAAGTAAATAAATAAATCACTTTTCCTAAAAATAGAGGACTAAGTCGGTTGTACAACCAGTTAGTCGTTTCTAGAACTAAATGAGTCAGATAGCCAGGAGTTCTAGAATACCTATTCTAAAACCAACTCACCTCACATCAAACAAACTTCTTTCAAAAAACCTCAAAAATACTTTCAAAAAGTAGGGGACTAAGTCGGTTCGGGTTAGTCATCGTCCTAGGAATCAGTGAGTTGTACAGTTCAAGAAGTCCTAGGACCCCTACACTAAAAAACACCAACCAACAAACCTTTTTCAGGAAGAACTACGTAGCTTTGATTCCTCCATTGCATCTGGAGGTACGTAGGAGCAAGAGTCCACTCTTGTCAAGCACTAAAAATAAAAAAACTTAATTAAGTCTTTTTCTCTGTAAATATTAAAATATAATTAATTAGACAAAGGATGTCGTGGGGTGCTAACACCTTCCCCACACATAACGACTCCCGAACCCTAAACCCGCCTTGTCCAAAACATAAAGGGATTTTCCGAATTTGCCCTTAAACTAAAATTTGGTGGCGGCTTCCTTTGAACCTTCGAAGAATCCTTTCCTCGGATTTTTCGGTCGCTACAGCTGGCGACTCCACTGGGGACTTAACGTTTTAGAGAGTCAAAACCTAGTCTAATTAGTTGTAGGATTTAATTTTTACCCTTCCTTTATTTATTTATTTATTTATTTATTTTTGCATGTTTTATTTTTATGTGATATATAAACCATATGATAGAAGACGATATTTGTATGAATGTTTGTTTTGTTTGCAGCTTTGGGTTTATTTTAAACGGCTCCTACACACACTGCACCTCTACACATCACACACCTGTGAGAAAAGGTCCTCTACCCGGACTTGAGTGCAAACCTAGAGTTAAAACGAGATTGTGTCGTGATGGCTCTTGGGACGACACGTCTCGTTGGGTGGTGGTCTAAAATCTCACCTAGAGTTTGATTCCTTTTGAGGATGCTATCCCTTCTAATAGCTTGCCTATTGTTGGGGTCAGTATTCTTGACTGGGGTCCTTGGCTCTAGGAACATTGTGTAGGATTCTTTAGAACTACCCTTGTGAGGCACTATAAAAGTAACCTTAGACCCACTCCGTAAGATACCTTTTTAGGGTCACAAAGGAGCTTCATACTCTTGCATTCAAACAAATATTTATGCATACTGTTCGCGTTTGTGTAATAGTATAGATTTTCGCAATTATAGTGCAAGTATACACATCGTACAAGTAATAAAGTGGTTTTAAGTAAGAGATCGTTCCCACGAGGATTGATAAGCTTTCAAAGTTCAAGTGTCAAAACACAAGAGAATCAAGTGACAAATCGACAATAAGAGTTGGTTTTAAAGCTAAAGATTTAAACAAAACAAGGAAATCAAAGTTGGTTGTGAATATGGATGAGAGATGAGTTGAGTTGTTGCATGCAGATAAATCCTTCCTAGCCAGACGTTATAACGTTAGGCGTTATGACGCTCAAATGTTAACTGCGGTAGACGTGGCCCACGTTTGAACGCCTGTTGCAAAAAAAGAGCTATGCTTTTCAAAGACAAAACGCCGAGTTTCAAGTACAAGAAATCCTATGTCTAGGTTCTAAATAGGCCCACTCCTGTATATTAAGTACCCACAGCAATGTTCTATGAACTATTATCCATTCTATGTCTAGACTTAGATAAAGATGCCTAAATGTCTTTAGTGCATTGTTCATTCATATAAATCTTTGATTTCTTTTCATAGACCATGTCCTGCACTATGAATCTACTCATTTTAAGAGGCCAACCTCAAAACAAGTTTTGAAAATATTATTACGCAAAGATTTAAAACGGGCAACGTTAACACTTCATAACATTAACTAGAAATTCATTAAAAGCAAATCAACAACTCAACTACAAAGTGTTTAGCTCATGCTGAGCATCTTTACAGAATGAAAAGGATTTAAAATCCTAATACCATACATCACAGAAAAGAACTTCAGTGCAAAAGATACACCTAAGTAGCTTTTAAGCATATACGCTGTATAGACGTTACAACGTCTGAGCTTTACAAAATGCAGAAATAAAAACTAAGTTCAGACAAGCAAAATACGTAAGTCCTGTTTCGGATCTTCTTTACAAAACTAGTTCGAATTTAATGGAGAGATGGTGAGGAGATGAAGATGAAGTGATTCTCAAGTTGGTGATGCCTCGAGAGAAGTGAGCCTTCAATAAATAGCCACCTTTGCGACGACGCTACCGATGTCACTTGCCCACCTACGGATCTGTTTTCCTATCTTCTCCCGATAATTGCTCGAGAGCTACAGTGTTTCCATGCGTCAGCTTATAGGGAATGGGAGATCTTCTGACTTTTATATCTTTGACTATCATTGCTTAGCGCGCCAAAATTAAGATCTTTCACCCTTTCTCTGCTGCACTTCAGTAGACGTGGTGAGGGACGTGGTAACGTTCAGCACTGAATTTCCTGCACAAGCACAAAAAGCATCAAAACGCTCTCAATGGCACCTCTTGGTGCCTAAATGCACAGATTTATCACTTCATTCATTTATTTACTTAAAAACTCAGAAATTACATAAAACTAATTTAATAACCCTTGTATTGCTAGAAAACTTGCATGACTTATTCTTTGAATGAGTGTAAATAACTCATATAAATATGAGTTATCACACCCCAAACTTAAATCATTGCTTGTCCTCAAGCAATCAAGATAACAAAGAAAACAAAACATGGAATCAACTACACTAGCAGTGCTATGCTCTTACTCACTCAATAGATCAAAAATTCATTCTCGGGGCTAATTCCTCATGCACTCACACACCACTTGCATGATTAAATTCCCAGATTCATTAAAGCTCAAAGTGAGTGTGTGATCCCCTGTAATTAAATCTTCCTCTAGTTAGTTCGAAACTGTTTTGGCTTATGAAAGAGTGGCTTCCCAAATTGTGACAAGAAACATCTTTCAAAACAAAGAATAGGCTAACACTTTCACATAAGAGATGGAGGTTCATTTAAAGCATGACAAAGGGTCTTAATTGGATGCTAGGACTAGGTTAGTGCAACTAGTTTATTGACTCACACACGCAAAAAGATCAGCAGAACCCCTCATTCTTGAGCAACTCTCTTTATTTTGCTCCCTTTTGGAGTTTTTTTTTTTTTTTTTTTTCATATATTGGAGTGCTACTAAAGATTTGTTTCTGTGGTATTACAGGAACATAGCACACATGTGGATTTTCCACTTATTTGTAACAACACACTTTTTTTTTTTTTTTTTTTTTGGTATTTTTGGTGATAGACGCGTTATAACGTCTATGGGTGAGACGTTGCAACGCCCGAACACACTACACAACACACACGGCAGACGTTATAACGTTACGGGTAGACGCGTTACAACGTTGCACTCACACTACACCGCACTAACCATCCTACGCCTTTGCACCTGACGCCAAGTACGACTTGATTCACCCCCAAACTTAGCTTCTCATCGCTATTCTAGGTTTTTAATCAAGTTTTATTTTCACCAAAGTTCACCAAGACTAGCTTCAAAGACAAAATATTCCCTAGCTAACTAGATTCCTCTTAAAAACAGAGTTTGTGTAGGAGCAACAATCAATTCTTTTCATCTAATCATGCATAGGTTACTCACACACACATTTTCACTTATCCTTAGCCCAAAGAGAATTATTTTCATGCTTGACAGAGTAAGAGCAGAGACTACTTTTGCATTTGATTTCATGTACAGCACACACAGAACTTAAAACATCAAAACATTGAGATTCCCCCCACACATTTAAAGTTGAGCGTTGTCCTCACCGCTCAAAAAAGAGAAACAAAGATTTTTTTTTTTTTTTTTTTAGAGGGGGGTCTCATTCAGAACATGAACTAAAAACTAGCAAATTTAAAATTAAAACTAAGAAAAGAAAACTACACTACAATTGATATTGATGGGGGACTTACTTAGCATAAAGACTGCACACGAGCCTTCCGCTCATGCCGTGGGAACTCCTTTCTCGACCTTCTCCTTTCTTCTTTTCCTTCTTTTCTTTCTTGACCTTCACTCCTTCTTGCTCAGTGGTTGTTGTTTCCTCAGACTCCTTTTCTTTTGAACTAGCACCCACACTTGCACCTGCATAGACTTTTGAGGCTTCAAGCAATCCTCTTTTTAGCTTCCTCCCACATCCTCATTGCTAACTCAAAGCAGGTTGACTTGCATTGGCTCATTGGGTATCACCGGGCTTTTTCCACCTCTCGGCTCTTTAGACGCCGCCACGCCCGATGATGATACTCCGCCTTCAAAGAATCGATCCTCGGGCTTGCTTCAACAAGTGCTCGCTAGTTTCGTGGCCTCCTCCATTGCTTCTTTGCTTTACCTTTTCCAATGCGGCTTCACGTTCATTGTTGACTTGCATTTCGCAAGTTTGGTCGCGACCTCTTTTCGCCAGAGACGTTACGACGTCTGCAGCATTTCTTCAAAGAATAGCAGGAAGGGCTTTTTCGTAAACACTAGTGGCAATGAATGCACCACTAAGTAGCGAGTGAGCTTGCTTCCCGCAAAGACTTTGACTTTTTCTTTACAGGAAGCTTCTCGCCGAGTGTTGTGGTGGTCGCAACTTCCTCTTTTCTCCACTCCCTTGAGCTTGATTTGACAGCAGCTGACTATCTGTTGTCTCTTCTTCCTTCCAAATGGATTGTATGCAAGCGCAGATTTTCACTCTGGTTTTCTTGGGTGGGGAAATGGGTTGTGGATCGTGGGTTGCTTTTCGTGTTTGTTGGCTCGCACGCCGCCACGCCCGTTTTCGGGTGATGGTTGTTTTTGAGGTTCAGTTGGGGTGGGGTGGTTGTGGGATTGGTTGGTCCCGAGCTTTGATGTGGGGTCTTTGGGGTGTTTTGGTCATGGGTGGAGGTTCTTTTGGTGAAGGTGGTGGTTGTGTGGTTTGTGGGGATTGTGCTTTGGGGCTAGGTGTTTTGGATTTTTTGGTCAGGCTGGCTCTTTGTTTGTTTGAATTCTTTGGGACTCACTTTCAGTCCTTTTCACGAACTCCCCTTTTCCTCGTGGCTCTCCTCTTCTTCCTCTTCACTAATTACCTCCATGCTCACTTTCTTTGACTCCTCGCATCACATTCAGAAATATCATCTAAATCATCGAATTAAAATCTTCTTCACTACTTACCTTCTTTTGTTTCTTTCTTTGGGCTTTGCCTCTTTGGTGGGCTTCTTGCTCGCTTTGCTTTTTCTCTCTGTGACTCTCCTTTGGATTGTAGACAATGGAACATCATCTTCATTTTCTTCCCTGCATCCACTCGTGCAATACAGCTCCTCAACCGCTTTCTTTCCTTAGACACTGGGCAAATACCTTCCTTTGCCACTCAAATTGTTCTTTGATAAACTTGGCCGTGGAGTTCTGTTTTTCCTCCGACGTTGTAACGCCCGAGTATCAACAGAACTTGCAGAAGACTGCAGATTTCACCCTAGGTGAAATTTTGTTGAAAAGGGCCTTGAGGTTGCTCCCTAAGCTCCGAGGCCTCTATCTCCACTCCCGCCTCCATGCATGATCGCTTATCAAACAAGGGAAGTACAAATATCCATCCTTCCTGTTCTTCCATTTGTTGAGCTCGCGGTTGATCAACTTCCCAACCTCCACTTTGTCTCTAGACATGATTGCATCAATCACAATCATTCTCTCCTTGTCAACCCATGATGTGTGAGAGGTAGGGATTAAGCAAAGGCCTTATGAAATGGAACCAAGTGTTGGCTTCATCACAAAGGTATTTCTTCATTATCTTGAATTCGCTCCCATGCTCGCCTCTTCTTTCCTGCATAAAGACACCTTCAACACATATCCTATCTTTAATGGCATCCATCTCAGCCAATCCATAGTTCTTCCTGTTTGGTCTCCACAGCTTTGCCATAGTATCCTAACCCAAAATAATCATTGATGACTCTGACCCCAAATTTTACTTCCTCTCCTCGCACCTTTGAGACAATGGATGGCTCTCCTTCAGGCCTTTCAACGATCCCCTTGTAGAAATCGTGAACCAGAGTAGCAATATACTCCTTTCTGTGCATAACAAATTTCTGCCAACCCAACTGCGGCATTTGCCAGAGAAAATTAGGATTGGGCTTTTCTTGATCAAACCCCTTCGTGAAGTAGGCTTTCTTTTTAGATGGGTTTGGTGTTTCAGGGATGGGGGCTGAGGATGAACTCAGGTCAGCATGCTTACCTTTCCCAGAGGATTTGGTGGCGGATTGCTTCACTTTAGTCATGGTATTTGTGCAGGAATTTCTTAGAAGAAAATGGGGGATTTCTGGAAATTTTAGGTTTTCAGAGAAAGGGATGGGAGAATTTGGTTTCAGAGAGAGAGAGGTTAGAAATAGGTTGCGGTGGTGGAATGGTGGTGAATGGTTAGATTTTTATGGGGAAGTGGTTATGGGAGTTGAGAAATGGTAGAGTGGAGTAATGGAGAAAAGTAACCGCAGATTGATTAGACAAGTAGGGAAGGAGATGACGTTGTGGTCACCACCACGCTCGCTTTTGCAGAGGAAATCATTTCGACACGCCATCACTTACGCCTTTGACTTCATTTAAATCGCCTTGATCGCCCGTGACGCGCCCACGTCTAGTAAATACTGAGACGTTACGACGTCTACCACCTTTCACTTCCACATTTCTTTCAACACTTATTCCTGCAAAACAAAAATTAAAAAGACACAGAAAAATTAAAAATCCTTGGGTTGCCTCCCAAGAGCGCTTGCTTTAAGAGTCTTCAGCCAGACTTTTGTCTCTTTTATTCAAGAATTGTTGAAGGACATTTGAATCTTGTCCCTTTCCACATGTTCTCCATGATATTGTTTCACACGTTGGCCATTAACTTTGAATATGGTGTTTGTCTTTTCATCAAATAAATCCACAGCACCATGAGGATATATCTTCATTAATTTGAATGGACCTGACCACCTTGACTTTAACTTTCCTGGGAACAATTTCAGCCTTGAATTGAATAGCAACACCTGTTGTCCTTCTGCTAGCTCTCTCCTTTGGATTCTTTGATCATGCCACTTCTTGGTCTTTTCTTTATACATTGCTGAGCTCTCATAGGCATGGTGTCTAAACTCTTCTAGCTCATTCAATTGTAACAATCTTGCCTCACCAGCCTTTGCATGATCTAGATTTATTTGTTTTATTGCCCAATAAGCTTTATGTTGGAGCTCAATTGGCAGGTGACAAGCCTTTCCATAAACTAGCTTGTACGGAGACATGCCCAATGGTGTTTTGTATGCTGTTCTGTAGGCCCAAAGTGCATCATCTAAGTGTAATGACCACTCCTTTCTGTTGGGACCAACCATCTTCTCAAGTATTCTTTTGATCTCCCTGTTGGATATTTCAGCTTGGCCACTGGTTTGGGGGTGATAAGCTGTAGCAATTCTGTGTTTCACTCCATACTTAGCCAAGAGGTTCTCAATTAGTTTATTGCAGAAATGAGAGCCTTCATCACCGACATGGCTCTTGGAGTACCAAACCTTGTAAATATATTCTTTTCGTAAACTTACAATGATTTGGCTTCATTGTTTGGTAATGCCACCGCTTCAACCCACTTTGACACGTAATCCACACTACTGAATGTAGAGATTTGTGGGACATAGGAAATGGTCCCATGAAGTCCATTCCCCATACATCAAACAATTCAACTTCCGTAATGTTTGTGAGTGGCATCTCTTGCTTGCTTGATATGTTTTCTGCTCTTTCGCACTTGTCACATCTCCTAACCCATTTCACGAGCATCTCTCGAATAATGTTGGCCAATAGTAGCTTTGATTGTAGGACCTTTGCTGTTTGTTTTAGTACTTCCAAAATGTCCACCATAAGGTCTTTGAATGACATTGTTGCGGCACATGGGGTTGCTTCTTCCTCGCCTAGGCATCTTCTTAGTAATCGATCCGACACAATTTGTACAGATAGGGTTCATCCGAGAAATAGTGCTTTATAGTGTGGAAGAACCTCTTCTTCTGGCGATAGTTGAATCCTACAGCACAATTTTGCTAACAAGGAAGTTAACTATGTCAAGATACCATGGAGCAAAGAGTATCGACGTTATGACGTTTGACGAAAGTGTCACAGACGTGGCCACGTCTTCACCATCGAGGCTACTAACAATAGTCTCTCATCAGAAATTTTTCTTGTATATCTTTTCACTGTGCACTGCATCAACATTCTCAAGCCTAGAAAGATGATCAAGAACTTGGTTCTCCACCCCTTTTTGTCACGAATTTCCAAGTCAAATTCTTGGAGGAGGAGAACCCATCTAATAAGTCTTGGCTTTGCATCTTTTTAGAAATTAAGTACTTAATGGCTGAATGATCAAGAAAACAATAACTTTTGCACCAACTAAGTAAGATCCGAACTTATCAAATGCAAATACAATGACCAAAAGTTCTTTTTCGATCCACAGATAATTCAATTGGGCATCATCTAAGGTTTCATCGGCATAATAAATAGAATGAAAAATTTTTCCATACCTTTGCCCCAAACTGCCTCCCACGGCATAATCACTTGCATCACACATCAACTCAAATGACTTGGACCAACTGGAGTGACTATTATCGAGTCGTTACTAAAGCGATCTTTAGTTTGTTGAAAGCTTCATGACATTGCTCATCAAAATTGAAGACGTGGTCACGTTGCAACAAATGCATACAAGGGTTTTGAAATCTTTGAGAAATCCTTGATGAATCTTCAGAAACCCCGCATGTCCTAAGAAACTTCGACTCCTTTGATAGTTGTGGGTGGAGGTAACTTGTCAATAACATCAATCTTTGCTCTGCCCACCTCTAAACCTTTCTTTGATATTCTGTGCCCCAATACTATTCCTTCTTGTACCATGAAATGGCATTTTTCCCAATTGAGCACTAGATTGGTTTCTTCACACCTTATCGTAACTCCTTCCAAATTATCCGGGCATCTTTTTGTACGAATCTCCATAGATCGAGAAATCGCCCATAAAAACTTCCATGGAGTTCTCAATGAAATCGAGAAAATAAGGCCATCATGCACCTCTCAAATGTTGCGGGGAGCATTACACACCCCAAATGGCATCCTTCCTCAAAGCAAAGGTACCATAGGGACAAGTGAATGTTGTCTTTCTCGATCTTCAAAGTGCTATGGCTATCTGGTTGTAACTCGAATAACCATCAAGGAAACAAGAGAAATCTTTCCTCGCGAGCCTGTCTAGCATTTGATCAATGAATGGAAGAGGAAATGATCCTTCTTAGTTGCTTTGTTTAACTTTCTCGTAATCCATGCATATCCTCCAACTCGCATCGTCCTTGTTGGAATTAGCTCATTTTTTTCATTTTGTATCACAGTAACTCCTCCTTTCTTGGGCACGCACTGAACTGGACTCACCCAGGAGCTATCACTAATAGGGTAGATGATTCCTGCATCCAACCATTTGATGATTTCTTTCTTCACTACCTCCTTCATTATGGGGTTCAATCTCCTCTGCCCTTCAATGCTATTCTTGGCATTCTCCTCCAAGACTATTCTATGCATGCAGATTGTGGGACTGATACCTTTGATGTCTGCCATTTGCCAACCAATTGCCTTTTTATGTCTCTTCAGGGTAGTAATGAGATCATCTTCCTGCTCTTGAGTGAGCTTGGAAGAAATGATCACTGGCAAAGAATCATTTTCCCCTAAGAAGACATACTTTAAATGATCGGGCAACACCTTTAATTCCAAAGTAGGTGGCTCTTTAATGGAGGGCACATTCTTCTTCAGATTTGACTCCTCTTGCCCTAAAGATTCATACCTCTTTGTCCATGACTTTGGTGCAGGGGGCTCAGACGTGGCCACGTCTGCAACAGACGTTACGACGTCTAGAGGAGCAACTTCTTCTGCTAACAATTCTTGTATTTCATTATTCCCCAGAAGCTTCTCCAGATGATTATTGTCCTTGTTGAACTGCTTTTGGACCATATGATCAATGGCAACCACATAAGAACACTCCCTCTGTATTTGGTTCGATACTGAGCGCATGAGGACATTGAACTTGACTTCTTGGTCATTGACTCTCATGATTAATTCTCCTTTCAGACATCAATGATTGTCCTCCAAAGTAGCTAAGAATGGTCTCCCGTAATGATGGGAACTTCTTTATCCGCATCAAAATCCAAAATAACAAAATCCACCGGAAACACAAACTTGTCAACTTTAATCAAAACATCTTCTAATATGCCTTCGGATAAACTCGCTTTTGTCACCTAAAGTTAAGCTTAAAGAGGTAGGCCCGCAGTTCCTATACCAAGTTTGTCATAAATGGACTTGGGCATCAAGTTGATACTTGCTCCCAAGTCACATAATGCTTTGCCAATGTAAAAATCTCCAATGGAGCATGGTATAGTAAAGTCGCCAGATCCTTGAGTTTTCTAGGAGTTTATTCTGCATAATTAAACTACATTCTTCGCTTAAAGCAACAGCTTTCAAACTCCCTAGCCTTCTCCTTTTGGTGATGATGTCTTTCAAGAACTTGGCATAATTTGGCATCTCACAGAAAGCATCAACCAAAGGGAGGTTGATGTGTAATCGCTTTAACATTTCCATGAACTTCTTTGAATCGCTTATCTTCATGGGCCTTCTTCAATCTTTGAGGGTATGGTGGAGGAGGATACTCGTGTACAAGCCTCAGTGTACGATCTTAATTCTGGTTCAAAATTAGACGTTGTAACGTCGGAATATCCTTCACACCACTTGTGCTTGCTCTTCTTTCCCTTTCTTTTCTCTTTCTCTCGTACTTCTTTTTGCTTCTCCGTAATTCTTCTTCCACATGCATAGTTGGTTCAGGATATTCAAGCACCACTTCTTAAAGAAATTGCATTTACTCGACCATTTACCCCATTATTACCATTGGGGTTGATGATGATGGTGTTTCATGTGTAGAAGGAAGAGATCCATTCTCGTCTTTGAGTGAGGTGAAGCTTTATCATCCAATTTGATTTTCCGAGTTTTGATTGAAGACTCATGAGTTTGCAAAGTAGTCTTACAATCACTTATGAAGCTTTTCATCATGGCCTCCAAGTTGCTATTGTTGTTGTTCTCGCACATACCGCTCTCTGTTGTTGTTGAGGAGGGAATCCCGGAGGTATTGCAGAGAGCGAGATTGCCGGCATTCAATGCATTGTTGTTTCTCCAACTGAAATTTGGATGATTTCTCCAATTTGAATTGTAGGAATTGAATAGGGACCATTTCCTTTGTTCGAGAGACAAAGTTTACTGATTGAGGGTTGTAGGGACACTCCTCATACACATGCCCTTCTTCACAATAAACACACACTATTCCACCAGATCGGGTAGGTTCAATCGCCGCAATACCGCAGCTTCTCGACGTGGCCACGTTTGAAGTACTCAAAGTTTTGATCATGTTGGTCGTAGTAGCCACTTGAAAGAAAAGAGCGATGACTTCACTTATCTCATGAACACCGCCTTCTTCCCGTGAGTAAATCTATCTAATGGCCAATGAGAGTTGTGGGTGGCTATTTCATCAATGAGCTTGCATGCTTTCGAGAAAGGACATGTTTAGAATGACACCACCGATGAAGCATCAAGTATCAATCTTGTAGGTTGATCTAGGCCATTATAAAACGTCTCCATTTGGATCACCACAGAATGCCATGGTGAGGCACATTCTTAGTAATTCCTTCCACCTCTCCCAAGCTTCAAATAGTGATTCCCCTCCCTTTGTTTCAAGGAAGTGATATCATTTCTCGCCTTAGCATTTTTGTTGGGAGGGAAGTATTTGGCAAGAAACTTCTCAGCTAGTTCATCCCAAGTGTGAATTGAATTTGGCTCCAAGGAATTCAGCCAATTTTTAGCCTTATCCTTGAGTGAGTATGGGAAGAGTTTCAATCTAAATGCATCCTCCGACACTCCAGAATGATAAAGTTGTCGCACACATCCGTAAATTGTCTCGGTGAGAATATGGATCTTCTCGAGGAAACCTCCAAATTGACTGCGATCGCAACATTTGGAACATCATTGGCTTGAACTCAAAGTGACCAAAGATGAAGGGTTGGTCTAGCAATGCATGTTTGTAGATGAGCAGGTTAAGCACGGCATAGTCACGCATAGGCCTATCCCTGTCATTGACCATATCTTGTGGTCCTGCATTGATGAGTTGCTGCCTTTGGTAGTGTTCATCATCAACAACTATTGTCTCTGTATGAGTTTGTGGTCCAAGACCTTGTCCTCCGACTCCTCTTGGTGTATGTCCACCTCTAGAACAAAGTGTTATGTTCGAGACATAGTTGGGTGTTGTTCTTGTTGTTCTTTGCGCTTCTTCTTAACCTTTGTTGTCTCCTTAATTGTCCGAAAAGTTCTTTCAGTTCGGGTCAAACTCAGTTCAGATTCACTACTTGGTTGGGCTTGAACTAGAGCTTGAGTCGGAACTAAGCATACGTGTAACGCCTCTACTGCTCAAACACGAAACAAAGAAACAACACAATAAAATTCCTTCAACTTGTGTTTTAATACTTTGACCAATGAAAATCACTACAATCCCCGGCAACGGCGCCAAAAACTTGTTCGCGTTTGTGTAATAGTATAGATTTTCGCAATTATAGTGCAAGTATACACATCGTACAAGTAATAAAGTGGTTTTAAGTAAGAGATCGTTCCCACGAGGATTGATAAGCTTTCAAAGTTCAAGTGTCAAAACACAAGAGAATCAAGTGACAAATCGACAATAAGAGTTGGTTTTAAAGCTAAAGATTTAAACAAAACAAGGAAATCAAAGTTGGTTGTGAATATGGATGAGAGATGAGTTGAGTTGTTGCATGCAGATAAATCCTTCCTAGCCGTGACGTTATAACGTTAGGACGTTATGACGCTCAAATGTTAACTGCAGAAGCGTGGCCACGTTTGAACGCTGTTGTAAAAGAGCTATGCTTTTCAAAGACAAAACGCCGAGTTTCAAGTACAAGAAATCCTATGTCTAGGTTCTAAATAGGCCCACTCTCGTATATTAAGTACCCACAAAGAATGTTCTATGAACTATTATCCATTCTATGTCTAGACTTAGATAAAGATGCCTAAATGTCTTTAGTGCATTGTTCATTCATATAAATCTTTGATTTCTTTTCATAGACCATGTCTGTACCTATGAATCTACTCATTTTAAGAGGCCAACCTCAAAACAAGTTTTGAAAATATTATTACGCAAAGATTTAAAACGGGCAACGTTAACACTTCATAACATTAACTAGAAATTCATTAAAAGCAAATCAACAACTCAACTACAAAGTGTTTAGCTCATGCTGAGCATCTTTACAGAATGAAAAGGATTTAAAATCCTAATACCATACATCACAGAAAAGAACTTCAGTGCAAAAGATACACCTAAGTAGCTTTTAAGCATATACGCTGTATAGACGTTACAACGTCTGAGCTTTACAAAATGCAGAAATAAAAACTAAGTTCAGACAAGCAAAATACAGAAGTCTGTTTCCAGATCTTCTTTACAAAACTAGTTCTGAATTTAATGGAGAGATGGTGAGGAGATGAAGATGAAGTGATTCTGAAGTTGGTGATGCCTTGAGAGAGAGCTGAGCCTTCAATAAATAGCCACCTTGCTGACGCGCGCTGATGTCACTTGCCCACCTACCAGATCTGTTTTCCTATCTTCTCCCTGACACTGTTCAGAGCTACAGTGTTTCCATGCGTCAACTTATAGGGAATGGGAGATCTTCTGACTTTTATATCTTTGACTATCATTGCTTAGCGCGCCAAAATTAAGATCTTTCACCCTTTCTCTGCTGCACTTCAGTAGACGTGGTGAGGGACGTGGTAACGTTCAAAGATCGAATTTCCGCACAAGCACAAAAAGCATCAAAACGCGCTCGCGGCACCTCTTGGTGCCTAAATGCTGATTTATCACTTCATTCATTTATTTACTTAAAAACTCAGAAATTACATAAAACTAATTTAATAACCCTTGTATTGCTAGAAAACTTGCATGACTTATTCTTTGAATGAGTGTAAATAACTCATATAAATATGAGTTATCACATACCGTCTTTTATCAAAAAAAAAATTTCAAAAAACCAAAAACCATTATTTACTACATTTTTAGAAAATATACCACATGCATTTTTCTTTTTCTTTGCACTACAAAAAATAAATAAAATAAACATCTTATGTTGCATGCATTTTTATGACCGCTTGTGGAGTTAAAAACTTTATTTTGGAGAGAAGCCATGCATGCTAAAGTCAAAATCAAACTTTGTACTTTACTCTCCAAATAAAAAGCTTATAATTCCTTGACGCGATAGATAAACCACACTTTCATATTCATTCACTCTCATTCTCATATCATGCGCATTTCATTCATTCGCATTCTCATTTCATGTACATTCATTCATTCACATACTTACATCATGCATAAAAAGTGAGCATAATTCTTATTCCAAAAAACTTTGATGAGAGATGAGGCGTTTGTGAGAAATAAATCATTCTTCTTCTTGGGAAATTTAGCCATACTTAGTTGTGAGCTCAAGGTGTTTCAATGCACTCAATTTTTTCAAATTAACACTGCTCACACTTTTTTCAACAAAGTGTTGCATTTCATCAACCCCATGATGAATGAACGAAATGGTCCACCAAAAATTTCTTTCATGTTAAAACCGATGTTAACTCTCTATGAAGCATCTGTAGTAGTGATTTGTGTGTCACATGTGTCTTCATTCTTGTTTGAGTCGCTTAATGTCCCTACATTGTCATCATCCTCGTCCAAGTCTTATCCCACCACGACCACCATAAAGTACATACTCCCTAACTAGTCGACTTTTTGGTTTGTTCTCACTATTAAAATAACACTTGAGACCCTTACACTGGGCAAATTTGTGATCTCCAAAATACCTTGTCAACATTGTATTCCCTTGGTGCAAGTCCTTTACAAAAATCAAAAATGCCCGTTAGGTTGAAAACTCGTAAGAGCGCCTAAGCAAAAATTAGGGCACACAAAAAGGAGAAATAAAGAAAAAAGAGCAAGTATATAAAATAAGTAAATTATTGTCTTTAAATTATTTTTTGAGAAAACAAGCAATCATGATTTGAAATGAAGTTGAACCATCTTTCCATATCCTCAAAAATCCTTTACCACCCACCTTAAGCCAAAAACCTAAAAATCTCTCAATCACCCTAGACAAGGATCGATTCCGCATCAAAAATGGTGCATCACTTTTATCACCACTCACCAAAAAGAAACAAAAAGCACAAAAGAGTGAAGTCAAAAAGTGGATTAAAAATCCCAAAAAAACAAATTAGAAAAAACAAAGACAAAAGTAGTACAAGTCGTGAGCTGTTGCTTCACACTATTAAAGCATAAAGAGATCATTGTCTAAAATAAACCTCAAACACTTCTTTTGGCCTCAATATCCTACCCTCCATAAACCCTTAGCCACATTACAATCCTAAACAAGTCCATCCTACCATGAGACACATCAATTACTGTCTCAATAAAACCTCAAACACTCCTTTGAGCCTAACAACCATTTCCTTCATAAATCATCACCCATTAGCCAAGTTACATCACCAAATCATTTGTCCCATCAATCATCAAACACTTCATTGAGCCTAATAACCCCTTCTTTCACAAACAATTAACCATTAGCCAAATCATATCGCTCAATAAAAAATCATTTGTCCCATCAATCCCCAAACACCACTTTGAGCCCAATTATCATTTCCCTCATAAATCACTAAACCATCGGCCACGTTACAACCCTTTAGAGTTCATTCCGATCAATGACCGATTGCTTTTGTTTTCTCAAAGTTTTAATCTTAGGACAAATAAGTTTATTTATTTACAATATGTTTGCTCAAAAAAAATGTATCTAAAAAAAAAACTCAAAATAAAGAAATCAAAAAGGGCTTGCACTCCAAAGGTTCATTCAAGTTCCATTGATATAAAGGCAAGGGTTAGCGATCACCAAGTGCAGTTTTCATCATAGCAAACTCAAGACTATCATAGTCTGAGAGTCATTCTAAAGATAACCAAAAGGTTTATGCTAGGATCGTCACCTAGATCCCAAAGTGGGGAAATCCTTTCACCATTTGTTCCACTTAAGCTTGGGGAAATGTGTCCAACGTCCATCCCACACCACACCCAGTCTAAACATACATACTGCATCAACTCAAAAACCCATAGCACTAACTCACACCTTTCACAACCTCACTAAAACAACCATTTGAAATCCCATTACCAAGTGGGGCAATCCTTCACCCTTTACTTGGAGAAATCCGCCTACAAATACCTCATCCATTGTCATATTCATATCCACAAAACAATACCGGGCAATTTCTCAACTCATTACCCTAAAACGTTGCTACTCTAGTCAGGGCAATCTTGTCCTTACCATAAATGGGGCAACGCCAAACTCTATGGGTTGGGACAAAGTCTCTTGCTTCGCCTTTCATTCCAAAGCCAATGCATTCCCAGTTCATCATCTTCTACACCCCTAGCTTGTCACCACTAGAGCGGGGCAAGTTATTCACTCACTTTGTCATCAAATCTAAATTGGGGCACCCCGCATTTCTTGGCTTGGGAAAACCTACCTTTGATGACCTTGACAAAGACCAGTCGGTCATTCACCCCTTCATGTGCCACAAATATCCTCACCCTAGGCCTTTAGAACCCCAAGTTAACTGACTCATTCATACTTGCATTAACATAGGTCTTTACTAAACAAAGCTTCAGAGAGAGAGAACACAAGTTGATCATGTGATGCTAAAAATTCACTTAGGTAACTTTGTGGACATAAATTTCGATCATCAAGGGCATCATAATGGAAGGAAAAATAAGCGAGCTTGCAAATACGGTCAAGTACTTTTGCATATCGTTGTCTCAGAGATAATGACCTTGAGAATGCCAAGTTTGAATCAAAACTAATTTTTCCAAAGAATGATCAATATTCACCCATGCTTCTCGCATCTTATCATTACAAAAAAAATGTTTTGCACCCAATCACTCATATCATATCATATCATATCATCGCATCATGCACGCACCATGGCATTAGCATTCAATCATTTCATTTGCATCATATTCACATTTGCATTTCATGCATTTATTACGTAACAAGCAAAAAAGCAATAAAAAAAAAAGAGAGAAAAAATCATTCCACCAGATACCAATCATTGCACGTACGCGTGCACCATTAATTGCATTGCCAAAGGAAGAAAACTTTTCCCTCCTCGGGAAGATGCATTTGTTAGGTGTGCCCGTATAAACACGATAAGTGTCGTTCCCTATGTTTTGTTCCTCTAATATCAGCGCTTTAAGCGTTAATCTCATATCATATCACAGATCACCAAGTTGATCCCTCGGACCCCGAGTGGTCCTTCAGAGCACTACGCTCCTTCAGTGCCCTAAGTGGCACAGGTCGCAACGTCGGAGTCGAGCCCGGCGGACCTTCGCAGACCCCGCGTGGTCCTTCGGACTACCGTGTCACCCTAAGACACGATGGACGCCCTTCATGGTCAACATATCGGTTCTAGACCGATCTTGACCCATCATGGCCGCTCGAATATAAAGGCCCCTCGCACCGCTTAACTAGTACCGTAGCTAGTTGCGCTCCCTCGCACTACACGATGGTCCTTCAAATAAGGCCTAGGTGCCTTCCGCACTCTGTAGAGTGGTCCTTCAGAGCCTTAGTGCTCCTTGGACCCTTAGTGGTCCTTCGTGAGCCTTAGTGCTCCTTCCCGTGATCCCGAGCGATCCTTCATTTTGTTCGCTAAGTTAATACGCCAAGTGTTAACCACTCCTGCTTATTCTCAAACCCTCTATTTCCTCTAAATGGACAAAATTGACGTCTATTCTATCTTTATTTCTATTTCTACTAAAAAAATTGTAAAATATAAATAAAGAGGCAATTATTATACCCCAATTTTGTCCGAGTTCTTATATCATTGTAATATTTTTATTTTATTTTATTGAGTAGTGTATGTGCAACAAACGTTTCTATGTACTCAAGTAAAAGATAAGTAGCTTGTGCATATCAACCACAATTAATATAAAGATGCATGATTTGATTCTTAGTCAATCATCCCACATGTTATTTCCTTTTGACCCTCTTTGAGTAATTGAAAAAGCAAGTGAAGCAAAGCATAAGAGCTTACAAAATAAGAACAAAAAAATGAAATACCCAAATCTGCAGCTCTATTGCGAAGGAAATTTCTCTCTCCTCAGACCTCTTTTCGACGATCCGAACGGTGAAAGTGGAGATATATGTCTCACGAACCTACTGTCAAAAAACGAAGACGATCCAACGGTTAACGAATCCGGAATCGCACTTTTACGATGAGAGGTTTGAGAAAAACGGACCAAAAACTGCAGCTATTGCGAAGGCAATTTCTCTCTCATCAGACCTCGTTTCAACGATCCGAACGGTGAAAGTGTAGATATATGTCTCACGAACCTACTGTCAAAAAAGAAAGACGATCCAACGGTTAACGAATCCGGAATCACAATTTTACGGTGACAGGTTTGAGAAAAACGAGAATTGTGTTTTAAAGGGGAATTGCTTTCTCTACCTTGTTTTAGTCCCACATTGCTCACAAGAAACAAGAGCTCCCTAGCAATTGGATATAAAAGGGGTTGAGAGGTGAAGATTAGAGGGGGGGATCATTGGCGAGTTAAGTGATCTTTTGGGTCAAAGCGTTCGCGGCTCATTTCACTAAAAACCCGTCTTCGATCATTCGACGTTTTGAGTCGGCTTTTCGATTCTCAAAGCAGCTCTCGCGGTCTTGGGTCAAAATGAACCAGATAGGAGTCCGGTTCGTGATTGACCTGGTCGATTGCTCAAGCCGGTTCGGCACTCGTCGAGTCCCAGGTTAGTTTTGTATTTATTTTGTTTATTTTTATGTACATATTTATTTATCATTTATTTATAATATAATCTATTTATTTATTTGTTTATTGTTTATTTATATATCTATTCATATTTATTTATGTATATAGTTATTTATTTATTTTTTTAGCCTAGTCTTTATTAATTATCAGTTTTTGTCTTTTTTTATGCACAAATTAGTTTATTTCTTCAAAAATCAAATAAAAGACTAAGTCGGTTGTACAACCCAAGTTAGTCATTATCCTAGACCAAATGAGATGTACTGATTCAGTAATCCTAAAAACTTATAAGTAAATAAATAAATCACTTTTCCTAAAAATAGAGGACTAAGTCGGTTGTACAAACAAAGTTAGTCGTTTCTAGAACTAATGAGTCAGATGCAGATTCAGGAGTTCTAGAATACCTATTCTAAAACCAACTCACCTCACATCAAACAAACTTCTTTCAAAAAACCTCAAAAATACTTTCAAAAAGTAGGGGACTAAGTCGGTTGTACAATCGGGTTAGTCAGCGTCCTAGGAATCAGTGAGTTGTACAGTTCAAGGAGTCCTAGGACCCCTACACTAAAAATCACCAACCAATAAACCTTTTTCAGGAAGAACTACGTAGCTTTGATTCCTCCATTGCATCTGGAGGTACGTAGGAGCAAGAGTCCACTCTTGTCAAGCACTAAAAATAAAAAAACTTAATTAAGTATTTTTCTCTGTAAATAAAAGGGTAAATATTAAAATATAATTAATTAGACAAAGGATGTCGTGGGGTGCTAACACCTTCCCCACACATAACGACTCCCGAACCCTAAACCTGCCTTGTCCAAAACATAAAGGGATTTTCCGAATTTGCCCTTAAACTAAAATTTGGTGGCGGCTTCCTTTGAACCTTCGAAGAATCCTTTCCTCGGATTTTTCGGTCGCTACATGTTGTATATATTGGATTTATATTATGTTGTAAGTACTTCTTAGAATGATATTGGATTGGAAATATTTGATGAATTTTGTTGACTGAATTTTGTTTGAATGATATTGGATTGGAATGTATTTTCTGAATTTTGTTGGAAGGGAATGAATTTATAGGTTGTAATTAAAATGGAGAACAAACCAAAATAAAAAAAAAATTTAAAAAAAATTCAGTCAATAGGTAGCGTTTTAGAGTGAAAACGCTAGAAATGAAGTTAAAAAATTCATTCAATACCTAGCGTTTTATAGATAAAACGCTAGGAATTGTAAAGAGGAGCTAGAGGATCCCTAGCGTTTTCCAGAAAACGCTAGGAATGCTAATAAAAGGTGTTATAACATCCCCAGCGCGTTTTACATAAAACGCTAGGAATGGTAGTAAAAAAAGGTGTTATAGCATCCCCAGCGCTTTTATATAAAACGCTAGGAATGGTAGTAAAAAGGTGCTATAGCAGATCCCAGCGCTTTTATATAAAACGCTAGGAATGGTATTAAAAAGGAGCTATGGGATCCCTAGCGTTTACTAAAACGCAGGAATTGTAAAAAGGCGCTGGTCAATGGCTAGCGTTTTATATAAACGCCACGTATGTCCAAAACTTATTTGGGTCAATGGCTAGCGTTTTTTAAAACGCTACTAATGGGGTGTACGCATTAGTAGCTCCAGCTTCTCTAGCGTTTTAAAACGCTACCAATGCCCAAAAAAAACGATGCAAATCCTAATACGCTGGCGTAGTGTTTCGACGTACAGATGAATGTAACTCTTCCATTTAAACATAATATGATTCCATCTGTCGGAGGTCATCCTCGGTGTTGACATCCACGGCAGACCAGTGAAGACCTCCATCAGTCCATTCCGGTTTCCGATAAACGATACGAATTATCTCATGCTCGTCGTTCTCTAGTTGAACCATCCGCAGTAGTTTCTGCTTAAGAGCAGCAAATGATATGCAGTGGTTTAACCTACACGATACAACATCTCTCCCATCGAACTTATACCATCACCTTGCAAGATGATGCCCTGATGATCAGCAAACCCCATATTAGAATGAACGAGAGTGAGGGAAGAAGGCTCGTAGTATGACATTAGCGAAGCCTGCATCATCTTCACTTGTGTTGTGTGAGAGAATGAGGAAGTTGAATTTTTGGGGTGAAAATAGTGATGGTGGGAGTGGGTATTTATAGTTGAGGTAAAAGATTATCAACCGTTGATTTTGTCGTGCAATCCACACCGTTGATCAACTTTGAAAGTGAAATCATGACCGTTAAAATTTTTTTGACTGCAAAAAAAAAACAAATTTAAGGCTCATCGTATATATATCATTTGGGACATATATACAATGCGTAGTTTTAACACATCGTATATATGCCCTGAAGAAGTATATACGATTGACCGTTAAAAAAAATAAATTACAAAGAGCATTTTGGGGTTTTCAGTGTGGGTGGGGGTATAAGGGTAAGTAGGCGGGGTCCAAAAAAACAAGCCTAAACTTTTATAAGACTTTGGGCCTAAAAAGGGTGCTAAGTTCCAAAATAATACGGCCACTGCTTTTCCCACACCCCCTACTTACCACACACCTCCAAACCAAAAATATTCCAAAATTACCTTCACATGAAACACGCGTGGAAACCTCCTCACTCTGTATTTTAGAATGGTTCAGTTGTTAGTGTCTGAACTGGTTCAGTTGCCCGTCTCCGAACTAGTTCGGTTGTCATGTACCGAACAGGAGGAAGAGAAGTGAACGGGAAAGGGGGTGAAGAAGAAGAGGAAGAGAATGGAAAGGGGGTTCGGCTGATGTAGCCCGAACGGGTTCGGTTGAGACAACCCGAACCTTGTAAATTTCAAATAATGGGGTGTGTATCAAAATATATAAGGTACAGTTGCGGGTATTCGAACCTGTTCAGTTGGTCATAATCGAACCAACTCAATTTTCAAAGAAAAATGAGGCGCTGGCCTCCTTAATAGTATTTTGGTCATTTCGCACGGTTTGAGGTGTGTGGTGAGTATGGAGAGGTGTGGGAAAAGTAATGACCAATAATACTTAATTCAATTTCAATTTTTTTTGGTATTTACTTTTCCCACACCCCCTCCTACTCCTAGCACGCCCCTAACATTTTTTTTTCCAAAAATGACCTCGCGTGGGGCCTTTCGTGCGGCGTGGTTAAAGTGACTGCTCGAACGACTTGGGCTTAACAGTTCGAACGACCTTGTCCGTGTTAAGGAATTTGTGTTGTTCGAACGACATCGTCCGAACCTTTTCGAATATACTCATGCGTGTTAAGGGATATTGCCAACTGTTGGTGTGAGGGTGTGTTATTGCTGCCTCGAATGGCTTTATTCGAACATGTTCGGCGGTGGAGTTCGAACAGCGCTCGAATGGTATCATTCGAACCAATGTTATACGTAAGTAAACTTAAAACCGTAAAGCGAAGCGTAAATGTAAACTTAAAAACCGTAAAGCGTAAAGCGAGTTTTGTTGATTTCAAAAGTTGTCTACCAATAGTTATATACAACGTTGTGTGCGAAAATTATAAATCTAACTTAACATTGACTACCATCAGTATCTTTACTTAAATCTACACAAGGAAGGGGATGGGGGGGTTGTGATTGTATGAGCAAACACTTCCACTTTTGCACCCGGCTAATAAAAAGCGAGTCCCAACCCTTTGCTATGGGTGCCCTATTAGTATTCCACATAATATCCGGCAGGGGCATTGGACTTCCAGGCTTCATAAAGATCTTCAAAAGACAACAAAAACATAATGTTATGTAATGTTTTCGAATGACTACATCGAATCTAAATAGAAGACACGTTACTGCACAAAGTGTTTGTGTTCGCACGGCGAAAAGGATGTTGAATCGTCGGGCACTTCTGAATGGCGCAACATTGAAGGGAAAAATTGTGTAACAACAATTAGGTGATCAACAAGTCAGCATGACTTTGTACTTGTTACTGATTAGATACCCCATATCCGGTATAGTCATCCAATTATCTTCAACATCGTTCCCATGATGTGCCCTCAACAACGCTTCATCAAAAATGTGACCTTACCAATACCACCATACAATGAGTGTAAAAGTCATTGTATTGGTTAAGCTCCTCCATCGATCGATTCGATCGATCGCCAAGCCTCCTCACCCCTTCCAAGAAATGCCGCAATACACCGAATCCACAGCTACCATCACCAACCACGTTAACAAGTTTTTCAACATAGGGACGCATGTATGCGCAAGATCCCTATTATGTATGTATTAAATACATCCATAACAACATCATCGTGATTCTGTAACAATAGGATTGATTGCAAAGAGCAAAGAGCGGTGTCAAAGTAGGAGTTGTTGAAACGAAGAGCGATGAGCAACTTCTCGTAACAATAGGTGTGGGTGTTGGTTTCTTATTTAGTGGAGGAGTAGGGATTGTAGTAGTAATCGTCACTTGAGTTCTCTTTTTGCTTAGTGATGGATTAGGTCTTTGGACACGTTTGTAATACCCCAATTTTGTCCGCCTTTTCAACTTTAGACAATTTCGCTTATCCAACTCAACTAAATCAAAATACCGTTGTTTAAATTAGGCAGAACGCGAATGATCGATCTTTTCGCATGCGTTCTTCAATTTAATCTTCGATTTGGGTTTAATCGCATATAAGTAGGTCTACCAAAAGTCGCTTTTTTCTAGAAATTTAGCTCGCTCTTTTCATTCCAAAGCTTAAGAATACAATTTCGAGTCGATTTTAGTGTTTTTAGTTAATGAGCTCATTTCTTCTATTTTAGGTCTCGTTTTAGCGTATTTGTGCTGGTGGGCCTGCTCTCGCTCTTTGTGTTTGGCCCGACTCTTTTTCTTATTATCAATCTTATCTTGTCATGCTTAATTTATTTTGAGTATATATGTATAATCCAAAAATGTCAAAAAGAATCTATTTAATTTTTATTACAAATTAGGAGAGTTCAAATGTCCAAATGTCGTAAAAATACAAAAATAATAACATGTACAAAAATAATTAAATCATAAAAATAATAATAAACAAATGTAAGGCAGCAAAGAACAAATTGGGGTTCAAAGAATGCTCTCCAAGTACTGGGCCTCGGTCCGCTCCACTCCAAACTCGAAAAGAGTCAAGGCCCACTCAAAAAAACAATTAATGCTAAACCTAGTATTTTAATATAAAATAGCAATCAACCATCGCCTAAGGACACAGAAAAGAGACGAGACAAATATTCACAAAAATTAGGATTTCAAATCAAACCCTAATCATCCAAACAGAGACAGATCTGGAACAAATTATAGAGTAGAGGAAATCAAAAAAGGTAAAAAAAAAGCTTCTTCTCCAACCACCACCCAAACAACCACCATCCAAACAACCACCACCCAAACAACCACCATTCAAACAACCACCACCATTCACCCCCAAAACCACCCACCGTCACCTCCCACCAGCACAAACTGTCCCCCTTCTCACAGTGGCAATACCGCCAGCAAAACTCCCCCACCACCGAAACAGAAGCTTCCCTCAAACCCCACGAGCCAATAATCACCATCTCACCCAAACCAAGCCATCCACCAAATCTCCTATCACCACCGAACAAAACCACGAATCAGAAAATAGGATTGGAAGTGAAACGAAAAACCAGAAGAAAGAAAGAAGAACAGAGAAGGAAAAACGAAACTCACCTGCACCGTCGTCATCACCGGCGCGCCAACGCCGGCGAGCTCGTCACCCCCTCAACGTCGCGACCAATCCCTCTCTCCCTCTCACCGATCCATGCCTCGGTTCTCTCTCTCCCCTTAAAAACCGACGAGAATCTCGCCGGAACTCTCTCTCTCTCTTCGCTGGGAACGGCGCCGCGCAGCCATGGAAGGAGAATGGAGGATCTGAGTTTAGGGTTATGTTGTTTATAGTGTTTTTTTTTATTATTGTTATTTTAGTTTATTTTTAATATTCAGATTAATAGTTACACCCCACCAATTCACGCATGCACCCCTCCCTCACTTAAGCCCAGTTTCGCATACTGGGCTCCCATATGCGAACTGGGCTTGCTGATTACACCCCCTGCTTAGTTATACAACCCCCGTAACTAGTAACACCTCCCATTTTGCAATTTTCACCTTTTTCTCGTTTTAATTCTTTTTCAACTCAAATAATTTCTCAATAAATCAAAAAACTTTGTTAATGGTTTTGCGAAGCCTCTGCTTGCATAATCATTAACAATGAGGAACTAGTGGTGATCACTTGGAGCCTTTGCTCAATTGATCATCATGAATGCCTAATTTTTCTAATTATTTTCAATAAATCAAAAAAAAACTTTGTTAATGATTTTTGCGAAGCCTCTGCTTGCATAATCATTGACAATGAGGAACTAGTGGTGATCACTTGGAGCCTTTGCTCAATTGATCATCATGAATGCCTAATTTTTCTAAATATTTTCAATAAATCAAAAAAACTTTGTTAATGGTTTTGCGAAGCCTCTGCTTGCATAATCATTAACAATGGGGAATTAGTGGTGATCACTTGGAGCCTTTGCTCAATTGATCATCATGAACGCTAATTTTCCTAAAAACTTTTCATTAAATCAAAACTTTGTTATTGGTCTCGCGAAGCCTTTGCTTGCATGATTATTAACAATGGAGTGCTAATGGTGGTCACTTGGAGCCTTCGCTCGATTGATCATCACGAAAGCTCAGTTCTCACAATTAAACAACAATAATAAGAACCAAAGACTAGAACTACATAGCTTTGAATTCTCCATCGCACCTGGAGATACGTAGGAGCGGATCCCCTCCGTCAAGCACAATAAACTAAAAACATTTTCCCTTCAAAAAACCAAAGCGCTAACTCTCGCCGAAGTATGAAATAAAATTTTCATTAAACCGAGAGGCAAATTTAAGCATTTTTCAAATCAACACTTAAAATCACACGATTAATTAAAGGTTCCCTTTCAGTAGAAAGGAGGTGTGGGGTGCTAATACCTTCCCCATGCCTAACCGACCCCCGAACCCAAATCTTCCGGTTTCCCAAATGACCATCTGCCCTCCAAAAAGGTTTTTCTTCAATATTTTCCTTATAAAAAATATTGGTGGCGACTTCATTGTTTTAAAAAGTTGTAAACGAAGAAAAACCCCTCGGGGACTTTTTCGGGCGCAACAACGTTGACAAAGTAGGAGCAGGAGTTGAACCAGAACTGTATGGGTTTGTAGACGTTCCACTCTTGCTTTGGGGGGAGTAGGTCGTTTACGAGACTGAGCAAAACATTCACTAGATCCGGAGTCAAATTTGTCATCTACATGCTCCCAAAATGACTTGTCTCGCTTTGTTGAGTAATCAACATTCACTTTCTTATATTTTTTTGGTGCTCCCTTTGTAATGATCGTATCTGGAGGTGGAAACATAGAAGTCGTGTCAGGGAATGCCAATTCACTTGCTTTTGCCTTAATCATAACTCTACCGGCGTGATCAGAGGCCTCAAACCTTCTTCTGATAGCTTCAAGTTCAATGTCTACACTCAACTCATCATCCATTACCTCTGTCTGTAATTTGAAATTCAACCTCTGCCAATGTTGGTGAATCATGCTCAACGGAATTGGAGTGCAGTCCATCATAACCCTACAAAAAAAGCGACATTGATTTAGTGACAACCCATATAATGTTGAGTTTTTAGACAAAATAACAACATGAGTGTACATCATACCTTGAAAGCTCACATGCACATGGTAGTCCGTGTGTAGTCCTCGAGTGTGCATCGACATAATGACGGGTTAAGTGAAACGGATCCATCACGTGCATCTCACCCAAAATATGGTCTATAGCATTAGATGAAACTAAACCATTAATTTCATCAAAAATCTTCTTCTTCAAGTGTTGAACTTTCACTCTACTCAAACTATGCTCGAAGTGCATTTTAAGATCAGAATGTTGTATCCTAAGCATGGTCTGCATTCCATCCTAGCACTTGCACAAATCTCCCTCTTTGCCTCGTAATATTTGCTTCAAGTGAGAGTGTGCAGACTCAACTCTGTTGGTGGTGGTGTTGCCAAGGTGCATATGCTTATTTATCCATGCATCAATAAACTTTTCCTTGAAGGGGTCTAGCCAGGTGGTCTTCACATACTATATGAAACTGGGATAAGGTGCTGCCAAGTCGTTAAAAGACTCCAACTCATAATCATACTCTTCTCGTAGTCTTCGCATGGACAAATGCGGATAGAAATGCACCCATAATGTCATTAACAATAGCCTGGTCTTTGACAATGAGCCTTGCTTTGGCCCTCACATTTTTCTTAATGTGAAATTGGCACAACAAGTTTGCAGATGTTGGAAATATTGCTGCCAGAGCATTCATCATACCTGTGTCTCTGTCAGTAAGTATGACTTGTGGAAGTTCATCCTGTTTCCTAAATAAACCCCTCAATTTGTCAAGAACCCATGCAAAGTTATCCATCCTCTCCCAATTGACATAAGCAAATGCAGCTGAGTAAGTCTTCTCTGTTGATGTTACACCAACGATCTCAACCAACGGATACTGCATGCAGGTTGGTTTTATAGGTGGAATCAATCAACAAAACAATCGGGAAGGTGTTTAGAAGCTCAATGGAATCTGGATGTGCCCAAAAGATGTCTTTCACAAATGAAGAGTTCCTCTCGCAAGTCGAGTCCAATAAACATAATTATCGCGTTGCAAATAAAACAATAGTTGTTGGAGCTCAGCCCTACCCTCACGCATAGCCGACTGTTGCCTTTGACGACAGTTGTATATTTGTTTCACAACCGTATAGTTATCATCGGACTTCATCAATTTTCACTCATTAAGGATCAATTTAGGCCGAGTATGATTCCTAGTCATTCTAGCCACTAGTTCCTTCTCTTACGAACTTAACCTACCAATGTACGGACGTCCATCATGATAAGTAGCCATGCCATGGTTATGAGTTCCATTCATAACCCTCAAAATCCATCCTCCAAGCTTCTTAATAAATTTCCTTTCACCAAGCGGACAACAACATTTTCTAGTGTTTGTGCCTTCCTCAACATTTGTCTTATATGATCCAGCTTTATCACAAATCAACATGCAGTATTGTTTACCTGATCGTCGTCCGGTGTCAGATCTTCCTATAACTATCACCATCCCAAGAGATTTCCCAACCGCACGCACTCCAAGTCGCAATTTCATCACGAGTAGGAAATAATCGAAATTCAATGACTAAGTGTCGATTACATAATTTGAATAGTTCCCTAAAATTAAAACAACTAATTCATTCTCACCGTATCAGTTTGGAACGAACTAGTAAAGTCTTGGGATTCGACGACGTCAGTTGACATGTCAACTGCGACAGTTGACATCTCAGCTGCTAAAGTTGACAACTCAATCGCTTCTAGATGCTTCCTCATTTTCATCCATTTAAACAAAAAAAACTCAGAGATAAGCCGCAACTTATCGATTCTTTGTCATCGCTATACGCTGCTCGAACGGCCTCTTGCGAAAGAGTTCGAATGAGGTCGTTCGAACAAATCAAATTCACACCCGGTTAACACTGCTCGAACACGTTCATGCGAACATGTTCGAACGACCGCTCGAATCGAAAGCGCTTGCGTAAAAAAATGGCGTAAAAAACTCAAAAGCAGAACCAAAATGGAAAATGTTTGGTAGCGTTATTACTTGAGCTAGTTGCAAATGATGGGTAGTTGAATGGGAGTGAATGATGAAGGTGAGGATGGGTGGGTTTTAGAGTGGAGAGAGGGAGGTTTGGGTGTTGGAGAGGAGTGTTTTGGGTGTTGGAGAAGAAGAGGAGAGAGGGCAGAGGGAAATTGAATTGTAAGTGGGGTTAGTTTGGTAAATGTGTAGGGTGAGGGGGTGTGTTTAGAGTAGGAGGGGGTGTGGGAAAAGCAAATGCCTTTTTTTTCCTTAAACTAATTGAGGTCCAGCCCAATTAAAACAGGCCCAGCCCAATTAAAACTGAGTCTTTAATTTAGGCGTTTACTTTTCCCACACCCCCTCCTACTCAAACACACCCTCAAACCTAAAATATTCCAAAATTACCCTCACGTGGAAACCTCCCCTACGCAGTGTTTTTAATGGGTTCGGATGAGAGCAACCGAACCCGTTCGGACACCACCATCCGAACACCATCGGTTTCATTTTCATCACCATGTCTTCTTCTTTCTTGCATCGAATATGGTGGTCTCTTTATTCTTACTTTTCTGAGTTGTAACCTCTCATCTTCATTTTCATCACCATCATCTACATCTACCATCCTCTCAAATCCAATATTCTGGGTGCAAATCATCAAATCGTTGGTGGTGGATGAAATAGAATGATGAAGTTGATCGTCAGTTATGCTATTGTTACTACCATGCTATTGTTATGATGATTGCACTGAGATGGTATTGTGTGATGATGAAAGCAAATGATAATATTGAATTTGAAGAGTTCAATTTTTAACAATAACAACAACAACAATTGTTCGGATGATCAACATAATTAAATCATATTCACCAATTGTTCGGATGGTATTGTCCGAATTGGTTCGGATGACTCCATCCGAACAGTTAATTTTCATCCAACGAGGGTGTGTGTCAAATATTTAACACACGCGAATCCGGCGCTTATTCGAACCTCATTGCAAGCCCCGTGTTCGAACAGTGAAAATTTCTGAAAAAAAATAGGTCTTTTGGTCTTTTCACACCCTTATGGGGTGTGTTTAGAGTAGGAGGGGGTGTGGGAAAAGCAAGAGCCTTAATTTATGTAGATTTGTCATTTTAAAGTGTCATCACCATTCTAATTAAACTCTTTCTAAAAGTTTATAAAGAAGTGGCATATTTTTTCTTCTCACTAGTAACTATGACCTCCTCATTCGTAATCTCAACTGGTCGATTACTAAACTACCGAAAGAAAAAAGGCCTCAAATAACTAAAATAGGAGAAAAATAAAGAGGCCTTGTTGTTCTCTTTAGGCAAAAGACAAATACAACAAATTTGACTATTTGAGATGAATTACATAATTTATGTTCAGTTTGGTGGGAAGCATGATATTGATTTGACAATTAATTAGAAAAACATATTCCCCCCAAAATATAAAAATCAAAGTTTAATTACATATCTTTCCTTTCCTTAGCAGCTTCAGAATTCAATTCAGATTATAGAGTGAAAAGGCGCCTGTGACTGTGTGTTTCAAAATTTTGTTTTAAAACCCAAATTACAAAAAGGTCAAAACGAAGTCGTTTGACGTCGCCAGCAATAAGGAAGAAAAGTAGCGAGCTTTATACAGTGTGTGTGATAGTAGTAAGGTAAAGTGCGTTTCTTTCAACTTTCAATCTATCTATCTATCAAATACACCAAACAACGCACCGCACATATTCACGAAAAGCAAAGAGAAAGAAAAGAACATAAACTCCTCCGTAGAAGCGTTTCCAAGAAGCAGAGTGATCTGTAGAATCCATTACGCCGAAGATGGAAATTTCGACTCCTAGCTATTCGAAGCATCTGTCTATTACACCGGGTTCTAGGGTTTTGAAAAGCCCTCTCTCCGATGAACAGATCTGGAAGCGTCTCAAAGACGCTGGCTTTGATGAGGAATCCATTAAACATAAAGATAAGGCTGCGCTTGTAGCTTATATCGCTAAGCTTGAAGCTGAGGTTCGTTTCTTTTTCGCTGTAATTTATCTGATTTCAGAGTTCTGTGAGACTTGAATTGGGGGAATAGTTAATTTGAAGATTCACTGCAATCAAGCTTCTTGATTGCACTTTTTGACATTGTTTGTTTGTGGTTGGATGATTTAATTTATTGTTATTCATTAATAATAATATTATTTTGTCGCTTCATATGGTATTTTGTTGATTCTAATGTGGATACTGAATTTCATTGTAGTGGAAAACAATTTGTTATCACTTATACCAGTCCTTTTCCCCCATCAATTTATTTGTATTTTCAGTTGAATACTCTTTAAAAGATTTATGGGGTATTCCATTTTTATGAGATATAGTAGGATCATTCCTGTTATTGGTGTCAACAATATTTACTTGTCCTTTCTTGTTTTCACATTGTATCTGAACTGTATATTTTATGTAGATATATGATCACCAGCACCATATGGGTCTTCTCATATTGGAGAGAAAGGAATTGGCTTCCATGTATGAGCAAGTTAAGACCTCGGCTGAATCATCCGAGTTAGCGCATAAACATGAATCAGCCATGAGTAAATCTGCATTAGCTGAATCACGAAAACGGGAAGAATGTTTGAAGAAGACAGTAGGTGTCAAAGATGCATGCATAGCAAGTGTAAGTTCGTTAAATAATACCCCTCTTGCAACATATATTATGCCTTCCCTAATTTTTTTTGTCATTCAAACTTATTGAGGGTGTTTTTTATATTTTTGTAGCTTGAGAAGGCTTTGCATGAGATGCGTAACGAGTGTGCTGAAACAAAGGTTGCAGCTGAGAGTAAATTCGCTGAAGCACGCTTATTGATTGATGAAGCTCAGAAAAAGTTTACTCAGGCTGAAGCCAAGATGTCTGCTGCAGAATCTTTGCAAGAAGAAGCCAACCGATTTAACAGTGTTGCAGAAAGGAAGATTCGTGATGTTGAAGCACGTGAAGATAACCTCAGGCGACAAATCATATCTTTCAAGTCAGAGTATGTTATTCGTATAAAATAATTAACGTGTGAATTTATGTGATCTTGAACAAGTAGGTACAGATTAAGCTCTTATAAAATAATTAATGCCTGAATTTATGTGATCTTGACCAAGTAGGTAGTAGGTACAGATTAGACTATGTGCCTCAACATTGTGCTGCTTTGAGATTCTTGTCATGGACAATACTAAGCAATTGTTGCACATAAATCTTATATTTATTGATGAAGTTGTAAAAAACCCTGGGAGTCAAATTTTGATTTAAGCGTTGGATTCCATGGCTGAATGCTTCTTGTACTTAATATAATTACTTGCTTATTGATATCATTACAGTTTACAAGATTATGCACGATGAAACTTTAGCGTATCTCATTTTTTAATATAATTACTCTCTTTAGCAATGAGCAGCACATCAACTGAAATGTGATCAAGCTCTGTAGTTATTTAAAGTTCCATGCATCATGTGTGATCTTAATCCACCAGCAATGACATAAAGTTATAATAGCTTGATATTTTCTCAGCAAGTATGTTGATCTCTCACACTTTTGCCCCCTCTCTCACAGTTGTGATGAAAAAGATAAGGAGATGACTCTTGAGAGGCAATCCCTTTCTGAAAGGCAAAAAGTTTTGCAGCAAGAGCAGGAAAGGTTACTTCAATCACAAGCTTTGCTCAACCAGAGAGAGGACCACCTTCTTAGTAGATCTAAGGAGCTGAATCGTCTTCAAAAAGAGTTGGAGGACACAAAAGTGAAAATTGAAAAAGAACATGAAGCCCTTCAAGATGAGAAAACCAGTCTAAAACTACGGGAGGCCGCCCTAGTCCAACAAGAAGAGGTTCGTATATTAAAATTTGGGTCCTGACTCCCAATGGAACTAAAATTTAGTCGTATTTACTATCTCTGTCTTGTTCACTTGTGGATGTGTTGTGTGAAAACAGGCACTCACTAAATGGAAAACTGAGCTAAACAAGAAAGAGCAAGAGTTGCTTGAATTCGAAGTAAAACTTGCTAATAGAGAATCTGTATGTTCTATTCCCATGGCCAATGGTTCATTTTAGTTTTTTTAGATTTTTCTGTATATCACTATTCATTTAATTTTAATCTATGGAAAATGTAGGATGAAACTAAGAAAGTCATAGCTGGTCAGGAGGCTGTATTGAGAACAAGAAAACATGATATGGAAGTTGAACTACAGATGCAGCGCAAATTGGTTGAAAATGAAATTGAGGCAAAGAGACGGGCTTGGGAATTAAAGGAGGTTGATCTTAAACAGCGGGAGGACCAAATCTTGGAAAGGGAGCATGAGTTGGAACTTCTGTCAAAGTCATTGGGCGAAAAGGAGAAGGACCTGGTTGAACTGTCCGGTGTTCTCAAAGAAAAAGATCATAGCCTGCAAGCTGTTGAGAAGGAGTTTGAGTCTAAAAAAAGTCTTTTGCAAAGGGAGAAAGATGATATTGAACAAGCCAAGCAAGCTATGCAGAAGTCTTTGGCATCTTTAGAAAATGAAAAAAGACGAATTGATAATGCAAAAGAGAGGCTGGAGCTCATGCAAAGTGAAACAGGTGACTTATCAGTTTTTGAAGTGAAACTGAAGGAAGAAATTGATCTTGTAAGATCTCAGAATTTGGAGCTTTTGGCTGAGGCTGATAAGCTGAAAGCCGAGAAAGCCAAGTTTGAAGCTGAGTGGGAGCTTCTTGATGTAAAAAAAGAAGAGTTGCAGAAAGAAGCAGAATTCATAGAAAAGGAAAGGAAGGCAGTTTCCAATTTTATTAAGAATGAGCGAGACAAGCTTAGAGAAGAAAGAGAAAACTTGCGTAATCAGTACACCCGAGACTCGGGGTTGCTTGCCACTGAACGAGAAAATTTCATGAAGAAAATGGCAGATGAACACGCTGAATGGTTTGGCAAGATGAAGCAGGAGCGAGAAGATTTTCTTAGGGATATTGAGATCCAAAAAACAGAGTTGAATAACCTTATTGAGAAGAGACGGGAAGAAGTGGAAAGTTATTTGCAAGAAAGAGAAAAGGCTTTTGAGGAGGAAAAGAAGAGGGAGCTTCAATATATTAATTCTCTCAAGGAGAAAGCAGCAAAAGAGTTGGAGCAAGTTTCCCTGGAGATGAAAAGGCTTCAAACTGAGCGGACCGAGATAAATTTGGATCGTGATCGCAGAAATAGGGAATGGGCGGAGCTAACTGATTGTATTAAAGAACTTGAGGTTCAAAGGGATAAGCTACAAAAACAGAGAGAACTGCTGCATGCTGATAGAATTGAAATTTGTACTCAGACAGATGAGTTGAAGAAGTTAGAAGATTTGAAAGTTGTCTCTGATGACAATGCTATTGCTGAAATGCTTAAATCTGATATGGAGTCTAACCGACAGAAAATCTCTGCAAGGAAAAGTTTAAAGCATCACCTGGATTCTCGTAAAGAAATAGATGCGGATAACATCAGCAATGGGTTTGATACTCCATTTGTGCACCAGTCATCAACTGTTTCTCCTTCTAGTTCTGTTCGATTCTCGTGGTTAAAACGATGCACAGAACTGATATTCCGAAATTCTCCTGAGAACCAACTCATTAAAAAAGAAGATTCACCTCTAGTTTCTGAAACAGCTAAAGTTAGCAATGGGCAAAAGTACTTGGAAAATGACCAACCACTTGGTAATTTTAGCAACGGACAGCAAATGGGATTTTCTTTTGGGGAACCAAAAGTAATTGTTGAAGTACCCACTCAAGATGAAAATGCTAGCAGAACAAGTGAGTTTGAATCTGTGGCTAAAGAAGTGAATGGAAAAACTGCCTTTTCAGATGAGCACCATGTGGGCAGAGGGAAAAGAGGCAGGGGGAACTTGATTACTAGGGTTGGCGATCCACCTGTAGATCCGGTGCAAAATAAGAAACCAAGAGCAGAAGAAAATCTTTTGGACCAGGACACTACATGGCGGTACAAATTTTGTCCTCAGAAACAATTTATTTTTTAGCATAGTTTACTTGTCAAAATACGTAAGTTGTCTACGGGAAGTATGGATTTAGGAAATTAATTATTGATTTTATTTTCAGTGTGATTTCAACCCAGTCAGATGTATCAGAGGTCCACCAGGTGTTAATGTCTTCAAATCAAACAGAAGGGAACCCTGAAGAAACTCGCGTAGTAATGGTTGATAAGGTTATTCATGTATCAGAAGTGACTTCTGAGAAAGTTGATACTGTCATCCCCAATCAAGATCCAGGAGATAGCTTGCAGAATCTTACAGGGAAAACAGTTGATCAATCAAATTCCAAAACTAGACAGGAAAACACGGAAGAAATATGCAAAGGAAACAATGAACCTGTTTCTGAATACTGTTAGGTATTCACAATCAATTTTGCTTCTTTTTATTATGGTTCCTTCTCCAGGCTATGCCTTCTCAATTTCTACTGTATTCTTTTGTTTCTTTTTCTGCTTCAGTTCTGCCCAGATTTTTATGCTGCGATTTTGTTTGGCTGTGGACAGGGACTGTAGATGGTGAATATGGGCAAAATTAGTTGGTTAAGACATAAGTATATACTAGGAGTGTGTGAGGTGTGTCAATACTAAATCTTGTCTAGCTGTACATTCCTATCAACTATGTCTCCTGTTCTTTTTCACTTAGATAATGTTGCATTTTGAAATATAGCGTGTTTATTGGATTCATTTCTTCTTTCAATGCAGGATTTCATATAGATAGATAACTTGGGGGATGTCTGCTTTGTATATACACCTCATGGATGCAGTTGCAGATTGCAATTAGGATGGGGTGGTCTGCCGATATAATGTTTCATGAAATTGTTTTTTTGATTTGATGAGTTCTTCTGGCATGGTTTTGTTTGTTGCTTTCGAACCCTCCAGATTTGTTTTTAACTCAATGCTGGAATGTTGTTTAGCATTGATAGTAATTTTTCGTCTTTGAACACATGGTGATCGGATTCACAAGCGTGTTTTTTTAGGTCAAAGAATCACAAGTGTTTGAAGCTCTCTTATTATGTTTGGCGTGTTTTCTTACTATGGGTTTGTTTTTTGTTAAAACTTTGCATGGTAGGTTTGATATTTTGTTTTATCAATTTGACAGCTACTATTCAAGAGTTTACTTTGTACATTTGAGCCTCATCGCAATAAAAAAGGTTTTTCTTAAAATCAAAAATTTATCCTGAATGTTTTTGTTTGAAGAAAAACTTATATAATGTATATTTGTATATGCTAATTTAAATCAATACTATAATTTTGAGAGAAACTATACTGTGAAGGTTAATTTTTTTATATTCAAATAATGTGTTTTAGTATTAATATTTGTCCTTTGGTAAAAAAAAAAACAGTATTAGTATTTGTCATGTTAGTGAAAATGGGTACCTATTGAAAATGAATTCATTTCTCTCTCCTGATGTGTTGACCTACAAACTTATTTTTAATTAAAAACTGATAAAAAGAACAATAACACAATGTTTTCGTTCATTAATGGTAGATGGTGGGGGATAAAACAAACTTATAAAATACTAGTATGTGTTGATGAGAAGGTGGAGGATGATAGTGTGGATGAAGATTAGTAGGGTTGGAGGTGGGTGGTGAAGATATGGAGGATGGGAGAGTGGGGAGGAAAGGGAGTGAGGAAGAAAGTTTTTTAATCTTAGAGTCATTCTAGTAATATCCTTAGGTTGGGTGGGGGTAGTAGGATAGTAAAGAGGAGTGGGAAAAGAAATAGTCTTGTGTAGTTATTATTATTTTTTGGTCAATAGTCTGTGCAGCTGCATTTATTTCCACCCTCAGAAGTATGTGATAAATTTATTAAAGAGTAAAATTAAAAGTTGGAGTATAATTGGGGTATGGGGTCCAATGGGGGGTGTTATGTAAATCAAAAGCCTATGTTCTTTTTTTTTTTGGTTAGAAGGATTATGATTTCATTTCATGAAGAAAAATGGGTGCACTCCAAACCATACATCCAATACAAATTACAAACAAAGAAAAGCAACAAACAGAAACCTAAATCAAAGCTTGCCCAAAAACAAGTCACAATGGGCCGGATCGGGTAAGAAAAATTACATGACCCACAAACACTAAAGCGAGAAAAAAGTAACACTTGAGACAATTTTTACTTAATTTGGCAAAAACCAATCATTGAGAGAGAAAGAGTTCTCGCGATCCAAAGAGAGCGAGAGAGGAACCCTAGCCTCAACGATGCTCAATTGCCATCAACCATAACTTCCTATCATCACAATTCTTCTAAGAAATCGTGCATCCGTTACAATTGAGTTTCTAAGAGCTCAACCATAAGCGGTTGATGCAGTCATTCGATGTTAACAACGAATTTCTGACTCCACAAAGCTTGTGCATCACCACTAGTGCTCGTAGGAGAAGAGGAGGAGGCGAAGAGTCCACGATCCTTGAAGAGCATCCTCTCTAGCAAGTGAAGCAATCGTATGAGCACAAAAGTTACCTTGTCTCTTAATCCAAGTTAGTTACGAGTTTTGCATGTTGGATCTCATGTAGTTTATGTCGTCCCTAAAAAAATAAAAACTTTCTTCCTCTTCTCCCTTAGTATCATCACCACCTCATTCTCCATCTCACCACTACCTCCCCCTCTCTCTCTCTCTCAACAACAACTATCACCACCACTTCCTCTCACCACCACCTCCACCCTTCTCTTCTTAACGTTCTCATTTGCCCTAATGATTCGTTTTATTTACCGATTTAGCTAGGTTTTATTATTATTTTCATCATACAAAAGCAGATAATATCATCTTTTATAATTAATAAAAGTACTATTTAATTTATTAACTTTTATAATAATTTATTACTCAATAAGTATTAGATAAATATTTAACTGTTACTAATGTTTGGGCAAATTTAGCGAAGGTATTTGTATTTAGACCAATAAACTATAAAACAGTTTATATTATGTATCTACCAATTTAATAATTGATCAAATATAATCCTTTTCTACCATTGTCTCAAAAAAAAATCCTTTTCTACCTCATAAAATTATATAATTCTTTCTAGAAAGAATATTTGAGGTCTGAAAGGGAGGAGATTCTCTCTATCAAAAATTTCACTTGAGACTCTCAACTGCCAAATCTAAACCATTCAATATCTATTTTTTTTTTCATGTGTTAAAGTTTCACTCTCTTGATTTTCAATCAATGGTTCAAATTCCACATAACAGTAAAATCACTTGAGACTTGAGAGAATTCAATCCCGGTCTTAAATAGGTAACTCGATTAGTAAGTTAAGAATAACATTAGCCCAATAGGTGGATTCCCTTATGTGTGGATATTTAGAGACAATCGTACACAGTTTGGTATAACTCAAATACCAAGTCACACTAAAGTTAGAAAACATTAACTCCGACAAAAATCTTACATGCAAAAATGTTTGGAGTGTTTAAATTGGCTTTGGATTCTGGGCACCGTCACATATGACTGAAATAACTATTGGAGAATTTTGGGGATACCACCACTACTTTTGAAGCCATAAAAAAAGTTTGTTCCATAAAAGGCAAAACAGGACCATAAGATAGTGTCCAAAAGTCGTAGTAGACATGAGGCATGCAGTGGAATCCTTCCAACTTCGTATTTTCTTTGAAGTTTCTTGGAAATTTTGATCCATGTGTAACTTTCTCAACCATTTACAGAAGATAGAAATTAATTGAGCAAAGCAATTAATAACTGGAAAGGAAAATGGCCTAATTAATAACTGGAAAGGAAAATTGCCTAGCTATACCCCACATTTTCCTTTTTTGTGCATTTGAATAAAAAAACAGTGCTCTATCTTTTACTAATATTGTACAAACGTTGAAATATGAAGTATATGATATTGACTATATCTCCCATTCAAGTACACACGTAAGAAAGAAAAGATTAAGCAAGTCAAGGTCAGAAGAGAAGACAAAATGACTTTCGCAACTATAGACAAGAGGAATGCATAATCAAAGTCTCCGCTTTGGACTTGCGTTATATCGTTGTCGATTAGATTGTGTTTTTGATGGGATTGATCATTCTGGTCAAGGACGTGAACAGCCTGTAGATTGCTGATTCATGATGACTTGGAATTTGGAAAAACTAGTTCATGTCGATCATGGCAAAAGTTAAATTTATAAATGTAGCTAACCAGGGCGATTCTCGCGCGATGCGCGAGAGAGGTGATGCTGACCTGCTGGATGTAGTTGAAAAACATCAACATTTTATAAGGGGGTATAAAAATACGCAACACATATATATAAGACGAAGAAGGCAACAATAGCTCTTGGTGGGATGAGGCAACAATGTCGATCCAAAAATATAGAGTGGGAGTATATTGGTAAACAATGGGGTACATAATATGAGGGTATATTTTGATAATAAAAAAAGTGTTGGACAAAAAAAATTTTCGGTCCAAAAATATAGAGTGGGAGTATATTGGTAAATAGTGAGGTACAAAATGAGGGGTATATTGGTAAATGGTGGGGTACAAAATATAGAGAGTGGGGTATGTCGGTCCAAAAATATAGAGTGGGGTATATTGGTAAACAAGTGGGGTATAAAATGAGGGTATATTGGTAAATGGTGAGAATAAAATTTTCCCACCAAAAGTGGGAAGTCAACGATTCGTATTAATTAAGAGAGATAATAATAATAAAAAGAGTGTTGGACAAATACAAAATTTGTCGGGGTATGTCATTCAAAAATATATAGTGGGAGTAGTAATGTGCAAGTACAAAATGAGGGTATATTGGTAAATGGTGGGGTACAAAATATAGAGTGAGGGTATGTCGGTCCAGAAATATAGAGTGAGGGTATATTGGTAAACAGTGTGATACAAAATGAGAGGTATATTAGTAAATGGTGGAAAAACAATTTCCCACCAAAATGGCTAAAGTCAACCATTTTACCTTAATATATAGAGATAGAGATTTACATCTACAATTTTATTTTCTAATAATCCTTATCTTCAAAATAAAAGTTAAAAAGTAAACACTTTTGTTGGACAGAAAACATTACATATTTACATGGGTATTTCAACAATATTCAATTGCTTTACTAAATTCAAAAGTAAAGCATAACACTTTCGGGCATTAAAATGGATTCATGGTTGGTATATTATGCTACAATATTGTCGATCAATGATATGAATGTGATACAGTTTTTTTTTTCAAATTCTATTGCCACTCTTTCTATAAAGGATGAGTAATTATTATAATTTTTGAATCATAATATTTGTTTTTCTATGATTGTTCATTTATAAGAAAAATAAAATATGTAAACCACAATATTAATTCTAATTTTATAATTTATATTCGTAATTTTTTAACATATTTATATAGTTTAACATGGGGATTTGAATACAATACCCAATAATGTAATTTCAATTTGACAAAAGAAATTTATACTTTCATTGCCAAAAAGCAAAAATAATATTGATATACGACAAATTTGATATGTTGTCTTCAAAAAAAAAGTTTTAAAAATTTTATATTTAGTTGGACATGAAAAAAATATTTCATCATGTAATTAGACATGATTTCAAATCGATTTTCTGGATTGAAAATTAAAATTTTCGTATTGGGAAATTAAAATCAACCCATTAATGTTAGGATACTAATTAGGTTTGATTACCTAAAATTTGATTTTGAGTTTGAATTTTGAATCAGAAAAAATGGTAAGGATAAAAAGGGATTGGGTATTAATGATATTAATCCAGAATTGATACTAATATTGATTTTTTGTGATTAATTTTTATTTTGAATTCTTACAAAGAATCAATGGCCATTAGGTGTGTTAATGCTATTATTTTGTTGCAAGTTAATTATTCTGTTTAGTTATGATTAAATTGTATATATTTTTTTATCCAACATTAATATATTAAAAAGGCAGAAATACTTTAATGGTGGAATACTTCCAAATTCATTGTTGTATGCAATTAATGCATTTAAATAGTCATTAGTATCACATCAAATTTCAAATAATACAATTTGAATTCAAATTGAAAAAAGAGAGAATTTCAGTTGTAGGTTAATATTTCAAAAGTGTATAATGAAATTGAAATTGTAAATTAAAATGATTGTATGTTACGTTTTGTTATTTTTTCTGGTGCGTCGTAATTTTTATCAGGCTAGGTTATGCATACTGTGTGACAACAATTTGATTTACCAAATTTTAGTATATAAAAACATTATAACCCATTGTTTCGTATTTTTGATTTAGTTGATATTTATTTTTCTGAATTAAGTTGTTAGTTTATTTCACATAACAAATTATTTAGAACTCAATGTTAAACCCGTTGTTATTATGCTTACTAAAAGCCTTTTTTTTAGTGTTAAAATAAAAAACGAAAAAACTGTTGAATTGCTATACTTGTGTCCCATTATTGCTATTTTTTATGTATATAAATAATAAATAAATAGCTATAATTGTGTTTTTTTTCATGAATTAACACCTAATAAAAGCGCATGACATGGAAAAGGTGTAGGTGACAGGTAATTAAAATTTTGATTATGTGGCCTTAATTTGCCCAAATCCTTGGTGGATAGCCTAGTTGATTGACAAATCAAATATGGATCGTTGAAAAAGTTTTATTGATATAAAAGCGGTGGCTTTTAACGTGAGCGATCAACTAAATTTTTCATTAGTATCACTAAAGTTGATTGCATCATATAGTATAGAATGTAATCAGTTGTTGAGATTTAATATTTATCAATTCAATCTTAATAAAATTAAAGACACTATTGGGTTTCAACCCAAAAGATAAATACAGAATGAAAAACAAATAAAGGCTCAAAGAAGTAGCACAACCCAAGATCAAGCAAAAAATACGTTAGGGATCCACCAGAAGAAATCTTGGTAAATATGGTGATTTTCCAAAAGCCCGTTTTATGTGCATGCAATTTCCACCAATAGAAGTCTAGTACAAAACACTTAGCGTTATTACCCACGAAACACACACACACACAAAGAAAGAAGATTCAATGAAAAAGAAAGGTAAAGAATAGAGAAGAACTCAATATTTGATCATCTAGTTCCACATCAAAGTGTTGTGTACATCTAGGGTTCTAAGCAAATTGCTTAAGACCAATTTTATTGAATTGTTGATGCCACAATACTTTCACAATAGACTTGGTATATTGAGTTCAATTAATCTCATGGTATTTTCTCTGAATCTCTGAGAACCCTAACCACTAGTCTTCAATCCTCTCGTGTTTTGCCCATCTCTCAGTTTGTGATTTGATTTCAGTAATTGTTATTATCTCTCACTGCACACTTAGTCTTTTATACATAATATTACGGTCGGTGAGGACTAAACTGAATCCTAATGGCTCACAACAGGTATTAAAACTGAAAGAGTGGGTACAATGGAGTTAACAAGGGAAACAATAATAACCTAGAGACTCTACAATTGATCCCTCACCATAGAAGTAACCTATAAAAGTGTTATGGATGTTATTCTTGTAAGTTTTTTATTTTTCAAAATGTTAACGTTAACCTTTTTCAAAGTTTTAGTTTGACTCCATTACAAAAACTCTAAACTCCTAAGTGGGTGTCAAGGTGCATATGTGGTTGTTACGGTGTCCATGTGTCCTAGCTGTTCCGCTGACTAGTTATTTTTAATATATTCTTTTATTACAAAAATATGTTGGGGCATCTTCATTAGAGCCTTCAAAATGAGCCCAACCTGACGAGTTAACCCAACTTGCCCAGTAAATAGGTGGATTGTGCTAACAAATATCTGTTTGAAATAATTTTGGCCTAGCACTAGTTTATAGATTTTTTTTCACTTGCTTATAGTAGCATTTGAGATGATGGCTACTAGTTATTAACATTTCATTTTTGCTCTTATTTTTACTTTTATTATTTTAATTAAATTCTTGGTTTATCTTTAAATAAAAACGAACGGTTTCTCTTGTTAATAATTAATAATAGAATTCCCTTACCCTAGATTTGAATGAAGTAATTTTTGAATGTAATGCAATTTTTTGGGGGAATTGAAATATTTTAGTTCAAAATTTTGAACTAAAATATTTTAACTCCCTCCAAAAATTACATCGCCCCTAAAAAATACTACATCCAAACCCACCCTTAGGTGCGTTTGATTTGCTGAAAAGCAAGGAACTGAACTGGATAACTCCAGTTGTAACCTGTTTTATTTAAAAACTATTCATGGTACAGAACAAAAGTAATGACAAGAGACTGGACAAAAATCCAAATTCTCGTAACTCACAAAATCATACATCTCCTTTCACATCTCTTGGCTATGACTTAGAATACTAAACTTTTTTTTAGTTTTCTTACTAAACCAATTTTAATCATTGGATCTCTTTTTTATTAATTTAATTTGATCTAATGGTTGATAATGAATAAGGGTATTGGGGTAATTTACTAATAATGTTTTATATTTATATTTATATATATATAAATATATTAGATATAATATAAATATATTATATATAATATAAATATATATGTGGTGGTTGTCGGTGGTGGCAGGCAGTGGAGCTCCGGTGGTCGGTCACCGGAGCTCCGGCGGCCGGTCACCGGAGCTCCGGCGGCCGGTCACCGGAGCTCCGGCGGCCGGTCACCGGATCTCCGGCGGCCAGTGGTCACTTACCACAAATTGGAATCTGTGGTAAGTGGGGCTTAGTGGTCACTTACCACAGATTCCAATTTGTGAAAAGTGGAAACCAAACAGTTTGAAAAATAGTAGTATTTTTTTTTTCTATTTCTATTTCTCTCTTTAGAAATTAGATTGTGAAGTTGTTGTTGATATAAGAATGGAGAAATGAAAGTGATTTATAGATAGAAGGTGAATTAGGGAGGAAGAGACAAAATGGTGAATTAGATAGGTAAAAAGTACTAGTATCATGCTCTTGTTCCTTTTAGAGGAGCAATAGTTCATGCACAATCAGTGAGAGAGAGAGACACAGAGAGAGAGAAGTGATTGTGGGGGTATATGAGTCATGATGAGCTTATGATTGTGAAAGAGATTTGGATGCTACTTTCCACAAATTGGATATGTGGTAAGTGGGGCTTGGTGGCCACTTACCACAGATTCCAATTTGTGGGAAGTAGCATTCAAATCTTTTTTACAATCATCCTATACTCTTGGAACTATATAAACTGAATATTAAGGTGAAAATAAAGAGAGATAAAGGCATAGTAAAATGCCTAAATGCTTCATACCTTTGTGGTTAGGCATTGGATGCTACTTACCACAAATTGGAATCTGTGGTAAGTGGGGCTTAGTGGCCACTTACCACAGATTCCAATTTGTGGAAAGTGGAAACCAAACAGTTTGATTATGTTATTGTTTAATTGCCTTGAAGGTGACTCACCGCCGGAGTTCCGGTGACCGGCCGCCAGAGCTCCGCCCCCGGCCACCACCGGCAACCACCACATATATATTTATATTATATCTAATATATTTATATATATAAATATAAATATAAAACATTATTAGTAAATTACCCCAATACATTTTTTAGTAATAGTTACTAAACTTTTCTTTAGTACCCTAAGTCACACTCACATCTCTTATATATATATTCTCATCCCATGATCTCTCTCCCTCTCTCTCTACCTATCTCTTCTCATCTCATGACCTTTCGCCCTCATATCTCACTCTCTCTTTGTCTCTCCTATCTTATGCATCACACATTTTTCTTTATAGATTTTTAATTATATAAAACCATTATAAACATTAGAATGTAATTATAGTAAAATTTACATTCTTTTTTTTCTTGTGATGTCCATTGCTCACTGTTTCGTACTTGGCCAAACCCACATTCGTATTGGGCTACAAACTGCCCATCAGCACGTCTCTGAAGGCCATTCTGTTCCTGGATCGTCTCTTGGAATCCAACGATTCAGATCGCGCGTTTCACGGGCTCAGCGTCAGAGAATCCCTTTTCGCCTATAAATACGGACCCTGCAGTTATTCCAAGTACGCTTTTCCCATTTGGTACTCTTCCTGACTTTCAAGCATTGACTTTGACATCAGAGTGTCTGCAGGTACCAACAACCCTCCGACTCGGGGAAGGAATGGAAGACTTCAACTCATTTGACTACCGACTTCCCAGCTTGGATCGTTCACTCATCCGACTCCAGAAAAGGTACAGAACACTCACCAAACCGTATACTCCCTCCGGTCCACAATATAAGAGAAAAAACACAACATTACACAAACCAAAGAATGACATTGAAATTAACTATTATCATTTAATAATGCTAAAAATTTATCTACTTTCCAAGATTGTCATTTACATTAAATGAAGATTTACACTCCTAATTAATGAATTTATTTTTAACTACTCCACTTAAATAGGGGTAATTTTGGAATTGGTCATTAAATGCACCTTAATAAATGTGTTTATTTTTTATATTGTGGACCACCAAAGCTCACTTTTTTTCTTTTATATTATAGATCAGAGGGAGTACTAGACAAAAAGTTGTCCGATACTGTAGTGTCTGGTCCAAGACTTAACTATTTGCAAATGAACCTTTAGAACATATTATTGAAGGTTCAGGCAAATGAAAGAATTTTTGTAAAAATAAATAAAATACAATATATCCTACTATCTGACTCTAAAATGATTGTATTCCAAAACATGGAATGTGACAAAGTAATTAATCCAATAATCAAGGCGTTCAGAGTGGTATGATATCAAAGACAATCAATTCTGTAATTGATCAATCATTCACCAAGAAATCTCAACACATGGATAATCCGGAGCAGACTGATAGGACCCAAAATTTAGAATACTAAAAATGTTGTATGGCTTATGGGTGAAAGAGCATTATTATGAGAAGCAAAAAGGCACGTTCATTTGACCCTTCATGTCGCCATCAAAAAACGAAGCATTTACTTGCAGGTTCTTAGCTAGCTCCTACAATGAGGAACAAGGAAACCCCAATGGCCTCTATCTCTCTCCGCCTCCCCATTATTCAAATTTTGCAGGTGTTCTCTGTTCCCTTACATGTGCTTCTTCATGTGAAACCCACATGTTACCCATACTACATAATCAAATTGCCATGGTTAATTAGATTTTTAGTGATTTGGGTAATCCAAAAGATAATGGTGCACTCATCCCTTTTTAAATATTATATTTTCTATCCATTCTCCAAAAATTATGAACTATTTAATTTATTTTATGGAACATATTTTTTCGACATATATGCAACTGTAGCATATACACTTAATGTTATTTTGTAAGTCGTGTATGTATTAAGACAACAATTAAATATCTATATGATGGATTGTCTTAGGGGTGTCTCACCTGAGGATTCTTGTTACCACTTTACTTTCATTTTCCTCTCTTGCCAAGATTTTTGATATAGTCCCCATTGGCTCTCTTATGCCCTATTTATTTTTTTTTATCTTTTTTAATAAAATTAGAGGGAAATACTCTTTTTCATGTTAGAAATTTTAACGACGTTTCGTTTCATTTGCTTAAAAAATTTGATTCAAGTGTTAAAAATCTATAATGATTTTTGATCATTAAATAGAACTCCAACATCAACATCATAAAAAGTATAATGTTGAATTTAAACTCATGTCATTGTGAGATATTTGAGTAAAATCTTTACAATTTGAACCAACATTTACTGGCGGACATAAGTAGTTAATTAATCTAATTGTATATTTTGATTGTCAAATATATTTCTGCTTTTGTTCGCACTAATATTGTTGGTTACCCACAGAGTATCCCAATTTTAACAACAGACTAATATTTACTCGTGTTTAAGAGCAAATTTTGCACTGACCAAGAACGAGTTTGTCACTGCGGAAACTGAACCTAAGAGCACGAGGTCGACCTTCTATGTCCCAGAATAACTTATATGGACAAACAGTGTTGGTTTGTCTAATATATTTCTATCATCTTTATTAAATAATGATTTTTTCCATGTGTTTATGAGAAGTCAAATAATCACCAATTTGTTACTAGCATATTTGTTTCCTTTTTTTGTCTCCCTTTCCTAAAGATCTTTAGATTTTTGTTAGGTTTGTTTACTCTTCTCTCCATAATTATCAGTATCTCACTAATGATTAAAGCAAATAATTTCAGTTGATCAATCATCTGTAGAAATATTATCAAAGAGAGAAAGAAAATCCTTAAGTTGGCCCCTCTTGGATGTGCAGATAACTAGAATTATTTTCCATCAAACCATTATTGATTTTTTTGTCTTAAATCAAATGAGAGAGAGGGAAGAAGATATATATATATATATATATATATATATATATATATATATATATATATATATATATATACTAGTATAATTTTAAAAGTCTTAAAGACGAGTCTAAATTCATTTGTTTAGACACCGTAAGATAATTACTTCAACTATTTTGAATATTTATGTAATAGTAAGAAATTAAATTTAGATTTATATATATATATAAAAAAAAATTATATTAGAATTTCAAATGGGATGTGGGGTTTTGTCTAGAAAATGATTTTGTTTTCTGTCTTATAATGTTTTGAAATAATTAAATGAAGAAAAATTAATATAAAAGTATTCAAACAAAGTACTAATAAAACAAAAATTGAAACCGATGAAAACATGATTATCATCTAATGTATTCTGAATGAGTATATAGAAAAACACATTACTATTACTAATGCCGGAAGGAAAATGATATACGATAATAGAATGTCTCATATATCTATTTTATAATATCCTTCATAATTTGTTTTCGCTAAGCGTGTGAACCTGTGAGAATTCGATTTTATTGTTATAAACAACACGGGTATACATCTCATTTTATCATAAAATTTTAAATTATTTTTTGCCACCTTTAAAAATGCAGTTGTATGTTTTCGTGTGTTATATGACACGTCGATTTCTTTGTACACCGTCTTTTATCCATTCATTGCTATATATTTGTAAGTTACTATTTATAAGTTACTATTTATAAGAGAGAAAGAAAATCCTTATGCAAAGGTATATATTGCTATATATTTGTAAGTTACTATTTACTAATACTATTTTAGACCGTATAATACTTATAAGTAACTCCTGTTGTAATAACATCTTAATATAAAAATACCCCCGAAATTATATACACTGCGGTTGTCACTACTAAAGTATTATTTGATTAGTACTTATGTAGTTGTTAAAGTATTTTTATTTATGGGTTGTCACTACTAAAGTATTATTTGATTTCACGGGATCTCAAAATTATAATATATAATTATATATATATATATATATATATATATATATAAATCTAAATTTAATTTCCTACTATTATACAAATATTTAAAATAGTTGAAGTAACTATCTTACGGTGTCTAAACAAATGAATTTCAACCCGTGCTGGCACGGGTTAATTATACTAGTATTATATATAACCATGAATCTGACACATAGGCATCCACTTAATCAGCCACGTCAATAAATATGTCAGCACCAATTAAATCCACCTCAGCAATTAAACAACTTAAATTCACAATGAATTACCAAAAAAAGCCAAATGTGGGGATCAAACCCCTTACCTTTCAGCCACAGCCTTGCATTTCAACCAAATGAGCTACCAACTTTTGCTGTTATACATTTGTAACGTATATATTAATACCATTCATCTTCCTTTATTTTTTTTTTTGACTAACTTCTTTCTTTATTTCTAACAATAGCCTTTTTACCTATTAAGTATATCTATTTAATATGTATTTTTATACTTATATATAGGCTTAATTATATATTACATATTACATATATATCTTAATTATTTAATATCTAATATTGTTTAATGGTTGTTAGGTGCTTATGTTTATAGATTTGAATTTGATGAATGAGTAAAGAGTTTAATTATGTTAATATTGTTTGAGGTTTTTGGACATCTTTTAAGGTATGATAGAAAATTTCAAAGCTCGGTGATGAGTGAATTTATACACAAGATGCCTATTTTTATCACGTTTTATTAGGGTCACGGGTCATGCGGGCCAATCAGTGACCCTTCGGTTCGACCATTAACCCAGTGACCCAGTAACCTGACCGGGTTGATCACCGGGTCGGTTTTAATAACATTGATTTGAACCATGTGGCAGCCATACTCATCCTTCACCTAACAACAAAGAATAACGCTTTGCATTCAGAATCGTTAGATGACAGATCCTGCCAATAAAATCAACGGTCTCAATATCATGCAAAAATCAACGGTTATTATTGAAATAGATTTCGGTTGTATACCAAATCGATCTAGGGGGACAGGAAAGCATCACCTTTAATGCTGTTTATTTCTATTTTAAATGCTATTGATCATCTTTGATTTTTTTTACCTATTGATCATCTTTGATGTTTTTGTCATTTTGGCATGCCCTATTTTTCATTTTGTCTTATGTTCTAAGTCCTAACCATGCCTTTTTAACTTTTGGTTTTGATTTTTATCTGTCTTTTTCTTTCTTCAGAAACTCTAATTTCTTAATCTCTCTTTCATTTGTTGTTAAACTTCCAATATTTTTAGTGTTGAGCCAAATATTGTAAATTTCACTCATGATACTTCCTCTAGGATATTATACTTTTAAGATATTAGTGATATTCGCGATTCTCTTTATAGGTTGTGCTCAAAATGATTATTTCTTTGTCTTTCCCACGCTTTCATTTTGATCTTTGAAAAGGTAAGCTTATATTAACTTATAAGATTTTCATTTTGTTGTTCTTTTTTTTTTGCTCATTCTTTGTTCACTTTATTAGCAGGAGTTTAATTTAATGGTGAAGAAGCACATCATGTTGGAGAACCAATGCAATTGAAATAAACCGAGTGAAGATTTGAGGATGTTGGGAGATACTTGCTTAGATTTGAGTGAAGCTTTTGTTGAGATCATCTCCTCTTAAGTCAATTTGTTGGATATATCTGACCATATTATAGGTGATTACGTAGTTCGGGTTATTAACTTATTATCACGTTAAACTGAATTATGGAAAACAGCCAATGTGTATGGTATTATCAAATTTATCCGTATTTTATTTGATATTATTGATTACCAAGTTGTGTATTTGAGATTGTGCAATGTAGATTTGGTAATATGTACGAGTTTGGGTTGTAACATCTTTTAATTACATGATTATTTGAGATTGTGCTATAGCATTGAATAACTATATTTTAGAACCTACTATTGAGAGAATCTATACACCGTGACTAGAATGAACTATAACTTTATACTTTTAGTGGTATGGTGATTCGTAGAAACAAATTTACCATGTTCTCTATGCGGCCATTTAGTTCGCTTTGAAACATAATGTTGATTCTCGCTTTTTTTTTTTCTTGTTTGCACTATTTGTTACATGTCATAAATTTTAGACCCATCGTCATTAGGATTTAATGAAAAAATTTGTTTAACCATGTTTTTTTGAATTGTGCTTTTAAATTTTAAAATTATGAATATAACCCTCTCAAATTCAATACCAAATCAATTTCAAAATCTTTAAATAATTAAGTACAATCCCATGTATGTAAAATATATTACAATGAGATTCAATTAGGATAGAGCAATACAAATCGTGAATTTTAATCATTGAAAAGAATCAATTTAAAAGCAGTATTTTTCACAAATATTTGAATCATTGAAAAGAATCAATTTAGAGCAATACACATTTTATGGGATTCACTTCCTAAATTGAAAACAAACAGAAATCATATTCCATTTTAATCAGATTGCACAATACACGTTATCATGATGTATTCCTACTTATGCACAAAATATTCACACTATAATAATTTTGATGACGTTAAATTTAACAATATAATAATTCCAAGACACCCCTTGCGTTTCTTTTTATTCTTGATTTCGTGGTCGTCTAACAACATGTGTAAGGCGTGCTTGCGCATTGTGGCCCAACCTCAAAATAAATAAATTAGGACCCCAAAAGTTAAAACTAACACATAACCCATAATTATCGGTGACTTAAAATAGTCTCAAGTTTAGTATCATTATAATTATTGGTGACCACTCAATACAATATTAGACTTGGTTGATGAATTTGCTTCAAAACGGCTCGAAAGATGGCTCTTTTTAAGTAACTAGAAGGTTGATATTATTTTGAAATTATATCAAAAGTTATTTCCAAATTATTTAATAATGTAGTTTCTGCTTTTTGGTGATTTATTTGATTTTTTTTAAAAATTTGGGGACCAAATTTTAAGATTTGCCTAGGGCCCCAATTTGTTTGAGACACCACTGTTGATTTCTAATAGGTTGATTTAAGAGGCGCCCAAAGTATTTTATATCTCACATATATAATACACATAAATATACAAATGCATCTATTTTTATATAAGTTTAAAGAACGTGTATACGGGCATGGGTTAAATATACAAATATTTCTACTATTATACAAATATTTAAAATAATTGAAGTAATTATCTTATGTTGTCTAAACAAATGACTTTTAGACCGTCTTTGTACGAAGTTAATTATACTAGTATATATATATATATATATATATATATATATATATGTTTATACATTTATTTATTTATTTTTATATATATATAGTGAGTATTTTTTTATATTATTTGACTATTTAAATGTTAATTTAGATTTAATATATGTATATTCTATATTGCGAAAGAACCCTTATGGTATTTTGTATATTCCTATAAAGAAACTATAAATGGGAAAAATCAAACTACCACTTCAGGAGATTATTAGAATATGAAAAATCTAGTCTTATTTGTAGATGCAATCTTTATATAAAAATCTTTAAGATTATATAAAGATTAATATTTAAAAACCTAAATAGTAATACATAATTTGTCTATTGATGATAACTTAACTAAACTCATTACTCATCAAATTTAAATCAAATCCCTAAATATAAAATAGGTACCTAACAACCATTAAACACGTGAAAAAGTAGGTAAGATCTAAAAAAAATTCAAGTCATAACATTCTCAAAAATATAAAATAATGTACCAAGGTTTTTATTTAAAATAACAATGAAGAATGGTTTAACAATAATGTGTTACGCTTATGAAACAACAGAGCTAGGTAGCCGACTTGGTTAAGAATTGTACTGAGCCAAAATCAAGTCAACACCTGGTTTGACCAAGTCAACGCGGGTTTGACCAAGCCAACTTAGGTGGAGATCTAAGTGTAAGTGAGAAACTGATGTGGAATAAAATCGTTGATGATGTAATTAGTGACGTATCATACTATGTGGATGATGACATGGAAGATCCATGGTTATAATATATATATATATATATATATATATATATATATATATATATATATTTCTCCAAAAACTCAAAGAATTAATCTAGTAGAACTCATGAAGATTTTCTACACAATGAAATTATGGTAAACTTTCTCCACATTGAACTAAGCATCATCATGATCATCATGTCACCCTATAATATTATTTATTTATTTAGGACTTCAAAATGCAATACATATTCTTTATATGTTCCGCTGCCGTCCAAATCTGAGACGCGTTAATCAAATCATAACAGAAAACCGTGTTGCCATGTTTTCTGTTTTGAGTTATAAGGGACGATAATTATTTTATAAGGAGATCAATATTTTTAATTGTATAATCAAACCTACCAAAAACGAACCTCATGATATGTTAGTTAGTAGTACCAAGAGTATTAATTGTTCAAAGTGGTGAAGGCGAATATGTAGCAAAAAAACAGATTATTTAGCTTTCTAGCACATGCATATGTAGTTGACAAGAAGGAGGAAATCGACCAAAATTCTCACACCTAAATATTGTGTTTCTTTAAAGAACCTAAATATTGTATAAAGTCACACCCAAAAATAAATTGTATAAACTCAATAATCCAAATCTGTTAATTTAATACATTCTTCTACGATTCTTTGATTAGTATTTAGCGAACCCCCGGCCTGAGATTTGAAAAGCATCTTTTAAGTTTATTTTTATTTATTTATATTAGGTTAGTTCTTTACTACTCCTTGTACCAACTAACTCTCGTAACAAACCTGGTTGGTTCGAGTGGGAACGAGGTTTAGATCACACAAAAGTCTCAGAGTTTGAGTCGTGGGTGTAGCAAAAAGTCTATTAGGAGAGAAAAATCATATGGACTGACAAAGTCGATACACGCGGCCAGCCAGGTTCTATGGTGCATATAGTCGACGGCAAAGTTGGTGGATACTGCACATCAATAATACAGTAAAAAAACTCGGCTTAGTTGCACTTTTAGTCCTCCTATAATAACTCATCCACGATTTTGGTCCCACAAAATATTTTCAACGATATATTATTCTAATTTGTAAAATGTTTGCCCGTCCAAGTTGGTCAAACCTGAGGCTGACGTGGTACTCGCTTGAATGACGTGACATACCACATTTGACTGTTACGTGGATTTTTTAATTGAAAAATATATTTTTAATTAACATAGCAATTGGTTTTTTAAATAAGCAATAATAACTTAAATAACAAAATCACTTTTAAGATTGTAAAACTATAGTTTTATGGATAGTAACAATTTTAAATCCCTAATCCTCAACCCATATCCATGGGCAACACTTTTAGTATAAAGCGCTACTCATTCCTTTAGCGCTAATAGGAATGGGCGATGCTTTTAAGAGAAAACGCTACCTAATCCTAAAAAGCGCTAAGGGAATAAGCAGCGCTTTTGACTGTAAGCGCTACCCATTATGTTAGCGTCTTTTGGAAATGAGTAGCGCTTACGCTTTAAAGCGCTGCACATGCCCAAAATGCGCTACCCATGGCTATCAATGAACAACACTTTACAAGCGTTGCCCATTGTGGGAGTGGAATCAACAACGCCAATTTTAGCAGCGCTCAAAAGCGCTGCCCATCCCCAAATCTGTTGTAGTGAGTGTTCCATATAAGCATTCTTCTCTTTCTTGCAAAAATCTCTTGTGACATCTAGCATTTCCTAAAAAATTGGTGCCCCTTAAAATTTGGCACCCCGTGCAATCGCACCACTCGTACACTCCGAAACCCCACTCAGAGTGTCCCAACGCTAAAGATTAATCTCCGATCTCGCTTAGGAGAAAACTTAGCACTCGTCAACACCAAGTTTGTCCATTGCGAAAATCGAATTCGAAAACATCAAGTCAACCCCGCATCCTAGGATAGCTTATGCTACTAAGCCGACATTGTATTTATGTTGCTAAATGTAATAGGTAACAAATATTTATTGTTATAAATTCTTCAAACCACCATAATTATCATATCACATTTCATGAATTGAGAATGACCAACTTGCACCAAATTCTCTCGGCCACTTTATAATATTTTTTATTCAAAAAATTCCAATATATTATTTTTATAAACGAAAAAAGAAAGAAAAAAAACTATGCATTTGCGTAAGTTCTAGAGCCATGATCAATCAAAGAGTCGTTAGTTAATTATATACATGTGAATCTCAAGTAAGTAGCTCAGTTGGCGAGTTAAGGGATATCGAAGTAGTGCACCAAATGAGTGCAAGAAGGAGGTCCACCCCTACTAACAATTGTCTATCTAAAAAAAATTATATACATGTGATTTACTTTAAAAAATAATAATAATCAGGATTACTAGTAGATTCGATATTAGAGATGGAAACAGAATCATATAACTTCAGTTGGTATGTGAAAAATATTTGTTTTTTTGTAAGCAGATTATTCTCAAAGGTCAAAGCATATTATTAATTCTTAACTGCATAAAGCAGCTACGGTTTGTGATTGGTTGGTGCTTTAACAATTGTACGAGGGCGCCGTAGAAAATAAGTAATGCATATTTTATTGTGTAGTAAGTGTGAACGCGTGACCAAATCGGTTGTTATAATAATGGAGGATCTTCACTGATCATCGATATATATATATATATATATATATATATATATATATATATATATATATATATATATATATATATATATATATATATATATATATATATATATATATATATATATATATATATATATATATATTTGGTAATATTCGGTGTTGTCCCCTTTCCTCTAGAATTCAACTTGCACAATTTAACGTGACACTTTAGAACCGCAAGGAAGAAAGGATTATTTGTGATGGCAATATTCTCATTTTGAATCTAGACCCTTTAAAAATAAAAGGGTGGAAATGTTCTGAAATGTAGAAATTGGAAATGATTTTGTTTGAAGGATGAACATTGATCCGCCAGAGAAATATGAGAGAATTAGATAATTTGTGTTCATATAAGATAAAGCTGGTAAAATAGATCGAGTTAATTGGATCAGGCTAAGAAAGCTCAAAATTGTAACAAATGCTCCCGCTTATCTAATCTAATCTAATCTAGGTATATATAACTCTGAAACTAGTTATTCTTTATTTCTTTTCTGATAAAGAGAAATATAATTGCATAAAAGAGAAATAAAACTGTCGCTCCAACCTTAGACGTCGTCGTGTCCCGTGTCCAAAGGAGTGTCCTCTCTGCGACGCTCCTATTGAGGATGAGCGCCATATCTTTCTTGATGGTCCGCGAGCTGAAGAGGTTTGGCGCAGCTGTGGTTTGTGGCATGAAATTAGCGTTGAAATTTTACCAACTGATAGCTACAAGGACTGCTTCTTCAAGCTATTGTCGTTGTTTCAAGGCGTTTCCCGTACTTGTTTTGCTATGATGATTTGGTGTATTTGGAAGAGAATGAACGAAAATTTATGGGATAACGTTTCCAAACCAGTGAGGATCTCTATTCAAAGTGCTTTGGATTTGCTCTCCTCTTGGCAGCAGGCAAAGCGTGCGAAAGCCTCAAATCAAGTACCTCCTTCCTTATTACGCCCTCCTCCTATCTCCACTTGGGTTCGCCCGGCAGCTGGTATGGTAAAATGCAATGTTAATGCTGCTCTGTTTGATGATGGACGGTATGGAATCGGTATGTGTATTAATGATGGAGGCGACTTTGTGAAAGCTAAAACTGTCTGGTTTCATGGCCAACCCCAGGCACAGGAATCCGAAGCATTGAGTCTATTAGAAGCACTTACTTGGTTACAAGAGACAAATGTCCAGAATGTGACCATTGAGCTTGATTGCAAAGCGGTAGTAGATGGTGATCATGGATCGTCAAATCTTGTTACCGAATTCGATGCTATTTTACGTTCTTGCAGGCTACTTTTATCTTCACTAGGAAACTACTTTGTTAGTTTTGCCAGGAGGCAAGCGAATCTTGCTGCTCACACTCTTGCGAGAGCATCAAGTTCTTATGCTCGCTCCCAAGTTTTTGATTATAATCCCACTTGTATTGACTCGTTGATTATGAATGAAATGCTATAAATTTGTTTTGGTTTCAAAAAAAGAATTTTACCTCTTTTTTTTATGACATCACTCACTTGCATATCAAATATCACATCTATTATATTACTCTCTCTATTTTTACCTCTTTTTTTTTTATGACATCACTCACTTGCATATCACATATATATCACATCTATTATATTACTCTCTCTATTTTGACCTCTCTCTGTATATAGAATTAATTTTAACTTTTGGACACCCAAAATCTCTAACACTTCATTTTTTTCTCTATCTTTTAGTATGGGGTGTCCATGGATGATTTTTTTATAATAGAATAGATTGATAGATTTTTTGGTTTTGCTATCTACAGAGTTCCAATGTTTTTAACGAAAAACTAATCTCTGCTCGTATTTAGGATCAAATTTCACACTCGCCAACATCGAGTTTGTTCAATGCGGGAATCAAACCCAGGAGCACCGGATCGACCCCTGTGTCTCAGGGTAGATTAAAACTCGGTTAATAGATAGATAGATAGATAGATTAACAAGGACTAATATTATATATATATATATATATATATATATATATATATATATATATACACATATGCAAATTTACACTACGGATCCTTTAAGTTATTTAATTGTAACAAGTTGGTCCTTTAAGTTTTTTTTGTACCACTTAGGTCTTTTAAGTTATTCAATTGTAACAAGTTGGTCCTTTAAGTTACATAATGTGTACACCATTAGTCATTTTTTTGTTTTCTGTTACAAAAAAAACTCAATTCGCACTAACAGAGCTGACATGGCTGTGACACAACGTACATGTCATCTGTCTTGTAATAATTTTGTCATTTAATACTATCGTCATATAACAATTTGGTTCTTTCAACGTAAATGAAAAAGAAGATGAACCATCTTTTTTTAAACATTTTTAAGTTGAAAGTTCCAAATTGTTACATGACAGTAGTCTTAAATGACCAAATTCTTACAAGATAGATGATAGGTAGCCTCAGTCACGGCCTCATCAACTATGTTACTGTGAATTGAGCTTTTTTAATGAAAAAAAGACTAACGGTGTACACATTATGTAACTTAAAGGACTTAAGTGGTACGAAAAAACTTAAAAGACCAACTTGTTACAATTAAATAACTTAATGCTGAAGTAATTTTGTCATATATATATTATAAGAGTTTAATTTATATACACGTACTGTCTATCATGTTTTACAACCATCACCAATCACAATTCAATGAGTGGTTAGTTACCAATTGACTAATTGGTGGTTACTAATTGACCAATTTATTTTTGGTGATGTGTCAACCTTTAATTGGTAGATAGTGTAAAAGACTCATATTGTGTATATAAATTAAACTCATATTATAATATTTATAAAAATAAAAAATAAAATTTCCACGACAACGTCTATGTCTGAATTCTGTGATTAAGACGAGTGATTACGGTAGTGTTGTTTTCCGGGACTTTCCCTCGTAAGAAATTCTAATTCTAAACATCAATATAAAACAGCTATTTGCTTCGATGTTGAAAAGCGACACAAAACAAAAAGCACCTCAAATCGATTGTGCACTTCATAGACAGACAGACATGTAATGAGGACACGTACTACAGAACAGATTCGAGACAAAACAACTTTTTGAGTAGTTATGACTATGATTACTCCCCTAAGTTGTTTGAGACAAAACAACTAAGAACGGTTTTAGAAAATAAATTAATTTCTTGCATTGCGTCGACCTTTTTAATTGCGCGTAGATGGTTTTCATTCATGTTCAAACTTCAACATCTTCTCCCCCCACAGATTTTACTTTGTGACCACAACCCTTTCTTACATTTTAAGGGAAATAGCTGGAGACCTCTTTCCATTTGACATTGGCATAAAATGGGAAAAAAAAAGTTAACCTTATTGACTTTTTTGCCATTGACCCACACACTGCTAATTCTCCTAGTTATACGCCTTGGAAAATGTATGCATGATTGAAAACAGTGATTTGGGTATGAAGGTCGGTTTGTGTCCAACGTCGGCAACCCCATATTATCCTCTTCAACACATGCCTTTCCATCCTACTTAATCTAAATTATTAACTCATGATATCAAACTTTTCAATTATGTGATACTTAATTTGCAATGTGAAGTAATTATTAATCCATGAAGACATTAGTTTTTTTTATTTCCTTTCAGAGTACCATGAAGATACATAAGATCTTTCATGGTTGATATCGATAAGATTTTCATGGTGGGGGAATATATAAACACAACATAAATAAATAAATCGAACTTTTCATTAATAATAATAATAATAGTATATATAGTATAATTAAGGAGTTTGATTAATGACTGATATATTGAATCAAACTTATACAGACAGACCATGCTGACTAAAAAAGCTCACACTTCACATCCCATGTGGACAGAGTGCTTTCTCTCTCTTACTCTACAATTTTAAAGAATAACAAAAAAAATATAACCATGTTTTGAACTACTCCACCAATAAAAGTTGGGGAGACCAAAAAAAAAAAGTAATAATAATTTCGAAGTAACTTGTGCATGGATACTTCAACTTCAGAAACTTCTTCAGACACGACCAGGTTAACGTTCCTCTTGTTCACGAGAATCACGAGACGATAACCGGAAAACCCACTTAGTGAGTGACTTTCTTTTCGAAGTTCCATTAGATTGAGATATTGTGTTCCTATTGCAACCATTGCCAGTGGACTCAACAACCAAGGTCTTCAACCTTTTCATTGCCAATTTCAAAGTCTCTTCCGACATGTTAGCAAAACACACACGAAACCAACCTGGTTCAACACAATGACACGATGAACCAGGTGAAATGTTCAAACCAACTTGGTAAACTATCTTCTTCCAAAACTCCATTTCAGCTTCAAAAGTATTTGAATGAAGAAGATGCCTCATATCAACCCAGCAATATAACCCAGCATTGCTTTCAAGACAATTAATTCCTGCCTTTTGTAACCCCAAAACCAGCATTCTATGACGTCGTTTAAGCCTCTTTTTGTTTTCTGATAAATAGTTTTTGGTGAATTTTTTATCACCAAGAATAGCTGAAAGTAGATATTGTGTTTGTGATGAGATTAAACCAAAACTTGACATTTTTGTTGCTGCTGATACAACATCATCGTTTTCTGAATAGATAGCACCAACACGGAAACCTGGCAAACCCAAGTCTTTTGAAACACTATAGACAACATGAACTCTATTCCAAATTTCATCAACATCATCTTCGGAGTCCCTAAGGTAGTTTCTTTCTTTAAGGATTTCCATGATGCTGATGAAACCTGGTGAGCTAAAAACTGTACCGGAGTAAATCTCGTCACTTATCAAATGCATATCTTTTTTGTCTTTGATAAAGTCAACGAGCATGTTTAATTCACTCCGTGACATTGTGGTGCCTAGTGGGTTTGACGGGTTCGTAATCAAGATTCCTTTGACGTTAAGGTCGCGCTTCTCTGCCTCTTTGTAAGCATGTTTCAATGCAGCTTCAGTTATTTGAAAATTATTTGAGCTATTGCATTGTATTGGAACAATCTCAACTCCAGTTCTCCACTTAAGATCTCTGTCAAATCTGCAAAAATGTAAGCAAGTTCATCAGCAAAATGTAAAAAATAATATAATAAGTCATGTTGTAGAAGAATAATAATAAGGTAAATATACACACCCTGGGTAGTAAGGAGTGGGAAGGAGAAATGCGTCGCCTTTTTCAGCAAGACAGAACATTAAGGTTTCGTTGGCAGAAGTAGAACCAGCTGTGAGTACGATGTGGTTGGGATCAAAGGTGACTTTGTTTCCTCTAATCTCAGCCATGAATTCTACTAATGCCTTTTTGAATAAAGGGAGACCATGGTAGTCTTGAAAGAGAGCAAGTTCTCGGAATATGGATTTTCCATCTCGCTTGAATCCAGCTACGTCGGGATTCTTAGCGAGCCATGATTCTAAGAGATCAAATGACAGCTGCAAAAGACAAATTTTATAAGCTACTAACTACACTCTACCAAGATAATACTCTATATTGTAGTACAAGTTGTTATTATGGGAAAAAGAAAAAGAATAAGAAAGTTTAATTACCTGATTCTCAGCGAGACCCATCTGAATAATTCCTTTGGGATTGAGAACCTCGTCGAATGGGTTCTTCTCATATTCTTGCCATCCTAAGAAATACGAAGAATCTTCACCGTGGCTTTTACAAGTTGCTTTTGTAGACAATAGCTTCATTTTTATATTTTTATGATGGTGTGGAATGGAAGTAGAAGTGTTTATATGAACAGGTAGGTATAAGAGAGAAAAGGAAAGAATGTTTGAGAGGGAGAATAGAATAAAAGAGAAAGATGATTATAGTTGGAGATGAATTGGTGTTGTGAAGTAGTGAGGGTTGGGGTGTATATTTATATATGCAAAAGTCCTACTAGGCAAAGAGGGCCACGTGGCACGTGGTTTTGCAGAAACTCTTTTGACTTAAAAAATATGAAGCCTTTTATTTCTCGAGATGAAGAGAGAGAGAGAGAAGGAAGAGTACATAAATGCGTTAACGAATTAAAAGTGCTATTGTCCACTCCACCGCCCCAGCCATACCACGAGAATTCCACGCTCCCAAGTATCACTCAATTATGAGTAGCAGCTCAAATGGTCGAAAGTGTCCTGCACCGGTTACGTTCTCGCGTGTAAGCTCTAAACCAAGGAAACAAAGCATATTCTCATCCCGTGTTGGTGTTACTGAATCTGATTAAAATGTTTTATTTGTTGTAATCGTATCTTAATTTCAATGAGCGTCCCCAAGATAATCTGTGGTTACTAATTTGAATTGAATTCCAAGGTGTATTATATTTACAATTTCTTATTTGCAAATCAAATGTATACTTATACTTACTGTTCAAGATCTAGGCGAACTTTTTGCCCCCTATGCGACCTTAAGATGGACCAAACATATGGTGGAGTTACTGAGATTATCTAAAAAAAAATAAAAAAATATGGTGGAGTTACTGTACTGTTACAGGTAGTACATGGATAGTAGTTGGGAGAGAACTCCTGCTTCAGTTGGCCGGGTCTCAAAATGACTTCGGGTAGTTTCAGTGAGATTTCGGATACCTGCGAATCTCTCCGACCCTCAAGTCAATATTGAGAATAGAAGAGTGTAGCAGATAATGAATGATGTGTACCTTTTTGGCAGTGTGGGCCCATGTATATATAGACAGTTGACCAATTCTGGTCCATTGGATGACCTGATTGATCTCAGCCATTGATCTAAATTGCATTGGATTTGGAGCCTCATTATTGGGATTGTCTATGATCCATGATTGGAATGGGCCTCGAGGCCCAGTCCAGAATAGTTACAATTAATGAAATTAAATTAAAATTCGCGAAAAAAACTAGAGACATAAAAATGTGAAATTCGTTTCCATTTTTCATATGATGGGCATGTGATATCCGGGGCTGACGAGGTTGGGGAGTGATCGTTGATGCCCAAAGATTGGGATGGACAAAGAGCGACTCCTGGCAACTTCCAGCGAAGGGGCGCATGAATGAATCGAATACACACCAGAATGAGAGGGATCCTGAGACTGTGCAGTTATGGGATTGTACAGTTGAAGCAAGACTTAAAAGAATTGGTTTGAACTACATATACCAACAAGATGCATCTTCTTTTCGGGAGCCCTCCCCATGAGAACTCCATAGTTAAATGTGTTTAACTTGGAGTAGTATGGAGTAGTAGTGGGATGAGTGATCTTCTAGGAAGTTTCCCAGAAATCTTGCAAATGAGGACCAAACATGCTGGAAAGATACGTGTTGGTTTCTGGGGGTAATCGAAAGTTCTGAAAGCAGTTTGGGATGTTACAAATGGTATCAGAGCAGATCTCTCTCAGTAGGGTGTGGTTCGGGGATGGACCAAGCGGAAGCTAGTGGGCATGTGACATCCGGGGATGACGAGGGCGGGTAGTGATCATCAGTGCCCAAAGATTGGCGTAGACAAAGAGAGGCTCCTGACAGCTTTCAACAAAGGGCCGCGTGAATGAACTGAACACGCACAGGAATGAGAGGGATCCTGAGGCCGTGTAGTTATGAGACTGTACAGTTGAAGGAAGACTTAAAAGAATTTATTTGGACTACCTATACCAACAAGATGTATCTTCTTTTCGGGAGCCCTCTCCATGAGAATCTCATAGTTAAGCGTGTTTGACATGGAATAATATATAGTGGGATAGGTGACCTTCTGGGAGGTTTCCTGGAAAGCGTGCAAGTGAGGATAAAGCATGCTGGAAAGATATGTATTGATTTGTAGGGGCAGTAGACAGTTCTGAAAGCAGTCTAGGATGTTACATTCGGCATGATGGTGAAAGCTCTGAATGGTATATTGGTCTTTTCAGACAGATTGCTGTAATATCTAGATATGAGTTTATTTGAGCTTTTACTGATTGTTTTAGTAGTTTATAGTTTTTAGGAGCTATGTCTGTTCAGGTGCTGCTCTTATGCTTATTGTTGATTTTTTTAGGAGTTTCAAGCTAGGCCTGGTTAACGTATCCTTAGTAGACTTTTGTGTGGTGAGTGTTAGTAAGCTTTTTTTTTTGTCATCGAGTGTTAGTAAGCTTTGGGCTTACACTTTGTGTGTAATGTTAGTGGGTCATAGCATTAATTATTATGATGCATTTAATGTTATGACCCACCATATATAATTTTTGTGTCTATCTCTCTCCAAATAGATATTTCCATTTCCCTTAAGAAATAGAGAGGATCCTGAGCATCCTCAATGGAGATCTTCATATTTGGGTACTTAAGTGGGTCCCATGTTTACACATCAACATTTTATATTTTTTTAATGTTGCTACTTAGTAAGTACTCAACTCCTCCAACCCACCACCTGCAACAAATTTCTTAAATGGGTCTCACAAATAACCACATATCATTTTTCAATAATAAAAAACTTGTCATGGACCAATGTTTAGAAGAAAGAGAAAACTCTTATATAAGAACTCATGCTTAATAGGTACCCATTTTATTTTCTCCACAATGGAGTACCTATGAAAGCTCACTTCTTAAGAGTTAAGAACCCCCTGTTGTAGATGCTCTAACCCAATACAAATCCTTTTTTGGTGTTTCCTAGTGATACAAACCCTGGATTGGATGGGGACTTCTCTTGTCGGCCCCATTGTGCAATGGGCTCTGTTATTGGGCCATATGTACACTACACTTAATCTACAAACCACTCGCACCGGGACTTAAAGTACATCTAATGAGAAATTATGAATGTGTTTTCTTCTTCTTATCGATTCTAACTCGTATGTTAATTATGTACCTCTACATTTATTTCATTGTGTTAATTCTTTAAATATAATGCAGTTAAAAACACAAAGAAACATGAGGGATATAACTTGGGGAGAAGATCATATGGCATGCGAACTACGTAAAGGCACATACCGACAGCAAATCTCATGGAAAGGTTATTGGGTGTGACCCACAACTTGTTTGAGGACGTAATTTGGACCCTTATGACTAATGACCATTGTATGGTACTATGGTCCATATGCTCCCTAGTTGTGTTCAACTTGTGTCTGCCATTACATTTAACTTCTCCAAACATGTTCCTTAATGTTTCTCTACTTTTTCTTCTCTTGCTCCTTGTCTTAATGTACTCCCACTATAGCAAGCTACCATTTTTGTTGGTTTGGAGTCAAGACCTTAAGATCTCTGTATTGGGCATCAAAATAATGTTGTTGATTTACTTTTCTTTTATATATATGTTTTGATCATACTCTTGTAGCTGGAGATTGCATGACGTAAACCATCGATTCCGGAATATCAAATTGGTTGGGCAAACTTAGCTATCTATATATATTACATTATTATTATTTATTATGATAATGGATACGTTTTGAACCATACTATAACAACCTATGCCATGTGGTTTTTTTTTGTTGACAAATGGTTGTCATGTGTTTTTCTTTTTGACTGGAAATATTGTTGTCATGTGTTAATGCCCGCTTTTTTTTTTTTGCTTATATAAAAATTTCTTTACTTTTTTTTTGTCTTGAAATATTGTTATGAACTCATGATTGAAATTGAATAGATAAAACATGTTTCTGAGTCCTACCATAAAGATGGGTTTGGGAAACCATTTCTCAAAATTTAAGTTTAAAAGTAAATGATTTGGTAAAATTGACTTGATTAAATTTGATATCGAGGTGAATTTTTTTAAGGGAAAACAGAGTATAATTGAAAGATGAGTACAAGTGATACTCAACCCATATACAAAAAGCAGAAAATCCAAACACAAAAATCAGTCTCTAGAAATAGGAGGATCATACAAAAGAAGCTACCTCCTAGAGATACATTCAATAGGACCAACAAACTACTCATATTAGATGATTGAATCATTTTTTTAGGCAATTTACCACTCTTGAATCATTTTTTTAGTGAATCATACAAAGGAAGCTACCTCCTAGAGATACATTCAATATGAACTATTGCTCCAACAAATCGGTGTAGGTTGAGGTCTCCACTAGAGGTTGATGTTATGGAATAGTTGGGCTCCAAACACTTTTAGGTTTTGCATGGTATCTCCTCTTGAATAGACTCTCATCTTAGGCTAATCTATTCTAGATGTACATGTTAAATGTGATGTTCAAGCCACTATTTAATTTGTGTCCTCGATTTACCAGGAGGTGCAGACTCATGCGGATATGGTACTTATTCTTAAAATTAGCTTGAGGTAACACTACAAAAAAGCTTATTAGCGGCGGAATTTTAGCGACAGGTCAAAATTTGTAGCTACGTTCTGAGGGATATATCTGTCGCTAAGGCTTGAAAATCTGTCAGAACACATTTCACTTAAAACTAAATGAGTGTTATTTGTTAAGCTAAAAAAAGTGTTATCCCTCGACCCCTTTTCACTTCTCACTTCTCACTACCCTAAACCTCTCCAATCTCTTTCACCACCACCCACTACCACCACTTGCGCCACCGCATCTCCGCCCTCACTCCCGACCACCACCCTTCTTTCTCCTCCTCACTTCCACTCCCTTTGCGACCCAACCCAAAACCCACAAACCGAATAGAAAATCCCACTCTCACCATTGTCGCTCCTCCATTCGTCGATCGAGCGCAACCTAGAACTGAAGTCATTCACTCTCTTGCGACAAAAGAGCAAAGTGTTTCAGTAGTGTAAAGGCTCCTATATATGAACAGTGGGAAAGTACTTTTTTTTTGCTGTTTCTTGGTCACATTCTTGTGCTTTTATACAATGGTATTGTGGCTTGCTGTTCTCTGCAAACGATTGAGACCCGGGGCTTTGTTCTCTATCAATTTTAGGAAACTTACTTCCTTTCGATCTGATGAAAGCCAAATTTTATTTTGCTTTCTTATCACGTGTATTAAATAAAACACTAGAACTGAACCTACAGGGAATGAATTGTATTTCAGCTTGGGGTACAACAATGAGGTGGAACAATCTGTGCCTCCTAATTTTCCATCTTCTAACCATTGTTAGGAATTGTAAGGCACATGAAGTTTACAATTGTTGGAGCAACCCCTAAGAATCCATTTTTTGCTAACTTGGATGATTAAGTTATTCCTTATTATCATTGTGTATTACTATCATGACTTCTTTTTGTGCTTTCTTATGTATGACTCTTAAATTTACAGTGCACTTTTTATATGTTCTATTTGATCCCTAGTTTCATGTTAGTTCCATTTTAGTTTATTGGTTTATGTTGCAGTTTCTTATGTGTAAATGTCTAAATCACATGTTTTGGTAGTTTAAAATTCTATATTGCTGGCAAATTACCAAAAGTAGTCATATGGGAAGCCTTTTTTTTTTAAAAAAAAAACTAGGTTAGCCACGATTTACCCGTGGTTAAAGCTTATGAGAGATTTGGCTGTGGCTTTTGGCGCCTGCTTTGCTACGGTTTAAACGTTGCTAATTAGCGATGAATTTTTCCCTCGCTAATTAGCGACGGATTTCTAGATTTCGTTGCTACGTGTTAGCAACCATCGTTTTAGAGAAGAGATTTTTTTGTCGCTAATTCTATCGCAAAAAGCCATTAGCAACAAATTTCTTGCTGTTAGCGAGGGATTTAATCGTCGCTAACATGCTGCTTTTTTGTAGTGTAATATTGGTTCTACTGTGTGGCCTACCTACCTTGTTCTATATACTTTATCAAGATATCTTCTCAACTTGGAATAAGAAAAGCCTGATTATTATTATTATTATTGTTACTATTATTAATTATTATTATTATTATTATTATTGTTATTATTATTATTATATTGAAAGAAATTAAACCAACAAAGATCACCTTAATGTGGTTTTGCCGCTAGGTTTTGTTGGCTCAAGAGATACTTTAAAAAACTAAAACGAGAGAACGTGAACGAGTATCTCTAAATAGGTATAGTTTTTTTTTTTTGACAGTAGGTATAGCTTTTTTTATAATATCTTATAGGTTTAAAATTATCTTTTGTCAAAAAAAAAGGTTTTGAAATTATCTCACGGATCATAGGTGTTAAAAATTGTGTAGGGACGTATGGTCCAGTACTCCCTCCCACTTTAACCAGTTATTGTTCAGCATTTTAGTAAAGTGTTAATATACCATGCCAGTCAAAAAAAAAGTAAAGCATTGATTAATAATAAAATAACTATTGTTCAAAAATAAACAAAAATTAATCTAATACCTTATGCGCTTGGCATAGACTTGCCAATGTCCGCGGAAATAATTTTTTGGTGTGCCACTTCCAATTTTTTTTGTTCAATTGCCTTTTTTTTTTTTTTTCAGTTTTTCTTTGTTTTTTTCTTTTACTTTTTTTGTTATCGTGTTATTAGTGTACAGTTTTTATCAGCTTTATCGATGACTAATCTACATCTGTTGAAGTAAAAGAAAGAAAAGAAAGAGAAGAAAGGGAGAGAGAGCGTGAGGTTGAGGGAGGTGGGGAGGAGAGAAAATCACCTCACTTGGATGCATGTGAGATGTTTTAAAACAATTAGAATGACCACTTTTTTTGTTATCGTGTTATTAGTGTACAGTTTTTATCAGCTTTATCGATGACTAATCTACATCAGTTATTATAGGTTGTTGTTTATCTTACAACTTTAAGTTGTTTGTGTTATGAGTTGATCTAACATGTGTGATTAGTCTGTTGTTTATGCTCCTATACACTTAAAATGGGTAGTTAAGGTCAAAGCTTGGACAACCAAATCTAGCAAGTTGATAACCTCCTATGTTATGTTACTCATGTATGCGGCAATACATGAGTTTTCCAATCTTAAGTGGGAAAGATTTTTTGTTATGTACTTCAATTTTTTTATTCTGAATTCCAATTGTGTTGCTCACGTCATTTACTTTCTTTTTTTTACCTTCAAAAATTTGTAAACAAGCACCACCAATCATTCCCACATCGGTTTACTTTCACACATCATTTCCCATAAAACATTTCCCATAAAACATTTCCAAACTCACACACACTCACATCTTCGGTTGAAGTAAAAGAAAGAAAAGAAAGAGAAGAAAGGGAGAGAGAGCGTGAGGTTGAGGGAGGTGGGGAGGAGAGAAAATCACCTCACTTGGATGCATGTGAGATGTTTTAAAACAATTAGAATGACCACTTCCTTCTCATTCTAACCATCCCCTTCTTATCACCATTTAATTCCCATCCCCTTCTTATCACTATTTAATTCCCATCCCTCCTATCACCATATTCGCTTTAGAGAGAGCTTCAAATTGGAGGAAATGAGTTCATTTGCTTAAAATTCAGTTTTGGGAGCTAATGGGTTGAGGATAGGAGTTGATTATTGGGTTATTGGAAAAAGATTTAGCATTTCAACGATTTGAGAGTAAGTTTTGGGTGTTGTTCTAGAGGTTGAGTGGGAGTTAAAAGAATTGTGAAGCTATGGAAATCGGTTTTGTAGAATTTCGGTTTTGGAGCTAACACTTGAAGATAGGTATTTGGTATTCTGATTGTGGGGATTACTCCACCATTCAAGGGTTTGTATTTAGCATTAGTTGCTGTTCATAGGGTGTATAGGCTTGAGGAATTGTTCGAGTTCGATTTGGGAACGGTTTGTGAAGTTTCGGAGCGAGTTCGGGAAGTTCAAAATTGTGAGCTTCCGAAAGTCTCGGATTTTACGTGATTTTCATCACAACCGGTGAGTTTTACTCACGATTAGGGATTTGTATGTTTTTGTGTGATTGGTTTAAATTGGTTTTGAAATCTTGAGTTTCGTGAATTTTTGAGTCGTAAAGCGGTATTTTACGAAAATAACGTGTTTTCAAAACTTAGAATGAAACCATTATTATTTGATTGTTGGATTGTTATGTTTGGACTGAAATATGTTGATATAATATCTGTTTTGATGTTTGGATTGAGTTGGAAAAGGAACGGAATCGAATCGGAATGAGAATCGTAAGCGAAATTCAAAGAAAAGCAGGACCATCTGTTGTTGTTCGCACATAGTGCCGTGTAACCACCGTGTTTTTGTTGACATCATTAGGAAATCTGGTAGAGTTTAGTAACCTGAATTTCCTACTCTCCTACAAAAACAATAGTGCTTGCTCTTTCAATATCAAAACTTCTGTAATAAGATTAACAATTGTCTGTACTTTTGAAGCATCTTTATGTCGTTTAGTATTAAACCTTAATCCTACTTATTCCATATGTATTAGACTTACATGTCTTTAACAACTACCAACTTTAAATTCTTCAACAAATGTTAGTACTAGATGATTTTATATCTGGATGTTTTACTTGCTCAATACCTAACCAACCTGGCCCAATGGACGAGTCGTGAAACTAGTAGATACAAATGTTAGGATGTTAGTATTTGTTATACTTATATTAGAGGGGTATTGGAGGATTTGATCCTCCAACCTAATGCCTCTCACTCCTAATTATCTCCCCAACCCCAACTACCTAACCACTTTATGATTCTTGGTAATAACTTTTAAGTGTTGGTTAATAAAATAATGTAACAAAATTCGTTAGTAAATAATTTTAATAACAAAAAAAATCAATAGTTTAAGTTGGTCCCTACCTTTTAAAATATGATAACAAATGAAGCAATTATTGGTTATTCTTCTAGCAAACTGTCACCCGCCCTTAGTTTTTTAGCTACCTGATTTCTTTAGTATTCATTCATTTTGATTTGATTATTGACGTTAGGATGAAGTCAGAAGGTTATTATAAGCCAAAAATTAAGTAATCTCAGTTGAGTGACATCCCTATTAACAACACTTAATGAAAGCGTTGATCCTAATAAAAAGTGACGGTTAATTAGGTTGGTGAAGAGGTATTGTAATGTTGACTGTGACTGCGCTATTGAATATCCAGGAGCTAATCCCGCTCACTGATTTGCATCGCCTCTTTCCATTTTCTTTTGTATAGTTTTTATTATTTTGATGGTTTTTCCCTCTTTGTTTTTTACATTGTTGTGTGAAGAACAATGAAAGACAGCTAATGACGCATATAGCTTTCTGGCGTTTGGAGTTTGAGGTGGGTCACTTCAAGGAAAACCACTGTGGAGTAGCCCTAGTTTGCACAAAAGCATATAAATATGCAAAATAAAGATTTCAACTTAAAAGTATTCTTAGATTTTTATTTTTTTACAAAAAGAAACTTAGTGCATTTTCTAATTCATTCATAAGAATAGTTGCAATACATGTTGACTGAAAGCAAAACACAGGAGTTAGCATAAAATCTCGACGCCCTTTGCAAGCGAATTAAGTAACAAGATTAGTTCTCCTCCTAACAAAGCTAATCCTATAGCTATGATTACTTAAAATAGAGTCAAAATCATAATTAAGCTTAATAGTTCCTCTCATACCATTCACCACTCGAGCTGGTAAGCAATCCAATTCAATGGTTATAGATTAGATTACTAGTTCACTCAACCATTTAATAGCAAAACTGAGGCTCATAGCTCCGTGTCTTGGGGTAACGAATTTCCATTGAGTATCATAGTCTTTGCCTTAACAAACTCTACTCAATCATCTCTAATTAATACACTCCTCGATCTCGTATTTTCCTTCTTGTCTGAATAAAGTTGCGTCTATGTTGCATTTGAGAGTGCCTGCATTCGGTTTGGACCACTTGATATTCACTGTCGTGACTGAAATCTAGCCACTTGAAGCTTGAGATATACATTGTTTATCCACGAGCTACCTCCCACTCAAACGACAAGTCATGAGCTCTCCTAGTAGAGTCACGAGCTGATGGGTTGATGTTCTCCCACACTTTTTCATTCTATTCTTCTAAATAGCCCAAAACACCATTTCAAATATTTTTACGGTGTTGGATTGATAGTGCATCCAAGGAACTAAACACGCATTGCTGGGATGTTTCGGCTTCCTCAAATATACGCTTTAGTTCACCAAAAATACCATTGTGTCTCCTGACTTCAACGACTTTTGAGCAATTAAAGAAAGTGTGCCTCACAGTATCAAGATCTACGCGAAAAGGACAATGGGCTTCACAATTTACCTATTTATTCTTCAAATTATATTTGAACGCAGTAATACATCTCTTGCGACTCCCCAAATAAGAAGCCTTCGCTTTTTGGGGAATCTTTATCTTCCATATTGCCATCCAATTCCCTTCCTTCTTGAGATGATTATTATCTATGAGATCTTCCATAATACCATATATAATAGGTTGACTGGCCGAGTAGTTACCATCACAACTTCTCCACCATGTGACAAAGATCCCGAGCTTCATGGTCAAAAAGAGGCATAAACTTGATGAGAGGCGCCTCATGCGGTGTAAAGAGGCTATCAATGAGTCTTGTATTCCACACACCCCCTCACATTAATAAAAAGCTACCTCACCTTCATATTTTCAAGCATAGCATCTTTTATTCCTCTTAACCAAGGGTCCCTCCAAATAGTTATTTTTTTTCCATCATCAATCAGCCATCTAGAGCCCAAGTTAAACACCACCCGAGAAGTATAGATACTACCACTACAAATGAATTAGTATATAGGGCGTTTTTTTCATCCATGGGCGCTTTTGAGCTAGCTTTGAACGGCGTTGGGTATTCCACTCCAACAATGGGCAGCGCTTCCTAAAAAGCGCCACCCATTGCCCAAACACGTCCTCAAATAGGCAGCGCTTCCTAAAAAGCGCTGCCCATTGCCCAAACACGTCCTCAAATAGGCAGCGCTTCCTAAAAAGCGCTGCTCATTGCCCAAACACGTCCTCAAATAGGCAGCGCTTCCTAAAAAGCGCTGCCCATTGCCCAAACACGTCCTCAAATAGGCAGCGCTTCCTAAAAAGCGCTGCCCATTGCCCAAACTTGTCTCCCTATAGGCAGCACTTCCTTAAAAGCGCTGCCCATTGTTTAATTTTTTTTCAGTTTTTGTGTATTTTCCATTTTATATTTGCAACAAAAAAAATTAAATCATACATCCAAAATATTTTTTAATAGTGATATCTATGAATTTGTTGTATTTAAACCTGAATTAAATCATACATCATAAAAAAATTAAATCATACATCCAAAATACATCCAAAAAATTAAATCATAAATACAGTTAGGTTTCTACGTAGAACCACCTCTACTATCGGATCACAAATACAGTTTCTACGTCTCTTTTTCCCTGATGCATGTTGTAGACCTGGAAATACAATTATTGATGATGTTAAAATCCTTCTTTACTTGTAACTTGTAAGTTAATATGCATATTCAAGAAGGCATGTTTCGTAAATGTGACAATGAAGATATCTCAGAAATTTTCCCTTCAGTGAACTATAGAAATTGCCATTGGAACAGACCATTGAATATGGTGAACAACCAATTTTGATAAAATAATGCCACAATCAGCTTTAAAACTTAAATTAGACAAACACGAAATCCACTTGTTCTAGTTTGATTTGCGGCTTTGCACAAAAATATAATGTACACTAGTCTTCGTAATACTTTAGAAAAGCTAGATAACAACAAACTATGAACCATCATCTGTTGGAGCATCCAGTGCTGGATCAAGGAATTACCGCCCTTCTTGGTTGTAATTTGCGAAGTATTGTTTGAGCTTTGTTTTTCTTACTGATGAGTCTCCCTCTACATATAAAATCAAGTTACTAAAATATTTATCCACATAAATATATAACATTACATTGCATGAATGTTTGTTTGCATGATTGTATACATGTGGGTAAATCAAATTTAAAGAAGGTCCTTACGTCTTCTGTCAACAAACCCGTCTGAAATATTATTGACCTCGACCTCTCTGAAACTTGTAATCTCGAATACCTCCAGAGAGAATCTCAACGGTGATACCTAAGTGGTGAAAAATAATTCCAATTGAAAACTACTTACTACTTAGAGCGTAAGATGAGAATCTCAGAAATATTACGTGCACTTTTATCCAAAAATGAATGTGTAAGTGTATAAAATATAATAATTGATTGAATGGGATCGTTTATGGCAACTTGACTTATTTGCGGCCAAGTGATCTAGACAACAAGGTCTTGAATAGTTTGTAATTAAAATTAAAGCAAAAAGCTTTTGAAAAGTAGCTAGTTACCTCTTCAATACACCATCGATAGTTTACTACCTCATGGTCCTCTTCTTCTAAAATTTAAAGCAGACTTTTATACACAATCACTAGGTTGAAAAGATGCAAGAATTACATATGTATAATGTAAATAATTTATGAATATAGTAAGCCATATAAGATAGTATTTAGAAATCAAATCCCCAAATTTGATTTGCTGTGCAGCTTCATCACGTTCAACATGAGGTATCACCAAAAGGAAAGCAAGTGATATTGGGTATTGCTTTCCGCTGGCCTCCCAGAGATCCAAATTGTCAATAAAACTATTTGTATCAAATTAAGTTATGAATAGCAGTACACATTTCATTCCACAGAAGAAAAAAAACAAGAAAACCTACTTACCGTTATGAATAGCAATTCTGATGAAAAGTGGGTTTCCATTATTCGCCATTAATGAACAGAGGAACAACCTCTTATCACGCAATACAAAAGCTAAAATTAACACACCCACTTACCGTTCCTCGACTAAATGAAGCGAGAAAATAGTAAATGGCGGTAGGAATTTCTAGTCATCACAACAGAGGATAAAATCAAGAAAGCGAGAGAGTAAATGAAAATGAAAAGAGGAAAGAGATGAGGTTTCAAATCAAATAACATTATCATAAAACAGAGAACTTAAATTTGAATTCCTAACAATCAATTTTAAACGGAAAAGAAAATACCTGAAATTCCAATCGAATACCATCAAGCGTATCAACAGCAACGGAAGAGGATTTCTAAAATTGGGGGTGGAGAAAAAAGTAGATCTAAGAGATAAGGGAGAGGGGGAAGTGGAGGAGTTGACGGCGGCGACGGAGTAAGAGGGGGAAGACGAAGAGGGGGAAGACGAAGAGTGGGGAAGAGAGGGAGAGGGGGAAGACGGAGTAAGAACGCGTGAAGATGAAGAGTGCGGAAGAGACGAAGAGTGGGGAAGAGAGGAAGAGGGGGAAGAGCGTGAAGATGGAACGCGTGAGAGAGAAAAAGAGAGAAAAAGAACGCGTGAAGAAACTCAGCGTTTTTTAAAAAAACGCTGGGTATGGCTAGTGCGTTTAAAGGCGATGGGCAGCATTTTTTAAAAAAACGCTGGGTATGGGTTAGCTGTTTTGTCCATCCGTGGCGTTTTTACTTAAAGCGCTGCTTATAGGGGCGCTCTTTTTTGACAAATCTGGCGTAGTGTACGCCAAATATAACTGGGATTATGGCCCAAACGAGCCCCCATAAAATCTCCATCAGGAAAATATTTAGTTTTGAAGACACAATGCACCATAGTATCTTTGTTGGTAAAAAATTTCCAAGCCTACATATTCTTTCCCTAGAATTGCTAAATTTAAACCTTAAAAATGACAAAACCCCATACCTCCATATTCTTTCCTCATTGTGAGCTTCTCCCAACTTAACCACCTTATGTGATGGAAATCTAACCAATTTCATATTAGATGAAGGATCTAACCAATTGATTTCTTGAATCAAAAATAGCAAAACAAGATAAAAAGAGAAAGAAAAAAGAAACTTACAAATGGATTAGACAAGATGGAGAAATTGCCACATCCAAGAGGATGACAAGATCAAGGTAGAATCATCACAAGAGTAGGAGGCTCTTAATAAGACTCAAATTTGGTTCTAATACACTACAACATTTTAAGGCAACAGCAACGCCTAAAAAGCGTTGTCAAAAGTCAAAAAACCGTTGTTGTATCTTTAGGCAACGGTTTTGAAACCGTGGTATGTGCGGGCGTTGCCTTTTCTTTAGGCAACGGTTTTTTGCCAGAAAAGGCAACACCATCAGAGAACCGTTGCCATTGAGGGTACAAAGACAACGGTTTTTGTAATATTATATGAGAACGGTATAAAACCGTTGCAGTCAATGACAACGGTTTTAGACCGATGTCTAATAAAAAACCGTTGTCTGTTCACTCATATACAACAGTTTAGAACCGTTGCCAAAGAAAATAAAATTTAAAAAAAAAATATTAATCACTTCTAGATGCACATTTTATCCATATTCAAGAGAACAAAAACTAGATATAATATTCAAATTTAAGACAAAATTTGATTCATTACACAAATCAATACACCAAAAATTAATTAATTACATTGACCAATAAATTCTCAAAATATTGAAAGAAAAATTACACTAATATATCCCATCAACACAAGGAAGAGAATAAGTAAAAATCTCAAAGCTCACATTAGTGATAAAAACCACTATATTAGTAAAACTAATAATAATCTTAGCCTCTATTCAAGATGTTGCTTGTCATCATCCTCATTCCGTTTCTGCACAAAAAATAAGAACTCTAAGCAAAGTATACTCCAAAAAGAAATAACAACAAAAGAGGACTTCAACAAACAATAAGTGAAGCCTTGAATTGGTTAACAAGCCAAAATCCAAGTTAAAGGTTTATTGTAATTCTGCTACTAACAAGCCTTAATCAAAATCATTTTTGAGAAAATACCCTTCATATCTAAGTCTACAAATTACAACTTTGCAAAGTTTGTTTGCAGAGAAAGGATTGTGAGGAGGGACATGGTTGAAAATGTTGGAGGTAAACAATTGAAAGAGAAATATGAATGAATTTCCACTTTAAGTACAACAGAATAATTATTGTCAAAAATGCTAAGGATTTAGAAAAATTCATCCACTCCCGAGGTTAATTAAATCAATAGAAATAGCTAATTAATCACATTTTAATAATCTTTAACCAATTGACTTGCAAGTTGCAAGTCGCAATGTATTGATAAACTGGAAATAAAGGCTTTACTGCAGCTACATAAGCACGAAGATGGCATATGATTCTGTTAATAATGAAGATACTAACTGGTTCACAAGCAATTCAAAGAACTAACACATCATTAAGTGTGATAGGCAATAGAAAGAAGTTAACAACAATACACAGATTTAATTAGGTATGTCCATTTTGATTTTGTATTCTAGAGGAAAAGAACAAACCATATGAGAATGTGCATGACTCATGTTGCTGCTTGAAAAAACTGATGAAAGCACTCCCTCCCACCTACTGCAGCTGCAATGTTTATGAAGAAAATGGTTCTGCACACATTTTAAAATCTCAGTTCATTCATTCACTAGCATATGGCATGCTTTATAACAATGTCTTGGTTCATTCATTCACTAGCATATGGCATGGTTTATAACAATGTCTCATAAGTTAGCAAACTCTACATTCTACTTTCAATAGCATATACAAGACTTTCAATAGCATATACAATAAAGGAAGCCATAAACAAAAAGACATCAAATACAAATATTAAGTTAAGAAATCAACTGAAACACTCTAAATCAACATTCAACTAGGAGTCCCCCTTTGCAAAATCATCAGGCCATAATGTTGGTTAAGACAAGGTTAGGCCATATTAGTAAGTAGATAAACCTAAGAAAGTAAGGGGAAGTGCAGATTCATTACATAACAATATCTCAAGATAATGATAAAAAGAATAGAGCACAACTTCAACAGCAACCAGGTAATTATCATCAATATTGATACTTATTAAACTCAATAATCATTGAAATTGCACATTTGTGCGTTACTAACATGTACATAGTATAAGAGTAATATAAAACTCAAACCAGAGGAACATTTTGGGGTACTTTACATGTTCATCATGATGAATCAACTGCATATGTGCTGAGTAATTTGTTGTGGAGATTTCTTCATTTTGGAGATCGACGACTAAAGATCTACATCATTACAAAAAAGAGAAAAATCAGCAAACATAAAATTTTACAAAACAGAATCGAAAACCATAAACAAGCTCACATGCACCACAAGGAGCAGATCTGACATTTCCCATATCGAAAGGTGAGGATTGATATAGCATTTTTCGAAAACCCTACATTCACAAACGATTGGCATTTTCAAAACAGCATCAGTAGCGGCAATGAAACATAGCACGGAGAGCGCGACATGATTTCACAAACCTACAGGTTAAGAAGACGAAACAAGAAAAATTTAAACTCTATTCTTTTAATTTCAGGGGTATGAGTAATATATCCAGTTAAGCATAAAAACTTTTCATGACTTAGGACTGAACATTATAGTGCCAAGAGGCTCTTACAAATATATCAAGATAAGCCAAGTAATTTATACATGTACAAAGATGAAACAATGTAGACACATTGTTTAAAAGATTTAGCAAAGATGAATGAAACTTATAAACCTTGCCATATGTGCGTTTTCCAACAAGTACAGCTCTACAATTATCATGAAGTGCAGAAGCAACCTGAAATAAGTAGAAGTGTATAAAATGAACATTGGTTTCATAAGAAGTATGCACTGAAAAATCAAACAATATACTAAGAAATTAGCTTCTCACTATTTCACTTGCACTAGCAGTTTTACCAAAACCTGCAAGGTACAAACCAAAAGACTCATAAGCCTCTCTTGAATTTCACAATGAGAATTTCACTAAGCAATGGCATGCATTCAAAAGGGGACATCATAAACTCTTATTTTCCAAAGCTTCTCTGCACAACTCAATTTTAGAATTTACATCCTTCAACTCCTCAACTGTAAATCTCACAATAACGCATAATTGAGGTTCCAGCTCTAGAATGAGCCAGGTACTTTCAATACCATATTCACCATACTTTTCAATACTATGAATATAGTATTAGTATCTGTTCACAATGTTGATCTCAACCTGAACTAATTTATGAAAAAACGAGATTATGAAATTTTTCAAGATTTGAATAAAACTGAACCTAAATCAATCAAAATCAAAAAAGGGGGAAAAGAATTAGGGTTCCAGAAAGGGGGGAAGACACAGCCTCCTCTCATACACTAAACCTGAACTAATTTATGAAAAATACGATTATGAAATTATTCAAGATTTGAATTAAACTGAACCTAAATCAATCAAAATCAAGAAAGGGGGAAAAGAATTAGGATTCCAGAAAGGGGGGAAAGAACCTAAATCAATCAAAATCAAAATTAAAAAACTGAAATCAACATAGAAAGGTGTGATGTTCAAGCTAAATTAGGGTTCAACTTAGAAAAACTTCGATGCAAGCTAGAGAGGGGGAAGAGAGAGGTGCTCACTTTACAGTTACTTCATTGTTCGACCTTCAACCTGAAGAAGAATTTGTACCTCCAAAACGAGCGAGAGTGATGAAGCGAGAGCGGAGTGACGGTGAAAGAGTCAGATCTCAAATTCTATGGCGTAGCGAGTGATGAACGAGAGTGATGAAGCAGAGCGATTGATGACGTGAGAGCGAGACGGAGATGAGCGAGAGCCAGAGCGAGAAGGAGATGAGCGAGAGCCAGAGCGAGAAGGAGATGAGCGAGAGCATCTCGAAGATGAGCAAGAGCCAGAGTGAGATGAGCGAGAGAAGAGCGCGATGGGAACAGGCTACAGCGTAAAAACAATAACAGGTGGATCATGTATTTAGATTTTTGAACCGTTCTATTTTTTTTTAGATAATCTTAACCGTTCTTTTTTTTGGTCAATTAACCGTTCTATTTAACTGCTGTATAACAACGTTTTTTTAGTTTTTGAAAAGGGGGCGTTGCCATATCTACAAAATGTTGTAGTGTAAGAACCCTAGAGAAGCATTCTCTAACCTCACAATTCTATTTCATCAAAAGTTGTGAAATGAACATACAAAAGTTACTTAAATATCTAGGTTTGTGCCTAAACTACACACCTTGCACACCATGGTGCCTAGGCCAAAGGTGCATACACACAAATACTAAAATACTCTATTGTCAACATAAAATAAAACATAATCCTAATTAAACCATAATTATTATACATCTTAAAATAAAAAGAAGGTTCATTCTAATTTTATTAAAATTAGATTTTCTTGACGCTCTTGCAATCCACGTCATTATGCCCTTCTAATACATGTTTGATCCCCACCATAACGAGTTCAACAAGTGCTCGATTCTTCTCCCGAGTAGATGGATTCATGAAAGTGCTCATGAAAAATGGGAATAGATTGAATCACGAATTTTATAAAGACTTCCTTTCCCGCTTTTGACAAGTGCTTTTTCGACCAACTCTAAATGTGCTTACAAGTTTCATCACGTAAGAAGGAAGCCCTAAGTATTTTTCAGTCCCCAAACATTTTGTAACACCCATTATTGTTATAAATATTCTTTTACGTATTTATGTATTAATTAATCATATTTTTTATTTTATCAATGAGTGACATTAAGGATTAGCGAATTGCAACCAAAAAAGAGATCATGTAACCAAAAAAAGGCTAAGCTAACAAATCTCCAAGGGCTGTGTGTGTTTTATGCATTGAAAGAACTCCTATATATAAATGAAAATCCCAAGGGTTCCGGATCTTTCATCTCCATTCCAATTTTGACCATTCGCGCTCCTTCAAATTTGATTTGAGAATTGTCTTCTACACACTTTCCCATATCATTTCTCGGCTAATTAATATTTTCTTGGTTTCACAAATGCTATTTAATATTACAGTTTATAATATCTACATAGAGGATCCTTAATGATACTCCTTCTGATCTCTTTTATAAGAAAATTTTTAATGTATTTTTTTGTGTGCAATTTTTAATTATTTTTTGATCGTTAATCAGTAGATTGTTCTGAACTAATGTCGATCCAAAAAAGAGGTCACAAAAACCCTTACTTTTGGCCTCCACTCTACTCCAATAAATCTACAATGTAATTACAAGCTAAGTTTTGTTATATTAACTCCATCTTTACATTTATCAAAGTTTGCACATATTTGATTCCTTTTACTCATAAGGCACAAGTTTGAAATTTATTACATAAGGACAAAACCAAAACCTGAAATAACTAAAAATATAATTTAGCTAACATATATATGTAGGTCATCCGGACCATGACAAAGTAACATGACGCTCACGTTAGTCCATTCTTCATTCTCTTACGAAGAGACACTTGAATGGCCCATGGGCCCCATTTGCCCCAATGTTTCAACAAGCTATGTCCCACAAATCACAATGGCCCACCATGTTATTTCCAATTTTTCCAATGACGTGCATAATGGCTGACATGGATTAATGTATTTCTAACGAGTAAGGTGATCATGATCAACAGAAAATTACATATACTACCTCAAACTAATATACAAAATCAACAATATATGTATGTTGGTTAGTCACGATAGAGTTTTTTGCCACCCAAGACTCCAATTCTACCATTTGAAAGAACCGTTGTTGGTTAGTTGCGGCTCAGTATTCATACTTTTGTTGCTACAATAAGTTGAGTATCCAATTTAATTGTATGTTGTCTCGTTCAGGTAACATGGATCATGGCAACTATCATATCAAGAAGACAAATTCATGCAGCGTTGGCCTATCAAAATTCAAATCAAAGGTTTCACTTGTAATGGAAACACATCAGCAGTGTTTCATTCTTCTTTACCGATGGGGACTTAGTTGTACCTACGCGTAACGTAATTTACTTCAACTTCATTTCTTATTTTACATTCCAATCAAGGTATTGTATTTTTGAAGTAAATTGACATGCAGACATGGATTTATGATTGTCAACTACTAAAACTCGAGTTTGTTTGAACTCTGTTTGAATAAAATTCTTTTTTGACAAAGAATAAAACTCTTATTCCCTAATATCTGCCGAATGTTGTTTTTCCTTTTTACTAGTTGATATACGCGTGCATACGCACGCTGAAGTGTTTTCAACGTTATTTTTATTAATGAATTTATACATAATTTAAAGTAGATAAAAAAATGTTTCAAATTGTAATTGAGTTAGTTCAACACTCTAAAGTGAACATTTACCAAAAGTGATATGTAATATTTAAAGTAGAGATTAGAAAACCTAATTTTATTAAATTTCAAAATTTAAAGTAGATATTAAATAAAACTTTTTTTTGATAGAGAAAAGGGATATATTAATAGAAATTAAAGTATATATTGTGAAAAATAGAAAAATGAGACAGAGTTAGAGGAAGAAATATATTAGTTTAATAGAAGAGTAGTTTGGTATTTTTGATAGTGGGTGTTTTGATAAAAGATATAGTTGATTGTTAATCTCATATATTTTTAATTTATTTTAAATCCATGGTAATAAATGTGAGTCACAAAAAGCGGAATGATAAAATGTAAAACGGAGTCACTTGATGTTTATTTTATAATATTTGTTGAGACTAATATTTTAGCCGTGTATTTATTATAATTATCTATGAAATTATTAACACATTAAAAGTTGCAAAATATAATAAAAGAAAAAGGGAAAACTCGACAAAAGACGATATTTAAAATTTATTAAAATAGTTGCGTTGCAAAAAGTTTTTAAAAAAAGAAAATAGTCGGTATTATCTTATAATATTAATAATAGAGTAAAAATGAGGAAAAAAGAAAATGAGATGTAATAATGGTTGTATTTTTCTATAATAGTGGCGCTCCCACTGTTGGCTCTCCCGTTGGTGCGATTGTTGGTTACTGCTTTCGTTGACGCTCCTGCTGGCGCTTCTGTTAGCGCTTCCATTGGCACTCCCGTTGATGTTGTTGTTCGTTGCTCGCTTGCCCGCGCGCTAACGAAAAAAGTAGATGAATTTAATTATTGATTTTTTTAGGAAAAACAATTTTGGAATTTTTGCTAGTGGTATCGCTTATTTTGACTATCGATAGTGATTAAATTAATTGAGTTTATTAGGTTAAGTAGATTAAAGTAAATAGTAAATTCTATATAATTTAATATTAATTTAATTTATTTTATGTAATTACTGTTTTTAACAAAAAATTAATTTTCTAAAAAAATTGGGTAGTGAGTATTTGATTATGTTGATAGTAAAGAAAAGTGAAAAAAGTGAGAGAGATGAAAGAGAAGAGTAGGTTTTAAAGTGAAATAAAAAAAATTAAAAGATGATATAAGAGTGAGACCCACTAATGATAAAAGTGAGTGAGAGAAAAAAGTGAAAGGGACATTATAGTAATTTTGGTGGTGGGTTGATGGTATATATTCATAGTAGATAGATTCTAAAAGACAGGTAAAAGTTATAGGCAAAGAACTAAGTTGCTAAAATATAAAGTGTTTTTTTTTCGCACCCCCCTCCTTCTCTATCTCACCCCCATAATTCCTCCCTCTCCCGTTTTTACCCCTGGTTTGTTAAAAAAAAATTAAAAATTTGAATTACCTCTAAAAAAGGTAATTAGGTTCAAAAATAAAGGAATTGCGGATTTACCCTGTAATTCCGAAAAGATTTTCGTAATTACCTCAAATATACGTTCACAAATCATTCAAACATATTATCAAACACATCACATGCACTATATGTCCCTACCTCCCATATACACACCATCATACAACCCATTATAAAATTAGAACCCAGCCTTACCTGGGATTATAGACGCAACTCTTTCTCCTAACGAAGCTCTTCGATTCTCCAACTACGGCAACTCTCCTTAAATTGTGGGTTGAGAAGATTCACTTTCGTTCTCTCCTCTCTTGGTTTCTAATTCAGGAACTGCTCTCCTATCGAAGCCCTTTGCGTCACGAAGAGAACGCAACAAAGCTGCGCCAAAAACGGAGCTCTAGAGACGGTTATGCTCGCGAGTGAGTGAAAAAGGTGAAAAATGACCCAAATCGCTACCAAACGCATATATATAGAAAGCGATTGGACGACGCGCCACTCACACGCGCGACAAAGCGCCACAAGGCAGGAGTGTTTGAAAGCGCGCGCGCGACGCGCCACCGCACGCGCGACTTGCGCGCCAGCGCAGCACGAGGAGCACGAGGGGGCGCGCGCGCGCGCCACTCCACGCGGCGACGCGCGGCCAACAGACGAGGGACCCTTGCGCGCGTAGGATGCGCGCAAGCGCCACTTACGCGCCAGACACGCGCACGAAACGCCACACAAGCGCGAACCGATTTCTAACTCGACAACCACCTATGAACATCAATTTTAATCATTTCTACCATGGTTCCCACACCAATAAACCTCCAATTTCTTCAATCATTCATCCAAATCAACTAAAAATAAATTTTAATAAAATTGGGGCGTTACAGCATGTGCCTTTCTTGGTGAAGCAACTCATATGGGCTACTTAAATGGGCCGAAAAATACTTGTGTTGATCTCTAATTCTGAGAATGAGGGTTGCTATTTGCACCTCCCCTGTCTTTCTAGTACACTTGCAGCACGTGAAAAAATTTATTTTATTCCTATTGGATGGCTCTAACGTGGAAGAAGCTAAAGACGATTCGCACTCTATGATAAAAACACTTTCTTAAATGAGTAGAAGGGGGTGTGTAAGAAGCATGGCCCTTTTAAATAAAAATACAGAAAAATGAAGAACACTATGAATGTGCTCAACAATACCAAGAACACTTAATTTGATTTCTTGTTTCTCGAATAACTCATGCAATATGCGACCAAATTGAATGCAACTTGACTCTAACTGTAATAGTATTTCGCAAGGAATTCAATGGAACCAAAATTAAGCTCAAAAAAGTGCTTAGGCGCAAAATCACTTTTGGAACCGAAATCTTGAATTTGAAGTTCAAAAAACCTTCAATCTCAACAATGGTGATTTTGCTATAGAGCACCAAATTAAACGATTCTTGAGCCTAAAATTCTTGAAATTCACATCTATAAATATGACAAGTAGTTTGTTCATAAGAGCATTTAAAACGCAAACACTATCAAAAAGCAATTCGCATCTATAAAACGTGTTTTTGCTCTTATTTACTCATTTAGACCAATTTGTGTCAAACCAATTGTGTTCAACTTGTATTGAGTGCGTAAACCGAACTCTAGCAAAAGATTTCAACAAAAACTATGCAAATTCGAGAACGATGAAAAAGCGAAATTTTCATTCATTATTTCATGTCTGGCAACTAGTGCAAATACCTTATGATAATCTAACCCAGGTTTCTGCAAGAATCCTCTAGCTACAAGTTTTGCTTTGTGCTTTAGCACACTGCCATCCAGGTACAATTTCAACTTGAAAACTCATTTCACTCCAATTGGCATTTTACCAGTTGGTAGCTTAGTGAGTTCCCAATTGTTCTTCTTTTCAATGGACTTCAATTCATCAAGCATGACATCTTTCCATTCCTTTTCATTCACTGCATCAGAGAAACTAATTGATTCTGGATCTACTACCTAATCTAAATGAATAAGTTTCAATTACTGTTGTGTCAGACAGTAACTCACAATCAGTGAGTCTACAAGTTTCTGGTTGTCTTAGACTCCTTGGTTCTTCAGTTTCTGATTCATCAGAGGTCTGCACAGAGCCTTGATCAACTGTTTCTTCAACATTAGAATTATTTATTGTCTACAACTCTACACCAGTGACAGTTTGGATCTTTGCTACCCTTGTTTCCCAATCCCAAAAGTCATCTTCATTGACTATTACATTCCTTCCCACTACCACAGATTGCGTTAGTGGACTATACAATCAATCTATAACCACCAAGAACCATGATTTTAGTCTTGTCTTGCAGTTTAGCCCTTTTGGCATCTGGTACGCATGTTTGCAGCACATAGAACTAAATACCCTCAAATGAGCAATAAAAGGTTTCTTCCCATTCCACATCTCAATAGGAGGAACCTTCATCCTCAACTTCTTAGTTGAACACCTATTCAAAATAGATGCAGTTGTAGATGTTGAGTTTTTGCTAATTTTTTGCTTGTTTGACTTGCAGGGGTGAATTAACAACCTTAGGGAGGTGTAGCTTGTAAGGCCCAGTTCTACAAGCAGCCCAACCCGATGATGTAACCACTTACGCCAAACAAAGATTATTGGTGGGTCTTGCTTTTTAACCCGACCCGATTGGCCGATGCGCGGGTCGTGCTTGACCCGAGGTATTTAAGCGGCAAAGTTAGTTTGCGTCTCGTAAACTCAAGACTCTCTCTCACTCTTTCTTGATTCTCCGAGGCCCTCTCTCTTCTTCTTCCATCGGAAACCTAGGGTTTCTGCACGCTCTCACCTTCGCCGGTGATTGAAGCTGCGACCACCCTCCGCTTTCATTGTCGATGATGATTGTCGTTGATGATGAACAAAACCAAAGATTTTGTTCTCAACCGCGAAGCTAAGACCTTCGACTTGCTCTTCTCACTTCGCGATCTTTGGGTTTTCTTAACCTCTCAAACTATGCTTGATTTTCACAATCAAGCTTGAATCGAAGGTAAATCACACTCTTCTTCACTCTATTCACGGTTTCAATTCTTTCAATTTCATGAATCAAGATTTAGAGTGAAACCCCTAACCCTAATTCCTTCAGGTGTGTATGGTATCAGTGTGAAGCTTAAATTCAAAGTTCTAAACCCTAATTTTTGTTCTCAGATCTTTCATCGCATCTCATCATTCTTTGAGTTCTTGAGATGAACCAAGCCCTAACCTTGCTTAGAAATCTCTCTCGATTTCCACCAAAGGTAAACAAACTCTTCCTCAACACTTTCTCTTTCTTTCCTTGATTTCAGTCACTGAAATCCAGATTCTAACACTGTTTTCTCTTGTTCTTGCAAGGTACAATCACTCATTGATTTGTACAATCAGAACTCAGAATTGATGATAGAAACAGAAACTATTTTGCAAATGTAAAGGGAGAGTATAGCAGTAGAATAGAAAATCTCATAGAGTAAAGTAAAATTCAATTTTTTATTAATTGTAAGTGTTTGTATGTACATGTATGTATTTATATGCTTTCTCTGGAATATAGCTGTTAGAATTGGTTGTTATTTAGCTAACAACCAAAGTTTGTTACAATAACAAACTAGAAGTAGTTAGGTTAGTTGATAACCGTTTTTACCACAGTTTGTTATTGTAGCCTCCAACGACTATATGCTGTTTTTAATTAGGATAGAGTTTTGATTACATATTTCAACAGTAGACATTGCTTCACCCCATGATTTATTTGGCAAATTCTTATACTTCAACATGCTTCTAGTCAAATCAAGCAATGACCTGTTTATTCTCCCGGCTATTGCATTATGTTGGGGTGTGTAAGGAGGAGTGATTTCATGGTCAACACCATAGAAACTTTAAAATGCTCAACACCATTCTCACTCTATTTTTCAACTAAGGTCTTGAACACCTCCAATGCTCCACTCATGAATTTAATCAAGTAGAGCAATGTCATTCTAGTAATGAAATACTTGTTCCCTGCCTATGAAGGGACTTCCATATTGGAACATTTGTTGAGAATGGTAACCTGCTTTGTTTTCCTTTCAAGCAAGTATCACACACACCTTAGAAGGAATCACCAATTATGGCAATCCTAGGACTAGCTCATTATCCAACAAAAATTTCAAACTCTTAAAATTCAAGTGCCCGTACCTTTTGTACCATAACCGGCTATGCTCACTACTCACATTTCCTGTCAAACACTGCTCATTTTCTGCCTTTATCTTAACCTTGAATGTTCTATTTTTGGACAGCTTTGACTTCAACACAAGTCTGTCCTTAGAGTCATATACCTGCAGCAATTCATCATTCATTGTGACTGAGAATCCTTCCTATAGCAATAGGCCTACACTAAGAAGATTACACTTCATGCTAGGCACATAGAAAACATATTCTATCATTGTTTTTTACCATCTTTGGTGTGAAGCATCACATTTCCCATGCCTTCTGCTTTAAGACTCTTCTCATCAACCAATTTAATTTTTGCCTTCTTACTTAGATCAAGATCCAATCCTTATGCCCAGTCATATTGTTGGAGAAACCCGTATCCAAATACCATTCCTCCTCAATTGTGATGCAATCACAAGTAGTGACCATTAGCATTATAGGATCACTATCAGAGTCTTCATTGGTCATCTTCAACAAACATAGCACTTGCATCCTTCAATTGTTCTATTGCAACAACTATGTAATCAAACTTAGGAGTTAGGGTTCGCATTACCTTTCCACAACATCTGATTTGTTACAGTCTTGCCACACGATTTCACCTGGCTTGTCAAAGTCACCAATCGATTCACATTATCAGCAACCTTCTCATCACTCTCCATGTGATGAAGCTCGTATTGATGCGTAAGTGACTGCAACCAAACTTTCTTCACCTTATCATCGTTGGTGTAACACCTCACCAGTATATCCCACGCTGCCTTCGACGTATTTGCCTTCGCAATCTTCTCAAAATTGCTAGCATCTACACACTGATGGATGTACCACAAAGCCTTGCAATCCTTCTTCTTTGCGTCTTTTTTAGTGTTTCGTTGCGCTTCAGTAGGATTCACAACAACTTCAACATAACCTCCATTGACGATTTCGAGAACCTCCTGTGTTCCGAACGACACCTTCATTTGTACGTTCCATCTCTCCCTAATTTTTGTCGTCAAGAACTGGCATATTCGTTGGGAAGTGATCGCCATTAACAAATGTAGATGCCATCGATCGCGGATCTTGAGAAAAAAATTAGAGGGCCAAATTAGTAACAAATATATTAAATAGTTTCTACAAATGATTTTAAATCGTTTATTTGGTTCAGTGGTAATTTTTAAGTATCTCAACATTATTGTTCACGGTTCAACTCCTACTAGCTTCAAAAAACAAGAGATGATGTTTGAAGGAGTCAAACTAGGGTCTTCGAATTTGCTATCAACACGCCTAACCATCCCACCGCTCAACATTTTCATCCATTATTGTTGGTTTAATTATATATATATATATATATATATATATATATATATATATATATATATATATATATATATATATATATATATACATAGTAAATTTTTAAAAAATTGGGGGTTACCGCGGCTCCCCTCCGCTCCCAGAAGATCCTCCCCTAGATGTCGTTACTTCAATCCAGAATCAAATTCATGTTTTGTAATACCAAGTTTGTTGCTTTGGTCAAAAAATACCAAGTTTGTTGGAGTTCTTTCGAGATCAAAACAAGAATAGGGAGAAAGGGAGAGAGAAGGGGTGAGAGAAGAGAGAAACACGATTACAACAGAAAAACGAAAAATTGTTTATTGAATGAACTCTTACTTCATTGCATTGAGATTAAGGTACTTATACCACATTACAATCATGGACCCGGACTGGGCTTACACACAACAGATACAATACAAGCTAATTCGGCTACATTGGACCCGGACTGGCACAACAGATACAAGCTAATTGGGCTACACTAGTAAAAGCCCAATGGTTATTGAATTACACCAAAATATTTCTTGTGCCCGTAATAACACTTACATTCATGTTATCAACTAATCAAGCTCCAGTAAAAAAAAATATATATATACTAATCAAGCTGATAACGGGAGGCATATAGCCATATACGACTGTCATATCGAATGTGTGTTATATTTTGCATGGAAGAACATAGTATGATCAAACAAAACTTAAAGCCACTTAAGAATATTTTTCAAGTAAATTACTTCTAATTTTGCCTATTCTTTTAGCAAGCAGGCATCTTAATGCTGCCTTGTTTATAACTGGTAAAAACTGAATTGCCTGACTGATGACATTATATTATACTCATATTTATAGGAGTAAAGAAAAACAAATGGTGAACGTAGTGAATAATCAATTACTCGATTTTTGACATTATGAATTGAGGTGGAAAATTTGACAGGCCGTCGTGTAAGATATCTTTGATGCTTCTTGCTCAAACTTCTTGATGGCATCTTCATTTTCTTCTAAGTTTGTATCAGTGAAAAATTGCTTCCACCAAGATGCACTCCGCATTTTAGCCTTCACAAACAGAGCAGACATGTTTGTTGTCAGTAATCATAAGAAAATGACCTTCTAAAACAATTCAAAACATTATTAGTATTATTTGTAAGAAAATCTATTAAAGTTGTTCTGTTTGCATTGTTACCCACAGTTCCAGGCTATAAAGAAAAAAATCACCATAAACCAAGATTATAGGGGTTATTTAAGCTTGCTCAATTAGCATTTCATCAATAGTTAATAATGCCTAAGGTTGGTAAAGGTTGACTATCTTACATAATCACATTGCAATAAAATCCTTGTCATTGCAAAATGGCACCAAAAAGTCAACAGTGGTAAAAAAATGATAAGATTGTCGGTCCTTAACTGCTCAGCTCTACTGCCCTTTTAATCGCTTTTTATGAACAGTGTTCTTAAAGAAAACTTAAAAAGGAAACTCAACATCTACTTATGTCTCTCATATCTTGCCAACTTATGTTTTGTAATAATCCCATTTACAACAATGCAATGCCTAAGAGACATGTAGCTAATAAAAAATGGAACTGAAGACATCGGATTTTCTTCAGTGAAAATATTAAATACATTTTAGATCATTGTGCAAGAATGAGATTCAGTCCAATCAATGGGAGAGTAACAGTGTATTAGCCAGCAAGAGAAGGCCACTTACCGGGCGGCCAAATTTGGATAATTGTGCTACTTTAGCTCTCTTTTGACCTGGGTAACCTAAAAAGGACAAGAAATCACGAAAATTACAGCAAGGCCAAGTTAACTGAAACAATATGAACAAGAAAATTAGGCATCACAAATTCAGTTTTGGTGCAATTTTTCATACAATGCCAACACTAAATTCAGGTATGATAAAAATAAGGATAGAAGTAAACTACCCAAATTTTTCATACAATGCCAACACTAAATTTTTCATACAACCCAAAACTGAATTTGTAGTTTATTGTCAAACTGACCCTAGAACCCCAAATTTTGAACCATTGTCAAACTGACCCTAGAAATAATATTTTTGTTTTTCATGTTATTTGTATGTGTATCTGTGTGTGTGTGTAAGAGAGAGAGAGAGAGATCACATTTATTTTCAAAATGAAGTACCTGTAAAAATAACAATACCATCAGCAGATACCCTGGCTAGTTCTGGAAGAGTTTTGTTCAAATATTTTGGAGAAAGGTAATCCAAGGCATCAGACACTATAACAAGAGAAAAAGACTTTGCCCTGTATGGTAGAGGGAATTTTATATCTGCAACACGTACAATGCCCTTCTGCACTAGAGCCTTGCAGTTCCTATCGGCATCTTCTATGTCATATGGCTCCACACCCCATGCTTCAACTTCCCCTTCTCTTATCAATTTGGAGACAACTGAACAACTTTCAGGGCCAATGTGCAAGACATTTTTCATGTTGCCACCATATACATTCTTCAAAACAGGAATTGCACTTTGAACTTCAGATGTGCATGAAAAATCACCTATAAGATGGACAAATTTGAGACTTATAACACTTTATTCATGTTGAGCTACATAAAATTCCCATACTCATTCATCAATCCTATATAAAATTCGAGACTATAAATTTTAGTGTTGAACTTATGATACTTTAAAGGCCCTATTGAAAAATTATGCTTTTAAAAGGCTTTATGACATGCCACACTCAATCTTAGAAAGCTTAACCTAATATAGTCTACTTCTATCCTTATTTATCATACCCTTGAGTAGTAGTGGTCTAATTTTTTTTATAATTTGTAGTTTATTGTGCATAAATTCAATGCTCGTTGGTTTATTAGTCCTTTAACCAACTAAGAGACAAGTTAGATGTCCGGTTTTTAAACAAGAATATAGGCCTTACTAGGCTTTCAAAAAGGCTAGGCGAAACCTATAAAAAAACTAATGACAGGCAATAGGCCATACTTGGGCTCATTTAAAAGAATTAGCATCTCCTTGTTCAACTTTGTATTAAACTTTTTTCCATTAAACTTTTTGATCATAGGAGATGCTAATGCTTTTTTTGGTCTAGGGGTCTTTGACCCCACTCCGGTGTCCAGGGGAAAGGGGCCCTGAATAATCCGGAGTTCGGCCGGGAGGTAAGTAAAGCCTGGCTCCAATTTGTTCCATCCGGGGATCGAACTCGGGTACTAGCCGAATCCGCCCCTTTAGATCGAGTGCATTAACCACTTGCACCCAAGCTTGGAGTTGAGATGCTAATGCTTTTAGTCAAGCGTATTGGTTTCTTAAACCAAAACAGCAATAAAACAACCAATAATTTTACATAAAGCAGTCTCAATGACATCCTAAAAGTATGGTCAAGTAGCTACCTTCAACCCTGCTAACCACATTCTTTCTTCCTCCAAATAGACCTGTTCAGTTTAAAATAAAAGATTAGCCAGCCCATAAACATCCATGGAAACATAAAAAATATTTGAACAATGAATTACATAAGAAAAACAAAATCCTCTCTCTTTTTAATGGTTAACGTATTATTGGTGCGTAGAATCCACTGGCTTTGCTAGTGACCAAACTATGTTGGGGAACTGGCTGGCCAGATGTACCCAACTTTGTCGATCCGTGCGGTTCTCCTCCCAATAGAGTATTTTACCTCACCCAAGATTTGAACTTGAAACTTTCAGGTGGGATCCAAACTAACCTTGTTGATCTCTCTTATTATAAACAACAAATGTTTGTAATAGCCAGATTAAAAGCAACAAGATTGAGTATATTAAGTTACTGACATTCAGGGTTTATATCAAGGTACTAACATGCAGGCTTAGTTTAATATACAGTTAAAATAATCAACATAATGTTTACATAGAAATATCCTCCTCCTCCTCCAGCGGTTTTCCACCCCCATTTTTTAGGATATAACTAAAAACTAATTGGGGTATTGAATACAAACAAACTGCATAATGAGAAAGGCGTTGTTTAAATATTGTTACCTGATCCACCAGAAGCATAAAAGATGAGAAGGAAAGCTCCCTGAGATTTTCAACCAAAATTAAAAAGGGATTAATTACCACAATTGTACAATTAAAAGCGAAGAAAAATAAAGAGACGCGGATATGAAATTACCAAGAGGACAAGGGTTATGGATAATAAGGGAGAAGATTTAGATTTGGAATGTAAAACTCCTGAAAAGGGAAAGCTTCCACTACCACGTCTGGTGGAACTTGCTTGTCTCCTTGTCATTACTTCTTCTTATGATGATAAAGTTATGCTTGCAATCTGAAATTTAGAATCGTTAAATGGTAACAAAATGAAATTGAATTCTAGTTGTGGAAAGTTATATGTAAGCAAAAAAACAGAGTGTTAAGTATAGAATTGAATTGTGAGTATATATGGAATGAAGATGAAGAGGAATTGAAAGAGAGAGTGAAGCGCACCTTATATTAGATGACATTCATAACCAACCGCATTGAGAATGGAAGAAAGATTTGGTAGATCTAAGAAGAAATGAGATGAGATGAGATGAGAGATCAGAGAAGCACAGATCTGACACGCTGTGGTTGCCAAAACGCACTACTAAAACTCCACAACGCGGCATTCAACAATGTAGTAAATTAATTTATTTATTAAATGAAAATAAGGGGAATAAAACGGAGCAAGATCTATCGTCAAAAAAGAAAAGAAACAAGATCTCATGCAGTGTAGTCTCACATGACTAAATTCATTGATTATTAATGTAGTGTTTTTTTAGATTTTCTAATTGTGGTCCAAAATACTTATTAATTAAAACTAAAATTATGACTCTGTAATTTAATACTTGTCAATTACTCCCTATCTTATGATGAGTGTTATATGATTAAAAAAAACTTGACTTAAAATGAATATCATTTTTAGCTTTAGTGCAATATTAATTATTTTTCATATCGTACTTATTTATAAGTATAATTATTTAACTTCACACAAATTAAGTTAGTTTAAAGGATCTAAGTACTTTGGGGATTAGTCTTTACATTTGTGCACGTAAAGGATATCTTACCTTGGTTTAACAAAAAAAAAGAAAGACTCTTCCGTTTTAGGTGAAGGTGCGCAAGCGTCGTCTATGGAGATGAGAAGACGTCTCTAAACTCCACTAAGAAGTTGACCAGTGCTACTACATCTGGCACACCAAGAGCAGATCAAGATAAAGTTGCTCAAATTTTTCCTACCTCTGGTACTATTAGTGTGTTGTAATATTAAAACTCTCATTGTTCACTACGACGCAAATGTAATCAAAGATATGCCTGTTGCTAGTCGTGTTTAGAGTGATTCTATTGATTCATCCTCCACTCAACCTCCTACAACCAGGCTAAATTCACGAAATGCTTCAAGATCTGTTGCTACTTCTAACCCAATGGTAGCAGTTAACATGAGAATGTTAAGAAAACTTTGGGGGTGATGTGTTAGATGATGACGTTGATCCTATGACTGCCGATATACACGAAATCGTTGGGCAACGAGATCATTTTGAACCGACAGTGTCAAAGACCCAAAAGAAAAAAATTTGACAAAAAATAAATTGGTCCAGAAAATAGTGGGCTATAACACCCGTTCTAGGGAAAATTCTATCTCCATCTCTTTTTGATCTGGCTGAGGTAAATTAGTCATTTAATTGGTTGTCTCTATGATGAATTGTCTTAGGGATTTTTGCCGTAACAAGTTCGGGGATCCCTTTTACCGCTTTGCTTTCACTTTCTTCTCTTGCCAAGAGTTTTGGTCTAGTCCCCTATTGACTCTTTTTAGTCCTCTTTCTTTTTTTTATCTTTTTTAATAAAATTGGGAGGAAATACTCTTTTTCCTTCTTGATGTTATTGCATCAGAAGGTTTTAACGAGACTTCCTACCTATTTCCATGCCAAAAAAAAAACTTAGTTAGTTGTCTTAATTTAAATAAAAAGTAAGTTATTGTTCAACTAATTTTAGAAAAGAAAAGAATAATTAACAAGAGGTAGTTTTGGAACAATGATATTAAGTAGAGTTTAACACATGTTAAATTTGGTCCAGTGGCTTAACTGCTCTAGGAGATGGGGGTCGACCTGATGTTCTTAGGTTCGATTCTCGCAATGAGAATTCGGCATTGATCAGTATAAAATTTGTTTCTAAGCACGAATACGGATAGTCTTTGTTGAAAGCGTTGAAGTACTCTGTGGGCAATGGTCCAAGAGAAAAAACATACACGGTCCAATTTTGACCGACATGTTGTTTGTTTTGATTTTCATTTATTTCTAAAAATGTAAAACACCGTTTATGTGTGTTCCTCTACATTAATAGCCTATTTATAACTTTTTGATTCATCTACTTCTAGTTCTAGCTAGATTAAAAGAGTAGTCGACAAACAAGGATAAATTTTAGCTCATGCTTCTTACACACTCGGAGTTACTCACTGCACAACCCCGAGACGCGTGAAATGACAAAGCTACCCTTAATGAAACGCGTGACACGTGCGTTTTAATTTTTTTGGGGGGATAAGGAGGGTTCAGTAGATTAGCACCAAACCAGTTCGGTGACTAAATACCGAGTACGTTATCTTGTGAGGCACACCCCCTAATATTGAACTTACCAGGTTCGGTAGATCCCCACCGAACCATTCAGAGTTTCAGAGAAAAAAAGAGGGCATTTTAGGGTTATTAGAGTGCTAGGGGTGTGCACTGAGTAGCGGGTAGCAGTGGCGGATTTACATAGGGGTGAGGGTGTGCAACGACGGCCCTCCCCTATTATAATTTTTTTTGACCCTATATTTTTTTTATTTTGAACATCCTCCCCAATCTAGTCTCTACTATTTACACCACCCATTAAGCCAAAAACAGCAAAACTCATTTAGCCCAACACAAAACCCCAAAAAACACAACACAACTGACGCACATGTTCTTCAAAAAACTCAAAGAAAAAACTCCTCAGTCTCAGTGAACGTGTTCCCTTCCTTCCAGGCTTCCATTCACGCTCATCTTCATTCTTCGACTCAAGGATTTGATTTCAAATTTCTTCCAGCCCTTGGGTTGGCATTTCGATTTTCATTCTGACTCTGCTCTTAGATTTCGTTTTGCTAAGGCTCAGGATTTTGTTTTGCCCTTTTTGGATTATTGTTTATTTTGGCCTTGAATGGGATTCTATTAGCTTCTCTTCTTACTGTCACTGAAAGAGGGATAATGGATGGGAATCCTTATTGCACGAGTGGTGTGGGAAAAAGTGTGCAAGTATATACAGTCACAAACAAGTAGTATAATAAGATCAAACCCTTAGAGATTGAATTAATCTTTGCAACTTATCTATATAAAAATTAATGTGAACTATCCTACTCACAATTAGATGATGTTGATAAACAAACAGAATCTAAATAAGCAATAAATTGATGTAAGAAATCAGTGGGAAATGATAGTTGAGATGTCTTCATCAAATTGGTCACTTTCAAGAGTTTTGTGTTTTTATGCGGTGTCGGTGCACTGAATGCAACTGCAACAGTATGTGCCTTTCAGTCACTTTCTTCAGAGTTTCATTACAAGCTTCCTATGTCTAGGTATGATAAATAAGTTTACTCCTGTATTTTAAATACTCACTGTATCACCCTAAGGACTATGTTATCCTATGTCTAGGACTTAACATGGTTTTAACAAAGTTTTCTTTATTAAAAAGTTAACAAAGACTTTATTAAAACACTCACTCTTATTAATTCTTGAGTTCCTAATTGTAAACCATGTCTCCTTTTACAAATCTACTTATTCTAATCGATCAACCTCAAAATAAGTTTTGAAAGAAGTATTACACAAGAACTAAAATGCACACACCGTACAAAACACAACTTGCTTAAAAGATCATTATAAGGTTAGAACATCTCAACTAAATAAATTTAGCTCATATTAGGCATTGCAAAGTAGAGAAAATCTACAAAGAACATATTAATATAAGTGAAATTACAAAAGAAATCAATGAGGTAGAGATTACACGAATTGAAGTTCTTTTGCATGAGAATACCAAGCAATACAGGTGCACTGATTCCCCGCACTAAGCTTCCTCTATGTAGAAGTGAAGGAAGAAGTCGTCAATTCCTTCCTTACCTTCTTACAATCCTAAAAACTATCTAAGAACTAATTCTTGAATGTAAAATAAGGTGTAAGAACAATTTTTAGAAGATGATATGATATCCTTCAAGTGAGAAGTGAGGGTCCTTTTATAGCCTTCAAAAAGTGAGACTTCCTTGGAGATTAAGTTAACTTGAGGACTTAACTAGGGTTACTTTTCTGATCTTCAAAAAGCAATTTGAACTCCACACTCAAACACAAAGGGAGGTCCAATAATGAATGGCCAAGTGTCCCTAAGTGAATGACTCTTCTAAGCTAGTCTTCAATAGTGGGCGCCGAAATTTGCAAGTTGGCATGTGCCCCATGACTAAGCATGATGTCATATATCAAGTGCTGGTGCATCAAGATGATCCATGTATGCTTTGTGCATTGTTGTCTGTTTTTGGTGTCAGAGCATCAAGTGCGTGTGCAATCGTATATTCAGTGCAGTGCATCAAGTGTCGATTCAGTGCAGTGCATCAACTACAGGTGCACTGAACAAACACATCAAACATACCAAAATATATGCAAAATTCTTAGTTCTTTGCTTAACCCTTCTTGAAACTTTGAATGTTGTTATTTTATTTATAAGACTATATTTAACACCTATTTTACTTGAATATGAGCAATTATTTAGGTTTAGATGCATAAATAACTCTATATAAAATAGAGTTATCAACGAGGTAACTTTTTTTGCAATAAACATGACATTGAAATTTCTAATATGGTAGATATATTTTATGAGGGGAAATCGCGACGTGGAAGCAATTCTCAAGCTGTCACAATAGAGCATCACTACTGTGTTAGAATATTTTATACTGTATTAGACATGCAGCTTCAAGAACTAAATGGTTGTTTTTCTGAAACAAATTCGTAGTTGCTAATTTTTATGGCTTGTCTTAGTCCAATCAACTTGTTCTTTCGTTTTGATAAGGAAAAACTTGTTGAAGTTGCAAAGTTTTATCCACATGAATTCTCTTCAGCTGATTTGGTGAAGCTGGATAATGAACTTGGGAGTTACATCATTGATATGTGTAGGAATGTTGAATTTGCATCTTTGAAAGGAATTGGTGATCTATCAAAGAAGTTGGTTAAAAATGGAAGACATGTTGTTTATCCACGTGTTTATATTTTGTTGAAGTTAGCAATGATTTTTCCCGTAGCCACAACATTTGTTGAAAGAGCGCTATGAAGATTGTGAAGACTAGGTTGCGTTATCAAATGAGTGATGAATGGATGAATGATAGTCTAGTTACTTATATTGAGAAAGAAGTGTTCATGAATGTTGACATTGAGTTGATCATTCAACGATTTCAAAACATGAAGTCGCGTAGGGGACAACTATAAATATGTAAGTGTTTTTTTTTACTAGCTTTATGATGTGAACAATTATATGTTTACTTTTATTTACAGTAATATAAAATTTTATTTGGTTATTAAATTAAACTGATCACTCTAGGCCAGAGTCCTAGATACGCCACTGGTGGGTAGTGAGTAAGAATTGAGTTTTGGCAAAGGTGAAGAAGCACTGGATTAGATTGGTGGCCTCAGACTTAGACTTCATAAGGTGCACCCAAGTAAACCTTGTACAATCATCAACAATGGTCAAAAAGTAATGCTTTGCATCATGTGTAGGTGTGTGAAATGGGCCCCAAACATCACAATGAATTAAATCAAAAGGACAAGATGCATGATGATTATTTGCATTGAAAGGTAAACGATGCATCTTGGATAAAGGACAAATGAGGCAAGATTTATTATTACATTCAGTACCACTTACTGACAATTTTGAAGACAAAGATTTTAATACAGAATCCGACAACCTAGAGTGCCACAGTTGAAAAGAATTTACAGAAAGAGTATCAACATGATTATTACTAAAATTGGGAAAAACAGAACAACAAGCATCAGTTGTAACAAGCAAATACAATCCCTATTTCAAATCACTCCTGCCAATCACCTTGTGATAGTGGGTTTCCTGAATGAAAAAGACATTATCAGAGAAAGAAACCGAGTAATTTGGATCCTGATGCAGACAACTAACAAAGAGAATGTTGATGTGGAACACAGGTATGCATAAAACATTGTTTAAGACTAAGCCAGATGCCAATTTAACAGAACCAAAGCAATCATAGGAACTTTAGTACCATTTGGCAAAGTAACAAATGTATTATTGAGTGTGGTGTATGAACTAAAAGAAGATATTGATGTGCAAATGTGAGCAGTTGCTCCAGAGCCAATTATCCAATCATCAGAATGTAAGAAATTCTCATTTACTTGAATTGTGTTTACAGATGCTGATTGACCTAACATTTATACAAGTGAGATTCAACTAACTCACAACAGAAAAACTAACTCCTAATTGGCTAAACAGATAAGCCAACTAACTAACTAACGGATAACAAACAGAAATAAAACTAGAAACTAACTAATTGATGAATGATGAGATATTTAGATAGTTAATAAAGTATGAGCCTAAATTTTATTCATGGAAGAGGAGGGTGGAAGAAGATTAGGATGGGATGAACTTTCTAGGATAGAGATTGTCTTGTTTGTTTGATGTATGTCCGGCGGCGTATCTATCTATATTTTACAATAAGGCCTAGTGAAAAACGTTACAATCAATCTACTACTGGCGATTTTACCCTACCAAAACAGAGAACCTATCAAAGTCCCTTTGGTTCCCAATAAATTATCAAATCTAATTATTTATCAGCTCGAAAATGCAGGATTTATGTGGTTACTCTTTGAACTTCCCAATAATATTTTGTACAAAATGCGACCACTATTCTCTTGCATGCTTGATCTTTTTTGACTTCACATTAATGTTTCATTCTTTTGATTTAGTCCACGTTGATCTTGCCGTCGGCATGCTTCCTTTTAAATGTACGTTTTCTTGTTGCTTTGGCCTTGTAAGGATATTTTAGCTACCATTATATGTTACACACTTTTTCTTTTTCACATTTGGTCTGGGAGAGCACACCCACTTATTTTAAAGGTAAAAGGAAAAAAAATAAAGGGATCCTTACCTAACAGTAGTGGATATACTATTTTTTCCACCAGGATATATGGAGGAGTTGGTGTAGTCTCCACATTTAGTAATCCTGATTCCTGACCAAATACATACATACATACATAACATTTCTTCTGTTCAGAATTCAAGTGTGAATTTTGAGTCTCTTATTAGTTAAGTATGGGTTCGATAGAGATAACATAAAAGAATACACTCCTCTAGAGTTAATATCATGTATATATATAATGCCATTTGGTGTGTTATTTTGTTCACTTAAAATTCGAGTTAGAATTTATATATATATATATATATATATATATATATATATATATATATATATATATATATATATATATATATATTGACATTTAGAGTTGGGTAAATATCCGACTCTAAGTTGTCCCATTTTTAATTACCAACGAAATAGAGTCGGTTTCAGAACTGACTTTAAAAATCTATAATAACCAACTCTAAATATTTTTTTCTGCATTGATAAATAATAGGTTATACTACATGTGGAATCTAATGGATCCTCTACTGCTCACTAATGTACACCACAGTGCACCCTTGCCAATTTTGCTAACCAATCTTCTGTAAAAGTTTGTTCAAAATCCAACATTTTATGAACAACAAAACTTATGGAGATTTATTGCCATCTCATTGGGGGCAAGGTTCAAAATGTACCATTCATCTCATGCCAATTTCCTCCAAATATCAAGTTATTGACATAGACGACTCTTCCATTTCTATTTTTTACTTCACTTTATTTCCAAGCCAAACATGGTTGATATCCATATTCCAGCTTGCAGTGGTGTTAGCCTAATCAATCTTTTACTGTAAATACAAAAGCCGAGTCAGTAGTTCAGTTAAAATAATTAATTATAATTTGTTTTAAGTAGTTAATTTTTCAGTTTAATTAGTTTCTTTTGTGACTTAGCAATAGATTAACCGGTTGGTAATCTACTTATTGAGAGTTTCATTGTCAAGTTAATTGCTTGCTTGTTGACAGAAAAACAACAAACCATCATCACTCACGTGAGAACCTATAATGCGGAGTTAGTTTGATTGCTTAAGGTGGTGACATAGGTAATGTTGCTTTTTTGAGAGCCAAAAATCATTAGGGTGCTAATAATTAAAATAAATATTTGGAAAGCTCTTCTAAGTAACCAAGGAGCTTTCCTTAACGCATCAGACAAATTGCAATACGGTACTGGTTATTAAGTCATAAATCATACTCATATAAAGTTAGTCTAAGGGAATCTAATTTTGCACCTAGAGCTTTTTGTTTGAATTAGGTAAAGGGAATATCTGCTGCCTTTTGACAAGAAAAAGATGTTTAACAGTTTAAGCAATGATGACCCTGGACTTGGAAAATCAGTGGCAATGACGTTAACAAGTTACAATATATAGGATTATTATTACAGTTAAAATAGATACTATGTGAGCTGGTTTCTCAACTTCATAGGATAGGACCAACAATGTTGAAACTAATGATGAATGATGTTTCCCCCCTCATATTGCCTTAATCATTTCATTCTCTCAATCATAACTTTTTTATACCCCTTCTCCTTCCATTTCTATCATTCAATCTACAATATCTAATTACCATAAGAATATTACTTGAAAATGAGTTCTTTTACTACTAAAATGCTAAAATGTAACACTTGCTGATAATTAATAACTAAAACCCCAATTTTACTAACTCCCACAATCCCTTCTTTCCTAGACACGACATTGGCACGGATACATACAGATACTTTGGAAAATAAAAGTAATTGAAGTGTCTATGTTGGTGTCGGTATCAAACACAACACATGTCGAACACTGATCGCGTCTTCTATCCGAAGTGTTGGTGTTCCGTCCATGCAAAAACTAAAAATGAAAAAAAGAAATTGAAATTTTACTTGAGACTGAGAGAAAGAAAGGGACCATGCTATGCATCTGTCCAAGCAGCAAAAACTGGCATGTGAGGCAAAGAAAGAGGAGGTCTGAGATGGTGTGAAGGATCCCAAGAATTCACGTTACTATTTGGATTAGTAACCAATAGTTTTGAAGCAGTACTTGAAGGCAATGCAGAAAGCGTTGGCAAGTTTGTCTTATCAGGACTACCTTCTCTTGAACTGCTCAAACTTGTAGCCAATGAGGAAGGATTTGACACGTGTGTTCTCATCTTATTACTTGGTTCCTCTATTTGTTGATGAAACATGTTATCTAAAGATACTGAGAAGGATTGGTGAGCTCTGACAACATTTGGTGGATTGTGATCAACTTGTTGTTGTTGGGATTGGGAAGATTGATGATAGAGAGCCATTTTCCATTCATCTGATTGGCTTTCACAGTTCTTATTTTGCATTAAAATAGCTTCTTGAGTGTCTTCATATGCAGAAGAAGGCACAACCTCTTTGTTCCTCTTAGCTAGTTCACTGCTTAGAAGGTTACTACTTGCCATGATTTTTTCAACATCATATTTTGTTATGTCAAAGTTAGTCACTGCATTTGATCCTCTGAATTTTATAGCAGCAATATCATAGGCTTCAGCTGCCTCCTCTTGAGTACCTAAATGTTTCATTTCAAATAAATAAATTTATGTATTTTTTGTCGAGATCGTGATATCCACCGTCGAATGCATATGTATTATAAATACATTTAAAAAATTGATATGTTTTCAAATACGATGAAATTATGTTGAGAACTTACTGAAGGTTCCAAGATATAGATCTTTGTTTCCAGCCACTCTACCAATTCGAGCTTGCCACCTTCCATGTTGGTGGTGTCTGCTACCAAGTGAACCAAATTATGAAAGAAAAAAAACTTGATAATTTTTTTTTTACAAATATAAATATTATAATTTATTAGTTAAATTGTAATGCTATGTACTGAGTAATTGATAGTCTGTGAGACCTTGTGACTCCTCTGTACATGGAAGCCCCTCTTGAGAATCCACTGCTTTTTCTGATTAGACAAAGTTGAGACATGTTATGGACACAACACAAATAGCAATAGTATGGTTGTTGACTAATTGACTTTTAGATGATAGAAAAATTAAAGAAGCAAGAATTTTACCTTCGTAAATGAGCAACATATTCCTGTCTGGTCATATTCTTCATTCCTTCTAGTTCATCTTGATAATTTTCCACCTATTATGAGAGAAAGTAATTAAAAAAATAATAAAGTATTGATGATTATTACTGTTATTAGTCTTCAATATGAGTTGAATGGGGACTTGAAAGAGAACAGAAGAAATAAATAATTGTTAATATTACAGGGAAGTTGATGTGAGTGGAGGGTCCCCAATACTTGAGTGCAGCCAGATCATAAGCTCTAGCAGCTTTTTCTTCCATATCATAACCCCCTAAAATCAAAATTTTGGAATTACTTGAATAAACATTAATTTTCCTCTTTTGTTAACATCATAAGCAAAATATTAAATCATATCTATCAATCTATCTTTAACTGCTGTCTGCTTAAGAAAAAATATATACTATAAAGTTCTTAAGAAACCTTACCAAGATAAACTGAGTATAGTAGTAGCATTCCCCACGAAACATAGGAAGAAAAAAAACCAAAAACAACAGTGAGAGAACATGTCAAGTTCAATAGATATAGATATAGATATAGTATTTGACTACAGCAGAAAAAACAAAAAGAAAAAAGTGTTTGGGAATATAGTGTCATTCAATCTTACCTTGTCTTCCTTTCCTACTTTGGCCTTCTTTCTTGCAGCTATTGTCCCATAAATGAGCTTCATATCTCCCAGTCCACCTATGCCTAATAAACAAAGTTAAACAAATTAACAAACACCCTTAATTAGAATAGAAATTAATTAAACTAAACTAACCTTGTTACACCTCTATATTGAGAGGTTCTTTGTCCAAAAGTATCAATAGATTTCCTATGAACAATTTGCTTCTGCTCAAACTTTTGATCAAGTCCTCTTTTCTTTGTATCCAAAGCAACAGAATTATCAATAACAGCAGGTGAAGTACGCTGTGAGCTTGTAACACAGCTTGACTGAGAGCTAGGACTCATTGACAAGCTTAAAGAATGCAAATCACCATATGGCATTGATCCAATGGACCCAGTTTCACCTTCATTTTCATCCACAACAGGAACAATCATCTTTGACTCATTTGCATGGCTAGTAGCTGGAAAGTTCCTTACTATCCAGCTGTTTGGGACATTTAGATTGTTATTATCTGAGGTTTGACTTTGCTTTGAGTTTGACCCTTGTAACATCATATCATGGTTTCTTAAGGTTGAGTAATATGACATTTGTTGGTTATGAAGTTCTTGTAGTTGTAGCTGGTGTTGGAAACTTTGGTTGTTGTTATTGTTGTTGGAGAACATGCTGTCTAAGCTGAGAGGCATGGTTTCTGTGGCAGTAGTAGTACATGCATAGTGAGAGGTCCCCATCGTTTCACTACCTAAGAAATTCTCCAGTTTTGGTGCTGAATTAGTAGCCATTGCTTCACAAAAATAGATAAAAAATATAAGTGGTCAATACTCAATAATACACACACATAATAGAAAAAGGAAAAAGTCTAGGACATAACAGTAGTAACTAACCTTGTGTTTGTGACCTGGTCATAGTTTCCATTCCATAAAGAGAGCCATCAGATTTGAGGGGCATAATGGGAAGAAGTGAATACAAGGCAACATTTTCAGGTTCAAGTCCATAAGAGAAACCATAGTTACTAAGAGAAGTAGGGTGGTAAAAGCTTGTTGGAACTACTTCAGCAGCTGAAGCAGAAGCAGAAGCAGAAGTAGGTTGTGAAGAAATGGGTAAGTTCATTTGAGGAGAGAGTGAGAAACCCAACCAGTTATTTTCATTGTTAACATCAAGTGTATCATCATCATGATTTTCCATGCTCTTCATTTTTTTTGTCACACAACACAATCAGTAATATTGTACTAGTACTTCACCAATCATATACTAATCATTTAGAAAGAATTGTTTAGTTTTTGAGATGGTTAGAGAATGAATCTTTTCTTTCTATGTAAATATCAACTATTATAATGAAGGTCTCATTGGTTTTTTGGGTGTGTGTATATAAGGGTGTGTCACAAGAGAGATGTGTAAAGCAAGTTGCTTTAAACAAAACAGAAAGAATGTGTTCCAGCAAGCAATGGTAGGCAATGCATTATGCATCGTTCCCTTCATCCAGCATTCCATTCCATGGGGATCTGTGTAAGAGAAAGACCTTCACTTTTGCTTTATTCTACGCTCCCTCCTTTCCTTTTCTCTTTTATGTTTTTCACTCTTACTATTATATAGTAGAGATTAATTAATTCATTTCACATAGTAAAAATAATAATAATAATAATAAATAGTTATTAATGTGATGATCCAAAAAAAGACATGTGTGCAAGACCCAAAAACGTACAAGGCAGAGGCCTCATTCTTGTATAGTAGATACATACAATGCAGTGTAATGTAACTTCAAAACATGTCCCTCTCAAATTGATTAGTCTTGCTATTGCAACTAAATATATGACATAACATAACATTCATTTATTTGGTTTAATTAATGTCTTAGTTTTTGCTGAGGTTGAATATAAGATTAGATTTCATTCATTTTCTTTCACGGGGCTTGACAAAGTGTATGTCTTCCCTCAAGTCACTTCAAAACAGTTTGCAGATCCTGCTGCTCTCTCTCTCTCTCTTTCTCTCTGCTCACTGCTCTCAATGGACCCCTACACTTCCCAACTAGATCACTGCCACACCCCACAGTTATACCCTATGCTAATGCTACGACGTCGTTTCCAACCAGCTAATGCAGTGTGGCCTTTTATTAGCCATTGATTTTAGAAACACCAAATTACCATTTAGATATAACCGATAACTCACTCTGTCACTCATATTTCAAGTTTCAAACATTGCCTTTCTTTTCGTCTTTCACTCTTTTGGCGTTTTCTTCCAGCTGGAGGAGTCACAATTATGTTAACCAACACTATCTTTTGAGACTAAAATGCAAGATTATTAAAATTGATTGACAAATAATAGTAAATATGATTGCAACTAAATATTGGGTTGTTAAATTCATAACAGTTACTAGTTTATTGATTAACTATATACTATTGAAATAATGCCTCACTTTTCCACCGTTTGTTGTCTACTAACACAGGTTTATTGTCAACATATGGCCATAAAAGTTGCTGGCAAGATGTTTACAATTGATATGCATCAACCAAAATTTCAAATCTACTTTTTTGGTATTCAAAAACAAAATAGGATTCATGATCATGCTAGTAAGTTCATGGAATGTACATACGTGTAGTAATAGTAATTGAGGTGAATGTTGCTTTTTAGAGTCAAAGTGTGGGGTGGGGTTACTGGGGTAGTAGGATAACACTGTAAAAGAAAATCATGATAAATTATATACTAAATAATCTGATCTGCATCAATGCTACTTGGGTGACCATGTTTGTCCACACCACTCATCAGGCTTCTAGATTAGAAAGCCAATGGATAAGAGAAGAGTTGTGTGGGATTTGGACACAAAATATTTGACACTTCTCTTCTCTTCTAGCACTTCTCTTCTATCAAAGTTAGCTAACTTCTGCAGGTTAGATGTCCTATGAGGGGGCTATAGTTTCAGATCCAACTTTAGTTAGATAAGGAACCTATGAGTTCAATTGCAAGTCAGCCCAACAATTGGGGGCTTTTAGGATAAGCCCAATTGCATCACTATATATACCAACTCACACTCTTAGGAAACGTATGTTTTCTCCACTCATCTCATATGCTCCATCTCTATTATGGACTTGGGCGTCAAAGTACTTGCAAGTGGCGACCATCCCCATTTCTCGTCGGAGCTCGGAGTAGGACTGGATTCTCCTTGTCACCACCGTCGTGGATCCCTTTCTAGAGTTTCGTTCGGAACACAAATCAATGTCATTATAAAGGATTATATCTACATTGCCTCTGAAGCCATTAATATGCTTGACATTAAATCTCATGGTGGAAATGTTGTCTTAAAACTTGATGTTAGAAAGGCTTTTGACACTCTTGATTGAGATTTCTTATTCAAAGTTTTGCTTGCTTTTGGTTTTAACTTCACCTTTTGTGATCGGATATTAGCTTCAACTCATTTGTCTTTCTATATTAATGGCCACAATGTGAGGTTTTTTCTTTGCAAAAGGGGAGTTAGACAAAGTGACCCTCTCTCTCCCCTCTTTTTTGGCATTGTAGAGGATGTTTTTAGCAGGGGTATCACTCACTTGAACAATACAGGGGCTCTTCGTCCTATGGAGTCCAAGGGGGTTCCAAACTCCTACCCATGTTCTCTATGCTGATAAAGCTTCTTCACTCAGTATGGTGAAGCTTCGGGTCAGTTCCTTGGCCTTGAGAAATGTGGATTTTACTCTGGAGTTGTCACTGCTGGTAGGTGTGCTTTGTTAAAGTAATTTCTTGGGTTTTCTCTTGGGACTCTTCCCTTAATTATCTGGGGTCCCTATCTTTAAAGGGCATCCTAAAGCTCTCTACCTTAGACCTACTTGGAAAGAGTCTCTTCTCTCCATCATGGGGAGAGTACAACTGGTGAAATCTGCTATCCACGACATGCTCACTTATTGCCTATAAAGCACAGACACCTCTTCCGAATGTTGTGTCTGTGTCTGTGTTAGACAACGACGCCCGTTGGACACTGACACAACACGCGTCTTTACGGTGTCACTCTTGAAAAGATATTTTCTGAGTTGGACACTTCCTAGACACCTATTGGACACTCTTATTACACATATTCTTATGATATAAAACACTTTATCTTCAAAACAAGTCTTGTAAAGCTTATCAATTTGGGTTTTAAAGTGTGAAAAGATAAATCCTAATTCTTAATTTAGATTTTTGTCATCTTGAACATATATGATGTGTTTATTAATTTAGTTATCTTCGTAATTACTTATCTACATGTGATGTCCCAGTGTCCTATATTTTGAACATTAGCGGTGTCTAAGTGTTCGTGTCGTATTGTGGCCCGTGTTCGTGTCTAAGTCTGTGCTTCATAGCTTATAGCTTCCATATTTATGTCTGGCCAGTTTCTCTTTTGAAATCTCTGGATACTTGGATAAAAAAATTCATTTGGTCAGGAAATGCAGATTGGAAAAAGCTAACGACTTGCTTGGTCCAAAGTTTGTTCTCCCACTCAAAAAGGGGGTCTTAGGGTGCGCTTTCTTCGTGCTATCAATGAATCTGTCATGACTAAACTTACTTTTGACATGTTTTCCAGGGGGCAATGGGTCAATTTCATTAGAGCCGGATTTTATAAGAGGAACATCCCAGTTTCTTAACATGTGAGGTCTTATCTATGGCCTGCCCTGCGTGACAATATCTCTACTATTCTCTCTAACTCAACTTGAAATATCGGTGATGGTACCCATATTTATTTTTGGACTGACAAATGGCTTTCTAAGCCGCTCTCTTTGGTTTTTAGTTTTCCTTCGCAAGTTCAAAAGTTGTTGACTTCGAAGGTCAGTGATTATATCAGTGACTTCAGCTGGCATCTCCCTGCAGAGCTTCAACTTTGATGCCCTTCCATTTATGAAGATATTATCAGTCCCTATTCATTGCTTCACAGTAGGAGATGCTTTGGCTTGGGATCATTCTTCTTTTGGTTTGTTATCTTCTAAAGACGCTTATGAGTTCCTCAATCCTAGATCTGTGGTTGTCTCTTAGGCTAAGAAGGTCTGGCGATCGACTGTTCCCCTTCAAAATCGTTTCTTTTCTGGAGAGCTGCCCATGATTGTTTGCCTACAGATGATAACCTTAAAAAGCGGGGTTGCACTATGTTCTCCATTTGTTTCCACTGTGGTAAGAATGATGAAACTACTAGTTATTTGTTTCTTAGTTGTACTTTTGCTCAAAAAAATTGGCACTGGCTCCAATCTTCCGTCAACTACTTTATTGATACTTCTAGTATTTTATCTATTCTTTCTGTACTGAATAGTTATTGGAGTGATCAACTCTTGGATGTTTAAGCTGTTGTAGTTATTCATGTTCTCTCCAGCATTTAGTTGAGCGGAAAAAAGTTATGCTTTGATAATAAAGCTATTCCTCTTCAATATGTTCTTCTTCAGATCAAGACCTCGATCAAATTCGCTCTCAAGTTCCTCCTCGCAAGGCCACATATGTACAACACTATGATTGAGCTCTCTATTTTAAAATATTTCTATGTCAGGGACTAAATTATCCCGCGAAAAATTGTTAGAGACGAATTTGGGTCTTTACTCAAACTTTTTTGGCGGATGGCACTGGTTGAAGTCAATGCATGCAAGTTGCAACAAGACAAAAAGTGATGAGAGAGGTGAAGTCGTCAACATTTTTTTTTTGACAGATGTGAAACTCTTAATTGTAAAAACTACGTAAGTTTTCATTTCATCTTTATAATTATCCATTTCTCCTATAAAACTACGTAATTTGCATGATCATCTTCAACTCTTATATAAAGCACTTGTGATATATTTTACGCATCCCAACTTGGAATATTTATTGGTGGTTTCCCATAGAAATGTGAATTTTATGAAAGGGACTCGGAGTGAACTTGTTGTTCCCTCCGGGGTCCAAATCCAAATAAAAATTGGAAATGGCACTACTATGAAAAGTGTGTATTGATGTTATTGGCATATGCAATTTTGGTGAGACAGACAGATAAGTAACGACCATGCATGCACTTTTTCAAAGAGTGAGAAGAAAAGATGAAATACGATTAGAAAACTTACGATAAAGTATATAGATGTTGTTCCTGGAATGATGAAATGAAAGCCCTTAATAAAGATAGGTGGATTTCAATTTATTCTATGTAGTGGGAATGTGGGACAACCAAGTTTTACTCTCAACAAGTTTACTTTTTATATGAAGCATACATTAATTAGATGATATTTTTGGTACAGTCCTTACAACAGGATTAGTGAATTGGTTAACCCCACTTCAATAAAGAACTAGCACTGTGAAACTACAGTCTACAGTGTTCCCTATGAATCACAACAGCCATTGAAACACAACAGATCCCACATTACTTTCTAACCCTACCTGATAAGTAGTAGTAATTCCTTTGTCATATCATGAAAACCGAGTTTCATTGTTCGCACTGTGCGTGTAATGTTTTTTTACACTCACAGTTGATCACAATTCATGGTATAAGTGACATATAAGGTTTATGAGAAGACTCACATATTTTTTACGACATAACAATTTATAATTAGTTGATGGTGTAAAAAATTTATGCACCGACAGTGAATATAAATTAAGAGTGCGTCTAATATAGACCTCTCAGAAAAAATACAAAAGTGACATTTACTATTTTTAGTAAAAAAACAGATTTTATAATAATAAAAAAATATTTTATTAAAACTTACTGAAAATAGGAGGGTCCACCGTTGGACTGGGTCCATATTAAACAACCCCATAAATTAGATCCATTGAAATATATGTTAAAGTTAATGCTATCTTCATTTGTGCAACAATTTAATTTATATACACTGTCGGTGTATAAATGTTTTACACCATCAATCAATTAAAAGTTGACATGTTATTAAAAAGAAGTAAGTCAACTAATAATCACCTTATATATATGTCGCACATATCGTGAATTGTGATAATGTTTGTTTCCGCGGCTACCATCAACCAAATTCACGTCCCACGCAACACTGCAAGTTATAGAGTTGAGATAAACTCATGTTTGGCGGTGTGTGAATGTGAAAACAAACACACGCTAAAATTTGTTACATTGACGATGCGTAACAATTAAACTCTTTGTGCAAAATATAGAAATAAATATTTATTTGAATGAAATTTTTGATTTTGTTTAATTTATTTATGAAGTTTGATGCAAATAATAATTTTAATAAATCTTTATTAACTTGTGTCAAAAAAAAAATTATTAAAAATTGAATGGACAAAAACCACATTATTGAAATAAATATTATTACCGGTATAGTTTGTTCGTGTGTGCGTCATTAAAGAGGAATGAGTGTAAAAAAGCTTTAGAAGTAGATTCCATTTGATCAGCATAATGATTAGTTTGCATGCAAATTTGCGTGACCGATTTCATGGAGACAGGAAGTCTAGGGCGCATAATTTTGTTTGAGAAAAGAGATGAAAAACGGAGTTTGGCAGTGAAAAAATGGATCAGGAGGAATGTTGAGAAATAGAAAGAGACCCTCTTTTTGATTGTGGTAATCATCACAATTTCCACCCACCAATTAGCATTTTTCCCCAAAATTTATATATATTTTCTCTTCTCAAAGTCGACAGACAAATAAAGGAGATCTTGTATGGCGAAATTTGCTTTCTTTCCCTTTCACCATCCTATTCATGTGGGACGATGGGGAAGAGATGTTGGTGCCCCTTTATACCAACCTATCAGGTAATCTATTTTTACTTAAAAAATAATAATTAATTATTACTATCGGTCATAAACCATCCATGTACTTTCATATAAATTATTTTTCAAGAATATTCCCATTTTTTTCTTTCTTTTTACGAATTTGATATCAAAGAGGCATGATAACAAATCACACACACTGAAACTGAGAATGTAGTAGAGGAGGAGAACTTTGTTTCACTATATATATTTCTTCTCAAAATTGATTGAATGAACCATGATACAATGAAAGCCTTTTATAGGCAAGGAGTCCTAGTACAAATTGATAAGCTTAATAATTAAGAAACCAAAGAGGGCGGTGGTACAGCAATCTAGTTGCTTCATGAATTGGTTAATTAATACTAAAGAAAATATCAAGCTTCTTATATTTCTTCCACCTTCTTGATTTAACTACAACAATGCCTCCCTTAAATCAAGCTTTTATCATTCCGAGCATCTTCTTTAATTTGTAGAACAATTCAATCTTCAAAGGCTTCGTTAAAATATATGCAACTTGCTCTTTAGTGGGACAATACTCGATCACCACTTCTTTATCAACTACTAATTCTCGTATCTTGTGATGTCGAATATCAATATGCTTTGACCGTCCATGAAAAACTGATTTTTGCTTGTATCCTTTAGTCACTAACCTCTTTGTAGTGGTCAATCTCACCACTAGGTTTGTACTTTGTCTTGTACACCCACTTCACTCCTATTGGCTTCTTATCTGCTGGCAAATCTGTCAGCTCCCATTTTTTGTTCTTCTCAGTAGCACATATCTCCTCATTCATGGCTTTTCTCCAATTCTCATCACCTAATGCTTCTTCGAAAGTAACTGGCTCACTATCTGCAAACAAAGCAAAGTTGACAACCTCTTCATCAGATAGGTCATTATCGTTACGCACGACATAATCCTTCAGTCTGGACGGTGGCTGGCGTCTCCTTCGTCGTCTGTTGGATAATTCTGGTTCTTCCGGAATTGCACCCCCTTGCTCATTCTCCTCTTCATAATCATTCAGAACGACTATCGGTTTCTTAGATGACCAATCTCACATTCCTCCTTCATCTAACGTCACATGTTGAATTTTCAAAGGAAATAGACGGTTGGATGTCATTCTTACCTTTGCAATGAATTTTCCATATCTGTCAATCAACGTGCAGTAACCATTGTGAATCCGCATGTCGTAACCCTTTTCTGATAGTTGTCCCATACTCAATAGATTGTGATGTAGACCAGGAGCATAGAAAACATCACCAATAAAGTTTTGTGATTTCAACCTGATAGGAATTCGACCTTTCCCCAAAATTGGAATGTTTGAATTATTTCTGAATTTCACGGTAGATTTTACCGTTTCATCCAGATAAGAAAATAACTTTTTCTTTCCGCACATATGGTTTGAACACCCAGTATCCAAATACAAAACATTTTCATCTTCAGAAAATGTATTGCTTGTTAAAAATAAACTTTGGATGTTACCACGATTTTCGTCAGCATCTTGGTACTGGTTTTCGGCCATGTTTGCATGATGTCTGAATCTACAGTTTACAGCTTTGTGTCCAAACTTTCCGCAGTGATAACAATTGAAATTTATCCTCTCCTGGTTGTAACTGCTTCTTCCACTGCCACGATAAGTAGAACCAAAATTAGTTTCACCTCTTCCTTGATTTGGTGGTCTGAAATTGATGTCTCTCCACTCGTTGAAGTTTTCACGTCCTCTTCCTCTGAAATTTCCACGACCTCTGCCTCTATATTTTCCTCTTCCTCAATTGTTGAAATTATCACATCCTTGGCCTTCTCCATTTTGACTGGATTCAACATTGTTGTTGAGATTCACTTGACTCTTCAATGCTTCTTCTTTCACTTTTTCAGTCTTCTCTAATATTTTGTTCACACAGCTTTCAACTATCGTAGTCACCGCATGATCAAATTTCATCGGCATGGTGCGTAGAATTTTCTCCACCACTTTAATTTCAGGGATGTCTTCTCCGTACACCCTCATCTTGTTGACAAGATCTGTAACACGTGAAAAATATTGTTCTATTGTTTCTGAACTAGACATCTCGTACCTTTCATACTCTCTTCGTAGAGACTGCAATTTTGATTTATGTGCCTTTTCAACTCCTTTGTAAGATAGCTTCAAGATATCCCACTCTTCTTTGGCAGTTTTGGCATTTGCTATTTTTCCAAAAACTGAATAATCCACTCTTTGATGAATTTGTGAGAGTAATAGTTGGTCCCTTCTTCGAGCAGGTTCACTGGCTCCTTGTTGTACTCCGGTTTCAACAAAGCTCCAAATATTGTGAGCTTTTAAATGTGTGGACATCAATATCTCCCAGTAACTATAATCAAGTTTCCCATCTAACTTGGGACCGGACCAAACAATATTGAAATTGGTCGCCATATCTCTCTCTCAAATATACCAAAAATTTGGTAGGGTGAGAACTATCTCTCGTTCCTCACACACTCAAAGTATTTTTGACACTCACACACTTGCAGGACCTTCCTGCTCTGATACCAATTTGATATCAAAGAGGCATGATAACAAATCACACACACTGAAACTGGGAATGGAGTAGAGAAGGAGAACTTTGTTTCACTATATGAATTGAAGCGATAATGGCTGAATTCAGTTGATCGTGGCAGTAAGACCACTCTGCCACTTACAATATCCCGTCGCGTATTTAAGCCGTATACAAATGATTCTACCCGCCGCTCAATGGGAATAGCACTTCAAGGTGTCTCGCAAGGTGCATTCACCTTACGTGGGTCACCAACGATGGTCGACAAGTGAACAACAGCCACACACGTCGCTTCTAGCCCAGATTTTGGCTTAGAGGTGTTCAGTCATAATCCAATGCACGGTAGCTTCGCACCACTGGCATTTCAACCAAGTGTGATGACCAATTGTGCGAATCAGCGATTCTCTCGTACTAGGTTGAATTACTATTGATACACTGTCATCAGTAGGGTAAAACTAACCTATCTCACGACGGTCTATTCCCAGCTGTAATCACATTCTCATTAATCACTAGTCTGAACTTAGTTAGAAGATCCATTATGCTTTTGTCCTCTTCCCATTTGACCCATAAAGCATGAGTTTTGTTCGGGTGTTGGGTGAGGTTTAAGCCTGAAGAATCGTCCCATCAAAGTTTAGGAAGGAGTTTGGGTCAGGTATTACCGGTCACAATTTGTCCCAGACTCGTCCAGTGTCGATTCGTTTTTGTATGTGATGAGGATTTCATAAACAAAATACTCAAATTGGAATCCATGCTAGGTTAGTTACTAATACACTATTATAAAGTCGTATTTATTTTAGATACAATTGTCTGGTGATCCACCATTGCATTCAATTGGACACATGAATTCTACGTTTCCTATACTAAGATGGACCATATGACTTGGCATATGTTTGTTTTCACAGCTGGGAGGGGTCAATTGCGAGTCTAGTGAAACTATACAGTTTGTAGCTTTCACCATGGAAACAGTGCTTTCCAAACATACGCTTAGTGAGTATTTGCATCCACATTTATTTTTATTTGACGCACGTCGAGATGGAAGCTACGACTACGAGTTGTAGTTTTTGTCTCACCGTGCATTGGGACATGAAAATATCCAAAACCACTGTGGTTCCAAATAGCTTAGAATTAGTCAATGTAGCCCAATTAGCTGCATAATGCTATTTTACCACATCTTCTTTTACGTATTCAAACAACCATGTAGCTAGCTAGCTAGCTATAACAAGAATATTTCGTCACATCATATCACAGAAAAGTTTATTAATTATTCCATTGACCCAAACAGAAAACAGTGGAACAATACCATAATTACTATTTTTATCCTACAGAAAACAACACCACAAATTCTTAAACTTTTTTGTTTAGGCCAAAACGGGACGAGAAAAACAGGTCTCTCACCCAAAGGGGAGACCAAGAAAGCACAGCAAATAAACCAGTCATGTGACCAAAAACAATTTGCTTAGGTGGTTTAGTTGCTAAAACTTTACTCACACCATGTCTAGCAAAAACTCGGTGGGTTTTAACGTCCACAACCCTATGTAGTTGGGTATCGGTCCACAAGCACTTTTGACCTGTTTTCACAGGTTTTCCGGTTTTTTAAGTAAACCACGTTATTACCAATGGAGCTCATTACTTTAAAAATTACAAAAAAGACCCATCGTCTTGTACGCTTGCCTTCAAGACCCATCGTATTCTTTGTTTCAATCAATAACTACGTTGCGGAAAAGCATTAGCTTGTTGCTTTCGTATTAACGCTAAACAAGTGAAAGAATATTCAGTTTCGTTTTGTTGCTGATGACATGGTTGTGGTTTAAAAAAAAAGAGGAATCTAAAATGGGGAAAAAGAAGATTCAGTCTCAGATATTGTTTTATTTTAGATCTGTAGATTTAGTTTAAGTAGTGTGTTTGACTCGTTTCAGATCTCAAATTATGAAGAAGATGGCTAACGTTTTGAAGATGGGTATCGTTTCAGATTCTGTTTCGGATCTGAATGTAGAGCTGGTGATTACTATCGATCTGATTTAGAGTTGGTTTTTTCTTAATTATTTCTCGACTTTTTTTAAGACAATTATGCAATTAAAAATTGGGAGACCACAAGTACAAGGAATTTTGCTTTTTTATATTAGTAAAGGAAAGCTCTATCGGTTGTTAATTTGTTTATCAAATAATCGTCACGGTGATGAAGTTTGTAGTTCTTAATTTGTCACTTTGTTGTTCATGGGACCAGCTTTAATGCATTTGGGTAAAGATGGATTTGGTAAGCTAGCTAATGTTAAGGTGAGGAAGATGATGAGCACAGGTTGCAGCGATGAGAGAGGAGGAGGGTTGGGGAGGATAAGTTGGATTTTTTATTTTCAATAAGAAATTATTTAAAAAATGAAGATGAATATTTTTAATTTTTGAAAAAATTTAAATCAAAATGAGGTGGATGATATTTTAGACAGTCAGGTAAGCATGACTAATGTACACGTCAACAGTGTTAACAGAGTTGGATGGAGATTGACAGAAAAGAATTTATGAGCCAAAAATTTAAAATTTAAAGGACTGATTTGAGACAAAAATAAGTTAAATGACCAAATTATTCTTAAAATTAAGTTAAGGGACTCTCAAACAATTTAGCCAAGAAATAGTCAAAAAATATATTAATTCAAATTAAATAATGAGTCACAAGTATATATGCCACATAAGCATAAATTAAATAAAAATATGAGTCAAATGATGACTAGACATTTTTAACAGAGTTGGATAGAGACTACGGAAAAGAATAACAATGCTAAAAATTTTAAGGCTTAAATAGTGATTAACCCTGCAAATATCAACTTTATCCATATACCCTTGTAAAAAGAAAAGTTTTAAAATAAACCTTGCAAATATTAATTGCTTACAATTACCCCCCTGCTGTTAGTTAGAGTTAACAGAGTTAACTCTATGCTGGCCACAAGCAACACCTCTTACAATAGCGTTTATGGATTTCAAACACTTCTGAAAATCCTCTAATTTTTTGCTCTGTATGAAATGGCAGACATGCATATCATTAGGCATATTGTTACAGAGATGATGCCTTCTGCTCAAGAATCTTGGAGGCGACGTATCAACGAATGATGAATAAAGGAAGTGGGGCCGGCCTAATCCTAGAGAACTCGGAAGGCCTAATGATAGAAGTTTCCTTGCGTTTTGAATTCTCCACCTCCAACAATCAAGCCGAGTACGAAGCATGCATAGCCGGCTTGAAACTGGGCTCGGACTTCGGTCAAAGGATTCGGCAGATTTGGTCAGGAGGTGCGACACTTGCCAGCGATACGCCGACGTACACAACGCTCCACCAGCCGAGCTCACTTCCTTGTCGGCATCATGGCCTTTCTCCCAATGAGGTATAGATCTACTCGGCCCCTTTCCCATGGCTAAAGGCGGGGTTAAGTTTCTCATCGTTGCAGTCGACTACTTTATTGTTCGGTCCTGGAATTCGGCAGTTACCTCGTCCGAGGAGCTTGAAGGGATCCACCTCTCGAGACTCAGCGATTGTTGTCGGTGCTTGAAGATTCTACTCGGCAGCTCTGAGTTGTGGCCATGCTTCTCAACAAACGAAGATGAAAGAAGATAGAAGAAGAAGGACAATGGAGTGACGATGGTTTGTGAGAGAGAACAAGAGTGAATGACTAATGAATGAAGAAGAAGATATGAACCCTAACAACATCTACGTGTCATGCCAATGTGGAATCCATTTGTCATCCTACTCAGCATAGAGTTAACTCTGTTAACTCTAACTAACAACAGGGGATAATTGTAAGCAATTAATATTTGCAAGATTTATTTTAAAACATTTCTTTTACTGAGGGGGTATATGGATAAAGTTGATATTTGCAGGGGGGTAATCACTATTTAAGCCAAATTTTAAACATAAATGACCAATTTGGGTGAGACTGAAAGAGGGAGAGTGATATTGAGTAAAAGAGAGTGAGGGAGAGTGAGATTAACTAAGGGAGAGTGAGAGAGAGTGAAGGAGAGTGAGGGAGAATTAGGCAGTGAGACCGGACTGAGAGAGAGAGTGAGGAAGAGTAAGACCGAGTAAGAGAGAGTGAGGAAGAGTGGAGACCGAGTGAGATAAAGTGAAGAAGAGTGGGAGAGAGAGAGAGAGAGACTGGCGAGGAGAGTAAGACTGAGTAAGAGAGTGAGGGAGAGTGAGACTGACTGAGGGAGAGTAAGAGAGAGTGAGTGAGAGTGAGATAGAGTGAGGGACAATTAGAGAGTGAGACAGAGTAAGAGAGTGTGTGAGGGAGAGTGAGACTGAGTGAGGGAGAATGAGAAAGAGTGAGACTAACTGAGGGAGAGTGAGGGAGAGTGAGATAGAGTGAGGGAGAATTAGAGTGAGAGTGAGATTGAGTGTGAGAGAGTGAGACTGACTGAGGGAGAGTAAGACTGAGTAAGAGAGAGTGAGACTGAGTGAGATAAAGAGAGGAAGAGTGAGACTGACTGAGGGAGAGTGACGGAGAGTAGGACTGAGTAAAAGAGAGTGAGGGAAAGTGAGGTAGAGTGAGGTAGAGTGAGGAGAGACCGAGAAGAGAGAGAGAGAGAGAGAGAGAGAGAGTGGAGAGGAGAGAGAGTGAGAGTGAGGGAGAATTAGAGAGAGTGACACCGAATAAGAGAGAGTGAGAGAGAGTGAGGGAGAGTGAGAGTGAAGGAGAATTAGAGAGAGTGAAAGAGAGTGAGGGAGAGTGAGACTGGCTAAGCGAGAGTGAGGGAGAGTGAGACTGAGTAAGAGAGAGAGAGAGTGAGGGAGAGTGAGAGTGTGAGACCTGGCGAGGAGAGAGAGTGAGGAGAGTGAGACCGAGTAAGATTGAGTGAGATTTTTAGTGTGAAAGAGAGAGAGAGAGAGAGAGAGAGAGAGTGAGAGAGAGAGGAGAGAGACCGAGTGAGATAGATTAAGGAGGAATTAGAGAGAGTGAGACTTAGTAAGAGTGAGTGAGATTTAGTAAGAGAGCGGGAGAAGAGAGAGTGTGGTGATCGAGGGAGAGTGAGACCGAGTAAAGAGAGAGAGAGAGAGAGAGAGGAGAGAGTGACTAAGCTAACAGAACCATGATGGACACGCCACATGGATATTTTAATTATCCACCTGGCCTGCCAACTCACTTCTTGTCATCAGAGTACCCTTCACCGGCGACCACTCACTCTGCTGCCAGATGAGAGGAAGAAGATGATCAGTTTTTTTTTGAAATTTTTTTTTTAATAAAATGTGAATAAAAAAACAAAATTTAATAAAAAAAACACATGGATATTGAAAAATTGTGAATGTATTAGCTAATTTGCCACGTAGATTAAAAAAAATACACGTGTAAAAGCCATCTCAATTTCTCATTATTTCGATCGGCGTGATTTAACACCAAGGACTAATAATGAAAACAGACAAATAATGTGGGGACCAAAATGCCTATTTCGTTAATGTAGGGACTAAACTTAGAAAGACTTAATTTTGTAGGGACCAAAAACATATTTTACCCTATAATAATTAATCCACTTACTAATGTTTTTTAATTACATTAACTGATTTTTTCAAAAAAAAAAAAAGGAATTTTATGAATTAAATGTTTTTTTGGGGGAAAAAAAGGAGTGGGTAAAATTAGGTTGCAAGGTACTTGAATAAAATAATTAACCTATTTACTAAAGTTTTTTAATTACAATTACTGATTTTTTTAAAAAAAAAAACTCATTTATTTGAATTTAATATTTTTTTTTGTTGGGCCCATTTCATAAATTTCAGTTTTTCGTAAGACCAACAATGCAAATAGTAAAACAATGGCTAGAAACCATTACAACCTTTAACCGGTAATGAATCTTGTCCGTTCAATATAATACTAATATATCAATGGTTTTATATGCTACGGGGACCGGTACCCAATTAATGATGATTGTGGACCTTAAAATCCACCCAAAAACTCTACCATCCATTGCTTTATCACCCTGAGAAGCTCTAGCTCTCTCCGCAATAACTTCTTTAAAATCCTTATAAAGTTTCCATTCATAATTCCCCAATCTCTCCAAATTAGCCTTCCCCAAATTTGATCTAACAGAACCAGGCAAAACTAATATAACATTAATCCCAAATGGCTTCAATTCTAACCTTAAACTATTTGACATTGCATGAATTGCAGCTTTTACTAGCACAATAAGATCCTGCCCATGGGGTTGACACATTTCTTACAACACTACCAACATTTACTATGTTCCCACTTCGTTGTGTTGCCATGTGAGGCACCACATGTTGCACCATTCTTAGTTGCCCCAAAGTGTTAATTTCATAAGCTTTTCTAATAGTATCAAGTGATAGATAACTCAGCTAAAGGCCCCGTGCAACCAATTCCAGCGTTATTAATTAGAATATCAATGCGACCGTGTTTTGATATTATAGTTTCTATAGCTGAAGTCACACTTTGATCAGAACACACGTCAAGCTCAAGTGTTTCAATGTTGTCTGATTCTGATTTCAAATCTGACATGTCTTGAGGCAAAGACAAAGCAATTTTTCTCAGCAAATGCTTTGCAATACTCATAGCCAATGCCACCTTTAGCACAACCAGTCACAAGAACGATACTCATTGCTCTAATTTGTTGAATGAATTATGCATGCTTAGTGTTTTCTTTCTCTTATATAAATATGGATGGAATCAAAAATACAATAGTAACAAAACAAGGACACTAATTTTAATTAATATCAGATTGTCCTATGTTTATGTTTTTGATAATAATTAATTTTAATTAGGGAATATTCTTTGCACTATATGCTTCTTTCATCTTGGATTGGCCGTCTGGCCAGCTATGTTGGGGTTGATTTCTTTATGGCTGCAGTGTGATGGGGATGTCATGCATCATGTCACTTTCTGCTACACATTTTGCAACAAGCATGGCTCTATATACACAAGACGTTTTCAGCTTTTATTGAAAGCCACTGGGAAGCATTTAACAATGTGGTATGCTCTAATAGTACAAATTTGATTCTCCATGTACTACAAAATAAACATATAATACAACTTATAGAAAATGCTTGGGAGGTTCTTAATTAACTACAGAAATTAATGTGACAATTATCTTGTTAAGTTTGTAAAGCAAAATAGTAATAGAAGTGTATTATTTAATAATCGTGTCATTGCTCATTAGAAATTACTTCATTTGCCAAATGAACCAATTCTAGTATGAGATTGATTGGTACATGACTACCTAAAGCATGAACCTAGGATTGTTTAGTTTCACAAGTGTGAAAATTTCGCCATTAATAATGTGAACAGAGGAAAATTGCATTTTGAAAAGCAATCCCGTTATGTTGATTAATTCCCGTGGGAACATGGAATCAAGTCAACAGAAAAAGTGAAATTGGATAGCAACTAATCTGATTGCCATCCAACCCTGTTAATGCATGAGAAGAAAAATGTCCTTATGCATGTGAACTTTCTCTTTCTAAGGGCAAGAATTTAAGTAAGCCTTTCAATGAACCCAATGGTATTTTACTCTGCAAACCCTTAGTCCCCATTACTCTCTTTTTTACTTTCCTTTACCCCACGCTCAGTCCATTTCCTCTCTCTTTCTTCCTTCTCTGGCATTAATGTTGCATGCATGTCGTACTCTTGGATGAGAATCTCTTTTATGACTACTTTGCTGACCACAACATTCAGCATTTCCTTTTCCTTTTTACCCTCATTTTACTTACAAATATCCAATGAAATTGTACTGTCTAGTGTCTATAATCTATAACTTATGGTATAAAATCTATTCACGGATCTATCATAGTTTTGTTATAGGCAAAACGACTACCTAGTCTAGATTAACTCTAGCCCTGCTGTGGAGACTTAACTAGATTTTCTTTCACAAGGAGAGAGAAGCTATAAGATACTGAATGAAATTTAGACAAAGGAAAGAAAAAAACAACTAAGATGAGACCATTGCGTCCTACTAGTAATTTATTAAAGCCTATCCAAAACCAAACTATTCACATTCCTAGGATTTTGAAAGAGACTTAAAGAAGTGCAAAGCAGGGGAATCCCCTTGTATTTCCAATGAACATTTGGTGGGATGGTCGCTTGGGAATTCTTTCAATTAAAAACAGAAAAAAGCCAAAGCTTTTGTCACACATTACAGGTAGCTGTCATATATCCGCAGCTAGCAAGTCTACAACAAGAAGCCAAGAAGGTAGTTTTTTTACTGAATGGATAATGAACTTTTATTTAAAATTTAAAATAATCATAAAAAGATTAAACACCAATATAGTCACACCCAAAATTTAATTATCAATTCACTATAGGTCAATCTATTATGCTCATGCTCCAAAGGCGGACTTCCCTATTGAACCTAATGTAACAGGTAAGCAACCGGCTATGTAGAACCCAATTTCTTTTCATAAAATAAATAAATAAATAATCTCTAATCTTTATAGTCGCATCAACGGTGAGGCGTCAACTAAAGCCCTCGACGGTGAGGGAGCAAAACAGGGATTACGAGTCGTTGAATTGATTAGCCCTATTAGAAGATCTTAGGATGCTTTGGAGATCTCTTCAATTGCACCTCCATATTGAATATATTTTCCGTCTTCTCTTTCACTTTCTTCCATCATTGATTCCTCTCGTTGGAGATCTCTTCAATCGCACGTCCCTCTCCTTCCTTTTCGGCCACCGACTCTCCCTCCTCATTAGTATTTTAAAAAAAACAGCCATGGGAAATCAAATAAAATGTAGCTAATTGGATGATAAAAACTAACTGGATTTTTTTTCACCCCCCTCCTTATCTCACACCCCCATAAATACCATTTTGAACAAAAATACCCCTAATTTTACACAAAATTTCGAAAATACCTATGCTTTTGGTGAGGGGTTGTTGGATTTCTGATTTACTCATAGATAGGTAAATCCAGGTTCACATTTTATGAACCGAATTTACCCGAATTTTTGTAAATCAGAAAATCCAAAACTCCCCATGGTTTCCCGGATTTACTCTCAGGTAGGTAAATCCAGGTTCACAATTTATGAACCGGATTTACCTACGTATGAGGTAAATCCGAAATCCAACAAACTCCTCATTGAGTTTCGGATTTACCTCATGTAGGTAAATCCAGGTTCATAATTATGAACCGGATTTACCTACTTTATGAGGTAAATCTGGAAATCCCAAATATCAGAAAGTTAATTATTATTTTTAAAAAAACAGAAGGTATTTCTGGAATTTTTGGTAAAATGGGGGTATGAGAGATAAGGAGGGGGTGGAAAAAAAACCCAAACTAACCCAAAACAAAAACAATTCAAAACCTTTTTAACTCAGTTGGATGATAAGAAAGAAAGAATAATCAAATGAGTTTTTTTTTTTTAAAAAAAAATCAAATTATAGAGATGAAGCAAAACATGATGATCTTGTGCTTTGTTCCCTAATGAATATGGTGTCTTCTGCTATCACAATAACCACTAAACGCAGGCATCACCAACCCAAACGAACAAATCCAAATCACTTTATTACAATTTTTTTAATTATAAAATAATAAATTATAAAGTAGATATTAGCCTACTATAATAAGTCATATTCAAAGGGATCCAGTATTGTACCCTTTTTTGGGGGTGCATATTAGATATAAACACCTACTATAATTTTTCCTCTAAGAGAATTGGATAATGCAAAAACTTACTTCTTATAGTTTCAGACTTCCACACATCCACTGTTGTGAGGTTTCCTCTTTCGCACATCTCTTTTGTTCAACTTGAACAAAAGAATGCTCAACCTAACCTAACTGGTTTAGATCCGTTAATGTGCCTCTGCACTCATTTTACCCGGTGACATTAATTATGAGGTTAATCATGAGATGCATTTTAAGGTAAAGTCGCCTTCATTTGAAACAGTGATCAAAATCGGATTCTACTAGCCATTTTTCATGTGGAATATTACATTGCATGCATGGTAACACACTACTAAACTATAGCGCCAAAAGAAGGGGTAAAAATATATGGAGGAAACCTAAGATTTTTAGATGTTTGTACTGTTTTCTAATCACAGCTTTTGAAAAAACTAAATGACGGAAAATAGATAATATGAATAAACAATACACATCTCATTTTGTGATGAAAAAACAGTACAAGTTGCACTTAGGGAACAACATCTAAGTTTTTCCAATAGCCCAACTCATTGCTACTCTAACCATTTCAAATCGGCTAGTAAGAACTCTTAAATGAAATCATTTGAAAGACTCAAATTAGCAGCACGTCTTCTCCCAAATTCTCTAATCTCAAATAAACTAAAAATGACCTCGATCGTCGATCATTTTTATCCTTATAAAAATTCCACAACCACATGATATAACACATAACAGAGTCGGATAAAGGACCAGCTTGAGGATAAGTGCATGAAATAAGGCCAAGTATCACCACAAGAACCCAGCTTGAGGATAAGTGCATGATATAGGGCCAAGTATCACCACGACAAATCCCCATATGCCTCAACAGAAAAAAGAGTTTGACCTTCCCAGATAGAGCAAGATTAAAAGGGAAGGTCAACAGAGTAATCATACAGTTACAATAAAATTACCTGTTGGTCCAAAGAACAATTAGGAAGGATCAAAACAAAACCTACACACAAACCAAACAAGAACTGACAGCAACACTCGAACAGAACAGGACAAATAACTCGATTGCACATAAACCAGAAAACTTACACGCAAACCAGAACAAAGATATGACAGAAAATAAGCTCACAATGTAGCAGCGTAACAGCCAAGAAATTGCAAACGCAGAAAACCAGAATTGAAGAATCGCCAACAGCAGAAATACAATTGTAACAACATTTAATAAGAACAGAATTAAGCTGAAATGCAGAACACGGAAGTAGCACAGAACCAGAAACGTGCATGACGAAATTAAAACCAGAAACGGTAAAACGCGACAGTTGAATCATCACAGAGATGCATAAACGAGAATAAAACAGAAACATGAATTATGTAGTAAAACGTAGCAGCAAAAAAAAACAACAAAGGGGAGAAGAAAACCAACACACAAGATTATTTACGAGGTTCAGTCCAAATTGACCTGCATCCCTGGAAGAGAGTAGCTCCTTCCCCATCTTTCAAAGAATTTGGATCAAGATTACTATTACTATTACTATTGAAAAAAGTAAAACGAGAGAGGAATATGCTAAATATTGTGTTTTGACTACACCACAGTCTGAATACAGACTTAAGAGCAATAATTACAGGATTATTTTACTCCTAATAACACGGTATGATATGCCTAATTGCTAGACTGCACAATATATCATATGCACAGAGTTTGTTACATATATAATTGATTTGAGGACGTCTTAGAGAATCAGTGAAGACGTACACCAATTGATTATTAGAACTGACAAAGCTAGTGGTGATGTCTCCAGATTCCCTCTTCTCCCTGACAAAATGAGAATCTATCTCAACATATTTAGTCCTCTCATGAAAAGCAAGGTTAGAAGTAATATGTAATGTCAGTTGATTATCACGAATTAGTGTCATGTGCATAACCTCCTAATAACACATAATGATACTGCAATATCTAGACAGGTGAGATAGTTTAACTTCCAAACCAATCTCTTGAATCTCCAGCGACCAGAAAGGTGGCTCCCTTGATTGGTTAGAAGTTAGAGAGTTGGATCCATAGGAGTGTCAACTGGGTTGATATTCAACAAGCCCGTCTCCTCAAAAATACTCAAAGCATATTTCCTTTGTGAAATCACTAAACTATCCTTGGATTAGACCACCTCGATACCCAATGAGTAAATGATTTTACCAAGGTCTTTAGTTTGAAACTGATGGCAGAGATGCTACTTTAACAAGAGTATGCCTTGTCGATTGCTACAAGTTACTACAATATCACCCACATAAACAATCAAATAAATACATAGTTGGGCAGAATGGCGATAAAGGACAAAGTTGTAAGTTTCACTACAAGTTATACTCAACTTCTCACTACAATGTTGAATTTCCCATACAAAGCTCGTACGGAGTGTTTAAGACCATAAAGTGACCTGTGAACCAGACAAACCATGGTAGAGGACTCTCCTTCAGCAACAAACCCGAGTGGTTGCTCCATATACACTTCCTCTTCAAGATCGCCAAGCAAAAAGGCATATCAATGTCATGTGACAAAGTTGTAAGTTTCACTACAAGTTATACTCAACTTCTCACTACAATGTTGAATTTCCCATACAAAGCTCGTACGGAGTGTTTAAGACCATAAAGTGACCTGTGAACCAGACAAACCATGGTAGAGGACTCTCCTTCAGCAACAAACCCGAGTGGTTGCTCCATATACACTTCCTCTTCAAGATCGCCAAGCAAAAAGGCATATCAATGTCATGTGATAAAGAGAGGAGCAGACGAACAAACACCATTTTGGCCATATGTTAGAAATGGTCACTGTAATCCAACAAGAATATGAGTTTATCATTTGCCATCAAACGAGCCTTAAAGCGACCAATCTTACCATCAGACCCAACTTTGATCCTATAAAGCCAACGACAACCAACCAAAGACTTTCCAAGAGGTAGAGGGAAGACAACGATCTCGGTGTTCGCATCAACAGTATAAGCGGACGCCATGACTCGGTCACGAGAGAGAGAGAGAGAGAGAGAGATTCCAAATAGGAGAGGTACAATGTTTTTTGCACTCGAATTTAGGTACTTGTTGGTCTAAACAAAAAAATATGATGGAATTAAAACCAGAACAGTGATTTGACTGTGGCGCCAGAAAACCTCGTCTGAAAGCTGCCAGACGCACCTCCATGCGTGGTGGGCGATTGGGAAAAAATCGCCGAAAAAGAAAAGTGTGTATGGTAACCGGTTTGCAGATGCTTTGTGGGTTTTGTACATTGGGAGATTCTGCACATGATAGTTAGCGGTGAACGACTGCAAAAGAATGAAAGTAACTCTGGAAAAGTGGAGACACAGATGCGTGAAGTTCAAACTGGAAGGAAGAACCTCTTTCCAAAAAAAAAATTGACAAAAAGGACAGTGGTTGTACCGGAAGCACGGTTTAGGGTTTCCTCTCTTTAGGCTCTAGACACCATGTTGAAATTGAGAAAATGAGAGAGAAAGAGACATGTGCTGGATACCATGTGTTTTGACTACACCACGAGGTCTCAACATATATGCTTAAAAGCAATAATTAGAAATTACAAATAATTTTAGGATTATTCTACACCTAATAACATGATATGATATGCGTAATTACTAGACTGTACAATAAACACCGAGATCCTATCCTATTTTAAACACAAAATTGAGAACTCTTGGTTTTCGGCCCTTTCAGTGTTCAAGATGAACATACAACAAGATCCCAAGTGTTTCAATCTCTCAATGTTCTCTCAAAACTCATGATCCCGATTTTCTTCTCACTCTCGATTTCCCTTGTTTCTTCCCTCTTGATGCCTAGGGAAGAAAAAGACAAAGACGCAAACCACTGTTACTGATGCCGAGGGAAGAAAAAATGTCTGTCTCTATAATAACCCATAAGCCTTAGTAGAGAAGAATAATAGAAAGACCCAACTAGAGAGCAAAGGCCCAAGGTGCCTAACTGATTTATGATTCACACACACCTCACATTACCCTTACTGTTATTTTGAGTCTTTAGGTAAATACCAATTTACAACTTCATTATAATCATTCATAATGATAAACAGTTGAGCAGGCAGCTTACATATGTGACAATAGCTATGTGTCAAAAAAAAAGTCGAGTTTTCTTACAGTATAATTGAGTTCAAAATAAACTATATAACTTACAATATATTTAATAGATTAAATTTTACAATATATATATATATATATATATATATGATTTTTTATCATATCCACAGCTTATAATATGTTGCCGAGTGTATGATTCACAGTGAATCCTATTCTACTAACAACTCTTTTTAAACCAATCATTCCTAATGCTATGCAAAATCACAATTTAATAAAGTACCGTGTTAGGCAACAGGAGCTTTGCAGCAGACATCAAAAACATCATCTAAGGGGGCGTGATCACCTGTCCCTTCATCTTTCCATGCATATAATAGCTGTTTTCCTCTAAAGACAAACATCCCTCCCTGACAAATAAGACTTGATCAATTTAGGGAACGCAAATTGTGAGTTAACATGAAGTTTGCTTTCATTCTTTTGCTACCAGATTAATATATCAAACCTGCTGCAAAACACCACTTCTATCGTCTGGAGTGGCTTCTATCGTATAGTTCTTTACAGCTTTCTGCAAAGCATCAAATCTAAAAACACCTTTGCCTGTTAATATAAATTTTAAAGTCAAAAACATATATTTAGCAGTATGTGAAATGAAAAATGTGTGGCAACAGACACATGCGCACATGCATGATCAAAAAAGTCAGATGTAAAGCTTACACTGGCTGGGTTGAAGAAAGTTCGGCCAAACCCATAGTAGAGGTTCAAAATATCATATGCCTAAAAGAAGGCAGAATTGGTTAGCACACACATTTACAAGAAGATGAGTTCTAATGAGTAAATATTCAACATGCTATCCACACATTACCTTGCGATCAGGATCCGCATATAGGCAATCCATTGGAAATGGTAACTGAGCATACAATATCCATTCAAAAAAATATATATCAGTTATGACATCAAATATATGTTTATACCAAAAGTATACAAATAATTTACATAAAAAGTCTAAAAATTTCAGATATGTTAAAGTATAGCAATCCATATTCTTTGCCAGATCAACGTAACAATGACCATCAGCTAACTTGAAACACAAATGGAGCCTTCAATGAGATGACAAAGAAGGACAAAGAAATTACTCGTCCAGCAAGAATACGGGCTTTCTTTGGATCACCAACACCAATTGCAATTAGTTTGACACCAGCTGAATCAAACCTTGGTTTGTATTCTTTCAAAGCTGAAGCCAATTCCCAGCTTAGAACAAGAGCAAACAATCCAAAGTAAGCAGAACTGTCATTTAAACAAGTCTTTATCGACAAGCAAGCCCAGAGTTGAAGATCATTTACCAGCATGGGCATCCAAAGTGCCTCAAAAGGGCCACCACAGCTATTCCCTGCAAGAATTAAGACTAATCACCCTGCTCAAAAATCAACCTATAATTTGCACACTCCATACCGTAGTTACCAACCAACAAATGCATGTTAGTTCAAAGCCCGTATATGAACAAAAACACAAGGTGTTATTAATCTATAATATTCTATATTCTAGAAAGTAGAAAGCACAATCTTAGGGTAAAGATAAAGGATTTTATACATAAATAGAAATGTAAACATGATTACCTGGTCCTGATTCAAGAGATCTTTGAACATGACAGGCTCACCTTCGGCGGTGAAAATGGTAACGTCGCTAAGGTTTTCTGCGATGGTGGGACTGTACTCCGTACTAGAAGCTCTGGTAGAAACACCTTGTTTGCGGGTGACAGCAAATGAAGCCTTTGAGGTCATCAATTTGGGGGAGTAATGGACAATTGCGGCGGGGGTAGTGCGAGAAATTAGGGGTGAGATAGATGAATGAAAAGGTAATAGCAGAGATTGCAATGTTGCGGCCATGGCTTCGTTCCGATTCGAAATCGAGATGATCCCTAGAGTGAGAGTAGATTATCCAACCCTGTCACTGTAGATTAGAGCGAGAATGTCACTCGAAACTGCACATGTGCTATGCAGCGAGCCACAGATGTTTTCCGTGGCGGGAGCGCTTTTCTTTTCGGGTAAATAGTTATTTTGGTCTATGAAAGTGTAACTCGCTGTCAATTTGGTCCCTGAATCGAGTGAAAATGCAAAATGGTCCCTGAAAGTGTAATCCGTCTGTCACGTTAGTCCCTCCCGTTAATGTGTGTCGTTAACTTCATTAATTCATCTGTTACTGTCAGTTTAGTCCCTGAAAGATGTCACTTACTGTCAATTTGATCCCTGAAATATATACGTGAATTTGTTTTAGTCCCTCGAATCTTAAGTTACTTCAGCAAAATTTTAAAATGGCTGATTAAAGACGCCAATAGACTCATGGACTACATAGATCTATTGTAATTGGAAAATCGATGGTTAAGGGTGACCTTATTTGCTTCAAGAAAATCAATCAGCATAACTTCGTATAATCATTGATCTATATTGAAATTAGATAGCAATTGTAATTTTTGATGTTAATTAGAAAGCTTCCACTACTGTTGAACTTAATAAATTACGGTTATTAATTCTAATTTCTCTTTGTTTACGATGAATTTTATTTTATTTTATTTCAAAGATTAAAATAATATTTTTAAAATATAAAAGTCGTGTGGCATTCCAATGTGGCTTGCCACATAAGTTAATAGAACTCCACATCAGATTTGATTTTGACAAATTAGGGAGGGACGTTGATTTTAGGATATTCAACACATGAAGTGATTTGATTCGGATTGAATCAATAAACACTCCTAATAAGTAATGAAGGTAACAAATCAAAGTAAAAAAAATATAATACAGTTGCAAGGTCCTGTTAACTAGCCTAGCAAAGTCAAGACACAAATTGAGCAAAGGCTAGTAAATTCTGGTTTAAAATTTTGCTGAATTAACTTAAGATTCGAGGGACTAAAATGAATTCACGTATATGTTTCAGGGACCAAATTGACAGTAAGTGACATCTTTTAGGGACTAAACTGACAGTAACAGACGGATTAACGAAGTTGACGACGCACATTAACGGGAGGGACTAACGTAACAGACGGATTACACTTTCAGGGACCATTTTACATTTTCGCTCGATTCAGGGACCAAATTGACAACGAGTTACACTTTCAGGGACCAAAATGACTATTTACCCTTTTCTTTTCTCCACGCCAATAAACCGAATATCAATATCGGTATTCTTTCTTTCCTAAAAAAAACATATTAAGGCTAAATTGGTCTCTCACAATTTTCTTGCCCGACAAATTCGTTCATGATGAATTTTTGAGACCAATTAGTCTCTCACATTTTCAGAATGAGTCATGTTAGTCCCTTTGTCACTTCAGTGGTCAACACATCATCTAACGCCTCTTACGTGGCTGTTATGTGCTACCATGTCATGTTAACTAACATGTAATTCACTATTTAGGTTTAAATTAGTCTCTAGCTTGACAAATTTGAAAACATTAAAAAAATCGACAAATCAATCCCCGCACATTTTGGGACAAGTCAATCCCCGATAATCCACAAAAGTGACAGAGGGAAAAAATGAAGAATGAAGAAAGAAAAAAAAAACAAATAATGGATCAAAACGAAAAAGGCGTTCACGTTGATGCTCCCTCTATCTCCTTCTGCATTTGGAGGTGTTGAAATGGTTTCTGGTTTTCAGAAACCACTCTAATAGAGAAGACGACGTTCAAGTGAGGGACCAATTCTCAAAGACCAAATTGTCCCCTTTTAAAAATTTCATAATATGTCAAGTGAGGGACCAATTTTGGCCAATGTTAGCTACTAAAGACACAGAGGGACTAGTGTGCCCCATTTTGAAAATGTGAGGGACTAATGAGTCTTGAAAAAATTGTCAGGGACGAATTTGTCCAGTGAGAAAATTGTTAGGACCAATTTGAGTCATTAGTCGAGAAAAAATGGGTATTCTTCTGTTCTTTTTAAGGGAAATTATTTTATTTTTTTAATGTATGTTAATGTTGTATAATGTTATGTAAAGAAAACCAAATTACTAGGGATTGTTGAATCGACTTATTCAGGTTTATCTACTAGTATAAGTACTTATGAGACTGTTTGAGAGAGCTTATAGAAACAACTTATGACATGTTTATAAGTTGTATTCACCTAATTTTCATAACTTTCCCAAGATAGCTTGATTATGATAACAACTTATAGCTTATAGAAAAATATTTTAGTATTATTTTATCATTTATTATAGAAACAATTTATGCATAAGCTCTTATATGATAAATGGTATTGCATAACCGCTTAATTAAATTGTTTATCCAAACAATAGTGGCATTATTATCTTGTGGCATCTCTACTCTTGATTAAAACTAAAAAAAGAGACTTTAATACATGTTCAGAACGGAACTCACTGAGAGAAAATCGTACCTCACAGTGATGATGGTGAGATAGAAGCCTAAAATCCGAGATGACATGGTCGAGGTCCAAGATGGTATTAGATTCGATGTGAAGCGCGGGAGGCTGCCACCTACAAGCACTCTGACGCCCAAGTCAATCTATAATAAATATGGGGCATATGAGAGGAGTGGAGAAAACATACCCTGTTTTAGAGTGTGGAGTGGTATATATAGTGGTGCGACTGTGTTTGCTCACAATTGGACTCCTAGGCCCATTATCTCTAGCCAAACTTGGATCCGGAACAATACACGAACAAAAAATGAGAGAAGAATGACAAATGGTCAAGGTACAATATTGCACGGCCCATGCTTCGTACAACCCCCTACCGTCCAAATATCCCTAAAATGCCCCTACCGTCCAATTTTTTTCTTTAAAAACCCCCAAACCACACACCCCCTCACACTCCTCCACTTTCTCACTCTAGAACCCCCTCCACTTCTTCTTCCTCCGTTCGCCCTCTACCTCCACTGTCGTCCTCCTCCTGCCAAGTGAAAGGTAATGTCCCTCTCCCCTTCTCTCTCCTTCCATTTTTCTTTTTTTTTGTTCGTGTTTCACAGTTGTTCGGTCGTGCAGAGGTCGACCAATCCCGCACCAGCGTCGCGCCAACAATTGTGGGCTTTCTTTGACCTTATGTTTCAACACGGTTCGACGCAGCGAGAGTCGATCTGAATCGATCAGGCGTGCGCCGATCCGTGTTGATTTTTGGTTGATTATGGCAGAAGCGAACGACGTTGAATCTCTGTTTTTTTTCAGGTATGCCTACTATTTTTGTTACCGTTGATCGGATCGATGGGGAGATTTGCGTCCTTGAAGACCTGGAACTGCCCAAGACGGTGGTATTTGATACGGATGTTTGAGTGGTTGTTTTTGGCTCCAAGGACGGGGAGGGAATAATCTCTGTGGACACCGAGAAGTTCCTTAAAGCCTAAGACTACACCAGTCAGTTTGACAGCGTCTCTCTCCAGATAGACTACAGTTGTAACACCCCCTTCTACCGTAACCACTATTTGAATTATTCGAAAAATCAGAGTGCAATAAAATTTTTAGTGCGACCACTCGAGGGTGTCACATTTAAAACAAAACACCTTTCAAAACTCCAAACTAATTAATTAAAAATACAACTCCAAAGCTTAGGATACATAGCACCAACAATGTCCGAGGACAAAATACTACAGCAGTGGGAAAATAATAACTTAACGTAATAGTTCAAAATATATAAAAGAAATAACAACTAAACATCCTCCGGTGCTACGTATCAGAGCCGACTCGACCACACTAGAAGAAGGATCTCTAGTCACCTTCAGTCACCGTCACCTGCAGGTTGCCGACATACGAGGCAACACGACGCGAAGAGGTGAGTCTCAATGCATAGGAAATAATAGATAAAACAAGAAACACGAAGAGAATAGGCACACGAGAGATACGATCAATTCACATACACCATTAATACTGATTACACCAAATACACCATAATCTGATTACACCAAATACAAGATTACACCAAATACGATTACACCAAATACACCATAACTCTGATTTACACCAAATACAGTTACACCAAATACAGTTACACCAAATACAATTACACCAAGTACAGTTACACCAAATACACCATAACTACAGTTACACCAAATACAATTACACCAAGTACAGTTACACCAAATACACCATAACTACAGTTACACCAAATACACCATAACTACAGTTACACCAAATACACCATAACTACAGTTACACCAAATACAGTTACACTAAATACGGTTACACCATAAATACAGTTACACCAATACACTATTATATTTATGAACACCCAATCAACCACCAGAACATGTATGTAATGCATGAGATGCAACCCAAAACTCCACTGGGCATATGCATGTGGATCCATCACCAAAATTGCCTTGAGGGCATTCACCAAACACCAAAATAATTTATGAGGCTGAGGCCTATTCACCAAAAATATGCATATGATTATGCGACACCATGACTATGCACCAAAAACACCAAATCACCAAAAGAAAGCAATAATATACTCACCAATAGCCTTGTGGGCTCACCAACACCAAAGAAAGGTCATAGACCCCAACTCACCATTATTCAATCACCAATAATACACCACACCACAAATAGTACTTCTTTAGGGACTAAAAGATCACCAAGACTAATTTTACCCAAACACCTAGTACTCACATACTCTCTCCTATTTAATTATATCAATTAACGACCAATCACCTTCATAACAATTAACACCTATTACACACCATATTACATTTAACTCATGCAATTCACCTTATAACTCAACCAAATAATTACTCCTAGTGTTTATATATTCAATTTACGCTACAACAACACCATAACACCACAATCAAGAATTTATCAATTCAATGCATGAAATTCAAGTCAATCACATGTGAAGTCAAACAATCACCTAATCAATCAAATACTCCATAAGTCAATTCAAACAATTACTCCTAACGCCTAATCCCTATGATTTCATGGTTTATAAATTATTAACTATGTAAGAGAGCCCCCATACCTTGTTATTTGAAGAAGATAGCACTAAAGCTCCCAAGAAAACCCCTCCAAGACACCAACACTCCAAGCCTTCCCTCTTTCTCCTTGAATCAATCGCTCCTCTCCTTCTCTCTACTCTTCTCTCCTTTCTAATTTTGAAATTTTGTTTCTAATGAGGGTTTCTCCTAAGACCCTAAGGTTTTATTAATTGGGTTTGGGCCACTTAACTCCATTGGGCCCTAATTGCACACCTCTAATTTATTTTCTCACATCCTCCCTATTTAACTAAAATACTCCCCATTTAATTACTACACCCCACTCCTTAATTAAATTAAATACCCTATTTTTAATTTGATTTTTAATTCTCAACCATACGCTACTTTTCCTCCTACTTTTCCTCCCTCCCATAACCACTTTGGTTTTCCCTAGAAACTTGTTTTTTTTAATAACAATAATAATAATAATAATAATAACAATAATAATAATAATCATCATCATATATTAAGTATTTCTAACATCAATTTTAGTCCTTCTCAACATGGTCCCTATGCCAAAAACTCTCCAATTTCACTACAAGAAAAATGGGATTTTTTGGCGGATTTTTCCGCCAAAAAACACCCAATTCCGCCGCAAATACAGTATTTTTCTAGTGGATTTTTCCGCCATGAAATGGTGGTGGCAGCGTATTTTAGTGGAAATTCGCTGCGTAATTTCCGTGATTTTAAGTCATTTCGCGGATTTTTATGGGGAATTTGCGTGAAATTCCGCCGTACTTTCCGGGAATTTTGAACTTTTTGGCGGATTTTTCCGCCAAAATTATTTTATTTTTTTAAAATCCACTAAAATACACTATAATCCGCCAAAAATTTTATTTTTAAATCCATGAAAACTACACTTAAATCCATGAAAAATACTTTTTTTAAAAAAATTTAAAAACATTTTAAAAAAGTTGAAAACGCGTTTTTAAAATTAAATAAATTTTAAAAAAATATAAATAACATATTTAAATTAAAAACTAAAATTGTGATAAAACCAAATAAAATGTTTTTTAACAATTAATAAATTTAAATTAAAAATATAAATAGCATATTTAAATTAAAAACTCAAATACCAAATAATAAACATCCATAATCAACAATAAAAAAAAACATTCATAATCAACCAAATAATAAACATCCATAAATTCAAATCCAACAAATCACTCCGATATCCATAATAATAAACATAACAGTGGTCACCAAACTCAAACAACTCCTAAACAAACAACATAACAATTAGTAACTAATAGTTTATAACAAAGCATAAGCTAAAATTAAGTATAAACTAAAACAAACCTTTCAAAGTTTGAGAGAGGAGAAGAAAAAACTGAATTTGATAGAAGATTGAGTGAAGAAATGTTAAAGTTTAAGAGAGTGGAGAATTTGAGAATTTGATAGAAGTTTGAGAGAGGAGAAGAAGTTTGAGTGAAGGAAGGAGTGAATGAATGAATGGAAGAAATGAGATATATGAAGAGAGGAGAAGAGGTAAAAGTGCCGTTAGCATCAGTGTGTCGTTTTCGGCGGATTGAGAGACGTTTTTTGGGCGGATTGGGAATGCCTTGAAGGCGCGCGACGCGTTTCGGGCGATTCGTGTCTGCATTTGGCGGATTTTTGGTCGATTGGACCTCCTCGTTGACCGCGCTGCAGTTTCGGCGGATTGGGGGGTCCTTTTCGGCGGATCTTTGAATTTCAAATTTCCCCCCTGATTATTTAGCTGTCATTTTCGGCGGATTAGGGGTCCTTTTCGGCGGATCTAGTTTTTTTTTTCAGACCCCTTTTTTTTCCACTTTATAATCCCCCACAAATACCATAATTCCGCCGAAAACGTCAAATATCCCCCAAAAAATTTCTGGTGGATTAAATCCCCCACAAATGTCAAAAATCCGCCGGAAATTTTCTGGGGGATTAAAATCCGCCAGAAAGTTTTGCCTTGGATTTTAGGTTTTTCTTGTAGTGTTTGGTCCACTACCCTATCAAATCAACTCCAAATAATTTCTAATAAAATTTGGGGCGTTACAACAGTGGTGGGGGGCGCTTCGATGTTTACGAAGCTGAAGCTGTGTCTGATGTGGCCTCTGAGCCAGAGAGGTCAAACACTGACTCTGACTCAGATTCAACAGATGATGACTATAGGTTTCATAAAGCGGCTAGGAAACATATGTAGTTTTTTTTTTAGTTTTTGTTAAATGAATATGTAGTTTATTTTAGTTTTTGATAAATGAAATGAAATTTTATTTTACTTGTTGTTGTCTATTTTATTTGTTTTTTTACTATTGTCAAATAATATAACCAAATAAACAACATAACCAAATTAATAACATAACCAAACAAACAACAAACTAAACTAAACAACATGAAAAAATAAACGACATATAATAATAGGGGCATAATAACAAACGAAACTACTGAGTTCACTCATTTTTGAGGAGCGTGTTCTCCATAATATAAATCACATCTTCCGGTGTGCGTCTAGTTTCGACAAACAGTTCAATGAGGTGACGGATGTTACAATGATGTTCCATCATTGCGCGAAGATCGTTGTCCCTACGGATATTCATAGCTTCATAGCGGCGAGTGCCGTCTTTTAGATATAGACACTTGCGGTAACGTATACGAGAGATGTCTTTACGCCACTCTCCCTATTTGCGAATCTTCCTCTCCACCTTTTCCTTCAACTGGCTGAATGTAATATTTTTTTTCCAGCCTACAAAGCAGTTGTCGCGAGACTTAAAATAAACACCATAGGCATTGTTCTCGACCGTTCCAGGGCGATGCAGTGCATGCATTTAGAAATTTGTCTGGCGATCTCTGGGTTGGGCACAACTGCCATTCATTTAGATCTTCCATTTTAGTGAAAATCAACGAAGAGGGAGAGTGAGAATCAGTGAAGAGCGAAAAATGAGTGAAAATCAAAGTGTGAAAATCAGTAAAGAGTGAGAGTCTATTTATAATAGGTGTGACCGAACGTGAGCCGTTGATTTAAAACGACCAGAACCGTTAAAATCATAACCGTTGGACACAATTTCCAAAAAATTTGAATTTTAGGCGCCAAATTGGACAATGGAGACTGTTTGGCGCACGCTTGGTTGACCATGGTCGAACCTCACTGGATCGAACTTGGTCAAATTTGAATTTGGGTCAAATTTGGGGTGTCTGACAAATGATTGACAGGTTCGGCGCTGCCAAATTCGACCACGATCGCTCAACCGTGCACCGAATCATGTTTAATGTTTAAAAAAAATAAAACTGAATTTTCAGCAAGGGCTTTTGGTCTTTTCACACCAAAAAATGGGTTCTAGTGAGTAGCATACGAAGCATGGGTCTATTGCACAACCACTAATAAAACTTTCAATGGAGAGATTCCACTCGTGATAAACAGTGACCACTGTATATTGAGTTAGAGTTGTTGAATCTACCCTCCATGTGTTGGATAATTTGGTTTGTTAATTTCAATAAATCAAGTGATGATGGTTATAAAAAAATTGATCATATTTTGAACTTATATTATAATCTTGATAATAAAATTTGTTCATCGTTGGGAATACAATAGCTTTAAAACTCTTGAATAAAAGTTTTGTCGCCCATTATTGTCTTATTCAACTTAAGGAATTAGTCTCTACTTACTCTGAACTTAATTATAAGCAAAAAAGTGTCTAATTTTGGTGGACTCAAATATAAGTAAATCTTAACTTTGTCACACATATTTAATGTTATTTTCCAAACTACCCTTAAAGTAACTCATTAATGTTGTGAGAAGATGACTATTAATTAGGGGTAGTTTAATAACTCTGTGTTTTTTCAATGAAATCAAGAAAAATAAATGCACAAAACCATTATCCTTAATATGTGTGAAAGTAGTTATTTTTGTTTATAATTAGATCTGGAGAGAGCACACACTTGCGCACACAGGATATGAAATCTACACCAAAAAAAATATCCTGGATACGAATAAAGGCTAGCCATCATCAGCCAACAATAACAAATGTTATTGTGTCAAAAAAAAAACAATAACAAATGTTATTGATCTTCTCATATTTTTCTATTTCAAGATGTAGATGGGAAGACTACCCATCCCCATCCCTACTCAAAAAAGAATTACATTAGCAGATTTGAGCAGCTTATCCATCTCATCCTATTGACATCATTTTCTTACACTTGACTCTTAAATTTCGTCGGATCTTCAATAAATCATTTTCATAATTAGGTGATAAGTTATTTTCATTCCCCTGTCCTGAAAAGATTCCTAATTCATACTTTTAATTTGGACTATGCTGGAAAGCATAGAACAATCCTTTCCATTGTTTACGCAATGTGTCTTTAAAACTAAAAGCTATTATGCATTTTGTTCGTAATGATATCAATTTTTTGATTTCAAGTTGCATGATTATACAGTCGCCTACCAATTGCGACAACGACTTCAAATATCTTACAATTACTATTTGAGCTAAAATTAACTCTACTACTATAAATCACGTTGTCACCCTTAGTATATAATTCAACAATACGAGCTACTTGTTATTTTTTTAACTTGGAATAAAACGACAAATAAACACTACACACACTATCACATAATCATATTTGTGATTGAATTCGAGAGTCAACATCCACATATCGCTGAAATTGTCGATACAATCGACAATAGAGACAGACTGTGAGCTACTTGTTTTTCACATGTAGGAAGAAAAGTGTACTAACATTATGTATTATTACTGAAAATTTAGTTGAGGTAAACCGCCATTTTCTAAGAAAAAGGACCTAACAAGAGTGGAAGATGTATGGATCCATTTATATCTTGTTCAAATTTAATCAAGATGGTACCGCTTGACCATACAAAAACGATGTCGATACCAAAGGACAGAAAATGTGTATGGTGGAACCATAACTGTTGACACATCAGTTACTAAATACATCACCCACTTCACCTACCAAAATATCAACAATTGAAATGTCATTTCATCTTGCAATAATATTAAATCAACCTCTCTTTAATTTATAACAAAAATTTTGTTGGAAAATTAAAATCTCAAAACCAAAATTTGATTGATATATATGTTTTTCTCCACTTCCATGATCTACTACTTCCTTTTAATTCATTTAAAAGCAATAACCACCTTCCTTTTCACGTTCTATTTGCTTACCCCTCAACCGTTAGGAAATACAAACTACATGAAAATAGCTTTAAAATCTCATGCTGATCTGCCATCCATTCTAACATTTTAACCATTTTCTTATTCATAATGCTAATGAGTCACAGGAAATATCATTCACAGGGAAGCATACCCTTTTCATGGGAAGACAAACCAGGAGTTTGTAAGACTCTTAACAATGAGTGCCTTCTATATAAAGAACCATTACCATTACAAACCATCAACAATCAAAAATCACCTTCTATCAATCTTGACAAGAAGATTCCTTTGCCTCCATGTCCATCACAACCTCCACGCAGAAGCACTTCTGGGAAAGGCTTTAGATTGGAAGAAGACCCTTTTCTTGTAGCTTACAAGGAGTGTACTAAAAGTGATAAAAGTTGCAAGTTGCGGCAAGGTAAGAACAAAAAAGGTGTTGGATTCAATTTCTGTTTAAGAGGCAAAGGTATTTTTACATGTAGAGGTACTGGTGATGTAGATGATGATAGTTGTCTCAAGCTATCTAAGTTTCCTCGTCTTCCTTCATATAGAAATCGCTGCTTAACATTAGAAGATGAGCAAAAACGAGGCTTCAACTATGAATCATGGCTATAAATAATGATATTCTCATCCTACGATGTTTCATTCCGTTTCTAATCAATTCTGGTTTTAACATTATTATAGTTCTCTATTTGCATTGAGTATTAATAAAAAGTTATCCAATATGTATCAAACAATATAAATACTTCATCGCAGTATTGGAGTTTTTAGTTTTGGTTCATGTATTTATTGACTTTATGACTTGTTTGACTTTATTACCATAGTTAATAAATAATTTTACTGTAGTTAATTTGAGTTAATCAAAGTATTTGTAGTTTAGTTAAAACATTCAGTTGGATTGTAACTGAATGAGTTTGTTGGTTAGGTTTCGGTTTAGTGATATAGTTGGATATATACATTGTTGTAAAGATATATTCAGGAGATGTATTACACAAAAGAATGAAATGAAATGTTTGTCAATTTTCTCTCTGATTGAGATTGATTCCTCATCCCTTTTCTTCAATTCTTGTCAATCATGGTGAAATTCATCACCTTCAATAGTATTTCTATTTTTTTCTTCTTCTTTAATATAGGTCCTCATAGTTGCACACGATTAAGGTTAATTTCAGAAAGAATAAAACAAACATTTAGAACCTGCGGTGTGTAGCTATTGTCCTTAAGGTAAGGGTGGGAATAGGTCAGGCCGACCTATAAGGGCCTACAGCCTAGTCTACATCAGGCTCAGCACTACAAAAAAACAAGCAATTAGCGAGGGACTTTGCGAGGGAAAATTAAGTCCCTCGCAAAAGCAAAAATTAGCGAGAGACTTTGCGAGGGAAAAGAGTCCCTCGCAAAGTGGCAATTAGCGACGGGCATGTGGCAATTAGCGACGGAATATCAGTCGCTAAATGCAATGCGCCAATTTCAAACTGAGCTGCACGTTTTTTTAAGGCATTTAGCGACGGAAATAGCAGGTCCCTCGCTAATTGACTGACATTGATAAAGACACTTTCTTTGGATTTCGACCATTGGCGGGTGGCTTGGGAAACGCGAGGATTAGCGAGGTCCCTCGCTAATTCCCTCGCAAACTGTCATATTTTTTTATTAATCCGAACCAAACACACTCTCTCTCATTTACTCTCTTATTCTCTTTTCTTCTCTTCCACCACCACCCACCACCACTCTCTTCTTCTCTTTTCACTCCACTCTCTCTCATTTACTCTCTTCTTCTCTTCCACTTTCTTCTTCTCTTTTCTTCTCTTCCACCACCACACCACACCACCAACCACCACCACTCTCTTTTCTTCTCTTCCACCACCACACCACCGCCAACCACACTACCACCACCACCACATAGATCTCACGACCACCACCACCACCACCAACACAACTCTCTTTCTCCCTTACTCTCCTTCTCTCTCTACGACCACCACCACACAACAACCACCACCACCACCACATACATCTCACTCTCTTTCTCCCTTACTCTTCTCATTCTCCTTCTCTCTCTACGACACCACCACCACCACCACCACCACCACACCACCACCACTCTCACTCCTCTCTCACTTTCTCTTTGGAAATTTTGGTTATAATAATAATAATACTAATAATAATAATAACAACAGTAATAATAATAATACTAATAATAATAATAATAATAATAATAATAATAATAAAACTCAGATTGAGAAGTGTGCCAGTCAGATTTGGGAAACGTGCTGTCAGCATTAGCGAGGGAATTAGCGAGGGACTGTCCCTAGCTAATTAGCGACTGACACAATTTCCGTCGCTAAAGGGAATTAGCGAGGAGGATATTAGCGACCGAACTGGTCCCTCGCTAATTCCCTCGCTAATGGAAATTAGCGACAGGCCTTTTAGCCACTGATATTTCCCTCGCTAAACCCAATGTTTTTTGTAGTGCAGGTCAGGCCACACTTTTTTTAAAAAGATAATGTTAGTCCTTTTTTAAAAGCCTATTTAGGTAAAAAGGTCAGACTACGACCATAAAAAAAACCTTCTAGGCCTATCAGACCGGCCTACTTAAGTAAACATAAATATTATTTTTTATTACTACTATTATTATATTTATATTTTTACTTTTTGTTAAATTATAAATTTGCTTACCTTTTTTATTTACTTAAAATGTTGACCTATATCAATTTTTGACATATTTAAAAGTATTATTATAACATAAAGTTTAAATAGAATGTCCTATAAAGATAATCTCTAAAAGTTTTTGTTAGATCTCAATTCCATTAACTAATAGTTTATTCGTCTATTTATAAAGTCTACACCACTCAATGATTGTCGGTTTTCTCAAAACGAATTGGTGAAGTAGGCTTTCAAACATTGTCAAGCTTTCGAAAAGGCCAGGTCATGCCTCAAAAGTTGACCTATCATAGGTCACATGCCAGACTCAGGCCTAACACGTTCAACGCAGGCGAGACTGTTGTGCAAAAAAAGGTTGTGCAAGTGTACACAGTCTTAAACAAGTAATAAAGTGATAAGAAAGGTCGAACCACAGAGATTGGATTAATTTGCTAGCCTTTTATGATAGTAGTTAAGTGAAGTGATGAAAGAGTTTGAGAGTAAAATATGAGGAATGATTAGATATGTATGTAAAGCTAAAATAGGTTGTAATTCAGTTGAGAGAGTTGGTTGAGATGCATTTCTATATAACTTCACTTTGTAATTCCATTTCTACTTATGATGCACCTGCAATGATTGCACCTGCAATGAATGCTGCTAAAATGACCACTTGTACTTTTCAGCTACTTTTCTTCAGGGTTTCATTACCTAGCTTATGTCTAAGTGTTATACCCCAATTTTGTCCGTCTTCTTTTTCTTGTTTTAGTAGTTTATTTTATTCGTATTTTGAAGTCACGCGATTCCGAGCTAATTTTTTTTAACACGCCCATTTCTTCTATTTTTGGTCTAGTCTTAGCGCACTTGTCAAGTCCAGTCCGGTCTCGTCTTTGTATTTGGCCTGACTCCCTTTTATGATTATTATTTTTATCCTTATTTTGTTCATTTAATTTATTTAAGTATATATACAATCCAGAAATGTCAAAAATTCCATTTAGTTTAATTTACAGTTTAAAAATGTTTAAGAGTCCAAAAATAATTCCACTTAGTTTAATTTACAAATTAGAAGCACTTAAGAGTCAAATAAGTCCAAAAATACAAAAATAAATAATACTAAAAATACAAAAAATAACAAATTCGAAAATAAAGTAGTAAGCAAACAATTTAGGGTTTCAGCAAAGATCCCAAGTCGCTGCAATTCTTTGTTGGGCACTGGTTCCAACTGAAATAGGGTCAAAGCTTTGATTAAAAATAATAAATGCCTTAACCTAATTTTTACCTATAAATAAAACAGCTAACCTAGGGTCTAAGACACAAAAAAAAACCCAGGCAGAAAACTACTGCTAAAACCACCCAAAAATAGGATTAGAGTTTCACATCGAAACCCTAATCCACTAAACACGGTTCTGAGGTCTAAGATCTAAAGAAAGAAGCAGTAGTAGACAACAATCACAACAATAACAAGCAGAGCAGCAATAGGAAGAAGGTCAGAAGCTGGAGATTAGGTTGGTTTCTAGCTATTAATGTTAAACGTAAAATACATGCTATCATAGATCCTGTGAACATATTTTACAAAAAAATACTTTTGAACCGATTCTGATGAATACTCAGAACATAACTTAAAAGCTTGAGATTCATGTATATGTGTTTGTTTTCATGATAAACCAGTATAAACTTTGTTAAAAAAATAACGTTAGTATAAGATCCAAAATCACATAATAGTAAAAAAGAGAGTTTTGTTTTTTTATTCAATCAGCGTGAAGCATAAGTCTGGAAATGTCTCTTTAGAAGCAAGCAATGATACTATGAAAATAGGAATGGGGAGATATAAACAACCAGGTTAACAGCAAAAACAGAGCTAGAAGAATCCATAATCAAAAACAAAAAGCCAGCTAGAATAGAACCAGAAGAACCGAAACTCAGAAAAATAAAAATAAAAACACTGACCTTTAAAACGCCGCCGGAGACTTCGTCTTCTCCGGCGAGGAACCGAACGACCACCACCACAAACCGACCCTCTTCGTCATCCTCCCACTCTTTCTCCCCAAAACGAGCCACCGCCGCCACAGATTCACCCCAAAAAAAGGAAAAACCGATCAGCAACTTGGTCTCAGTAACAAGAAACGAAAAAAAAACCCAAAGAAAGAAAGAAGAACAGGGGAGAGTGAGCGAAGCTTACCACGTTCTCGCCGGCGGGATCCCCGTCGCCGGCGCCACCTCCATTACCACCCAAAACCGAGACCGACCCTCTTCCCTCTCTCACTACCTCGCTCTCCTTCCCAGAAAACGGCGACACCTTCGCCTCCCAGCGCCACCTCGCCGTGGAAACCGGCGGATTTCTCGCCGGGAATCTCAATTTCTCCGCGGCGCCGAGAATGGGGTGAGAGGGGAATCGGGTCCTAGGGTTCCTGGTGGGCTTATATGTCCTTCCTTGTTTTATTTTTTTTTTTTATTATTCAGAATACTAGTTACACCCCTCCCCTTTAATTACCACAACTCTCTACTTACTCAAAGCCCATTCGCTACTCAGGCCTCAATATGAACTGGGCTCTGCTCTCCGCACCCCAGTTTTAATTATACAATCCCGCTATAGCTATTACACCACATTTTACTATTTAAAATAGATTCTCGTAAACCAAAAGCAACAATTAATTTTTTTTTTCTCTGAAAATCAAATAAAAAACTAAGTCGGTTGTACAACCGGGTTAGTCATTATTTTAGGGCCAATGAGCTGTACAGTTCAGTAACCCTGAAAACTCAATAAACACAAATAAACTATTTTTCCTAAATAAACGGCTAAGTCGGTTGTACAACCGGGTTAGTCATTATTTTAGGGCCAATGAGCTGTACAGTTCAGTAACCCTGCAAATTTAATAAATACGAGTAAACTATTTTTCCTAAAAATAGGGGACTAAGCCGATTGTACAACCGGGTTAGTCAGAGTTCTAGAACTAATGAGCTGTACAGTTCAGGAGTTCTAGAATACCTATTCTAAAACGGACCCACCTCACACCAAATCAGTTTCTTTCGAAAAACTCTAAAATTATTTTCAAAAAGTAGGGGACTAAGTCGGTTGTACAATCGGGTTAGTCAGCGTCCTAGGAATCAGTGAGCTGTACAGTTCAAGGAATCCTAGGACCCCTACATTAAAAAACGCCAACCCATAAACATTTTTCAGGAAGAACTACGTAGCTTTGATTCCTCCATTGCATCCGGAGGTACGTAGGAGCAAGACTCAACTCTTGTCAAGCACTAAAAACCAAAAACTTAAATAAGTCTTTTCTCCATAAATAAAAAGGGTAATTATTAAATAAATCTAAATTAATTAGACAATGGATGTCGTGGGGTGCTAATACCTTCCCCACACATAACGACTCCCGAACCCTAACAATGTCTTATCCTAAACCAAAAGGGATTTTCCGAATTTGCCCTAAAACTAGAATTTGGTGGCGGCTTCCTTTCGAACTTTCGAAGAATCCTTTCCCGGATTTTTGGGTCACACAAATTTGGCGACTTCCTTTCGGGACTTAACTTTTTAGAGAGTCAAAACCTAGTCTAATTAATTATAGGAAATATTTAATTTAATTTAATTTTTACCCTTCTCTTATTTATTTATCTCTGCACATTATATTATTTATTTGATGTGTAAACCCTAGGATAGAAGACTTTATTTTGTATGAATGTTTGTTTTGTTTGCAACTTTGGGTTTGTTTTGAACTGCTCCTACACACACTACACCTCTACACATCACACACATGTGAGAAAAGTCCTCTACCCGGACTCGAGTGCAAACCTAAGTTAGACGAGAGATTGCGTAGTGATGGCTAACTGCGGGACGACGTCTCGTTGGGTGGTCATGAAAATCTCACCTAGAGTTTGATTCCTTTTAACGATGCTATCCCTTCTAATAGCTTGCCTATTGTTGGGGTCGAGATTCTTGACTGGGGTCCTTGGCTCTAGGGACCATGTGTAGGATTCTTTAGAACCATCCTTGTGAGGTTCACTATAAAAGAAACCTTAGACCCACTCCGTAAGTTACCTTTCTAGGGTCACAAAGGAGCTTCATACCTCTGCATTCAAACAAATATTTGTGCTTACCGCCTTTTATCCAAAAATCAAAAAATCAAAAAGTCAAAAACCCAAATCATTATTTACCGCAAGTTTCTTAGAAACCATACCTCATGCATTTTTTCTTTGCATTACAAAAAACAAAAATAAACATCTTATGTTACGTCCGCCTGAGAATTAAAAGCTTTATTTTGGAGAGAAGCCATGCATGCTAAAGTCAAAGTCAAACTTTGTACTTTACTCTCCAAACGTAAAACTTATAATTCCCCGACGCGATAAATAAAATCATATATTATCATTTCATTCACATACATTATCATTACATTCGCATTTCACATACATTCATTCACATTTCATGCACATTCATTCATTGCATACTTACATCATGCATTAAAAAGAAAAAGGACCAGTATAAATTCTAGAGAAAAAACTATGATGAGAGATGAGACATTCTTGTGAAATAAATTACTCTTCTTTGGAAAATGTTAGTCTTACTTAGTTGCAAGCTCAAGGTGTTTCAAGGCACTCAATTTTTTAAATTAGCAGCTTGTTCACATTTTTTCTAACAAAGTGTTGCATCCCATGATGGATGACCGAAATGGTCTGTCAAAAATTTCTTTCATGCTTTAACTAATGTTAACTCTCTACGAAGCATTTGTATAGTAACTTGGGTGTAACATGTGTCTTCATTGTTGTTTGAGTCAGTTAATGTCCGTACCTTATCATCATCCCCGCCCAAGTCTAATCCCACCCCGACCACCCTAAAGTACATACTCCCTACCTAGTCAACTTTTTGGTTTGTTCTCACCGATGAAATAACACTTTAGGTCCTCCATCATCTGGGGCAAATTTGTGATCTCTAAAATACCTTGTCAACATCGTATTCCCTTAGTGCAAGTCCTTTACAAAAAAAAAAAATCAAAAGCCCGTTAGGTTGAAAACTCACAAGAGCAACCTAAGCAAAAAAATTAGGCATAAAAAAAAAAATAAAGAAAAAATAGCAAATATATAAAAGTAAGTAAATTATTGTCCTTAAGTTAATTTTTGAGAAAACGAGCAATCATGTTTGACCATCTTCCCATATCCTCACGAAATCCTTTGCCACCCACCTTAAGCCAAAATCCAAAGAAACTTTCAATCACCCTAGACAAGGATCAATTCCACATCAAAAATGGTGTATCATTTTTATCAAGTCACTCAGCTCGAAAGAAAGAAAAAGAAAAAATCAAAATCAAAAAAAGTGAAACAAAAAAAAGGGTTCGAAAAACCACGAAAAAGCAAAAGTGGCACAATTATGAGCTGATACTTCTTACCATTAAATGCATAAGAGATCTTTGTCTAAAATAAACCCCCAAACACTTCCCTTGTCCTCAATATCCTATCCTTCATAAACCCTTGGCCAAGTCACATCCCTAAACAAGTCCATCCTACCATGAGACACATCAATTACTGTCTCAATAGGCCCTCAAACACTCCTTTGAGCCTGACAACCATTTCCTTCATAAATCATCACCCATTAGCCAAGTTACTTCACCAAATCATTTGTCCCATCAATCATCAAACACTTCATTGAGCCTAATAACACCTTATTTCACAAACCATTAACCATTAGCCAAATCATACCGCTAAAAAAAAATCATTCGTCCCATCAATCCCCAAACGCTACCTTAAGCCCAATTATCATTTCCCTCATAAATCACTAAACCATCGGCCACATTCCGATCAATGACTGATTGCTTTTGTTTTCTCAAAGTTTTAATCTTAGGACAAATAAGTTTATTTATTTACAATATGTTTGCTCAAAAAAAAAAATATATCTCAAAAAAAAAAAAAAAAAAAAAATCAAAAGGCTTGCACCACAAGATTCATTCAAATTACAGTTATACTAAGACAAGGTTTAGTGATCACCAAGTGGTGTTGTCATCATAGCGAAAACTCAAGACTATCATAGTCTGGGAATCATTTTATAGAGAACCAAAAGTTTATACTAGGATCGTCATCGATATCCTAGAGTGGGGCATCCCGTTTACCATCTATTCCATTTGAACTTGGGGAAATTTTTCCAGTATCCATCCCATGCCACCCCCAGTCTATACAGCCGCATTTAACCATTCCAACAACCCATAACCTTAACTCCGTCACCTAACCATTCGAAATACCATTCCAAGTGGGGCAATCCTGTCGCTCTTCACTCCACCTTCAAATGGGAAATTCACCCTGCACCCATCTCATCCCCTTGTTATATCCACATCAACAAAGCCATACCGGGGCAATTTCTCAACTCATTACCCTATATGTTGCTACTCTAGTCGGGGCAATTCTGTCCTTACCATAAATGGGGCAACACCAAACTCCATGTGTTGAGATGAAGCCCATTGCTTTCCACCTTTCACTCCAAAGTCAGGGCATTCCTAGCTCATCATTTCCTCTGTCCCCTAGTTATTGTCATCACTAGACAAAGGTGTTATTCACTCACCATCATCAAGTCTAAATTGGGGCAATCCCGCATTTCTTGGCTTCGAGAAAGCCCACCTTTCATGACTTTACCCAAAACTTGTCATTCACCCCTTCATGTGCCACAAATGTCCACACCCTAGGTCTTTAGAACCCCAAGTTAATCGACTCATTCATCTATATTCGCACTACTATACATCTTCACAAAACAATGCTTTTTAGAGAGAAAACACAAGTTGATCATATGATGTTGGAAATCCACTTATTTAGTTGTGTGGGCCAAAACTTTGGTCATCATGGGGCATCAAAATGGAAGAGAAAATGAACGAGCTTGCAAATACTTTTTCACGTCGATTAATCGTAAATAACAACATTGAGATTGCTTTCAAGTATTGAATCAAAACTATTCTTTTCAAAGAATGATCAATATTCACCTCTATTTCTCGCATCTAAAGTCTCACATCTCGTCATTACCAAAAATGTTTCTATACCCCAATCACTCATATCACATCATATCACATCATATCACATCACATCATATCATATCATATCATATCATATCATATCATATCATCACCTCATGCACCATAGCATTTGCACTGAGCATTTCATTTGCACATTTGGCATTCATCATTTTTCAATAAAAATAAAAAATAAAAAAATAAAACAAACAAAACAAAAAAACAAAAAAAGCGAAAAGCAATAAGCAAAAAGAGAAAAGGAAAAAGTCATTCCACATCCTACCAGATACCAATCATTGCTTGCACCATTAAATTGCTTCATCAAACGTAGAGTGGTTTTCCTTTCTCGGTAGATGCATTTGTTAGTGTGCCCGGATAAGCACGATCGGTGTTAGCCCATATTTTGTTCCTCTAATGTCGTCGCTTAAGCGTTGATCTCATATCGTATCACGAGATCACCAAGTTGATCCTCGGACTCGAGTGGTGGTCCTTCCGAGCACTACGCCTTTCGGCCCTAAGTGGCCCAGTCGCAAACGTCCGAGTCGAGCCCGGCGGACCTTCCGGACTCGCGTGTGGTCCTTCGGACTAGTTGTGTCACCTAAGACACGTTGTACGCCCTTCATGGTCAACATATCGATTTCTAGACCGATCTTGACCCATCATGGCCGCCGAGTATAAAGGCCCCCTCGGCCGTTTAATTAGTACCGTAGCTAGTTGCGCTCCTTCGCACTACACGACGGTCCTTCAATTAAGGCTTAGGCATCCTTCCGCACCTTAAGTGGTCCTCCGAGCCTTATCGCTCCTTCGGGACTCGAGTGGTCCTTCAGAGCCTTAGTGCTCCTTCAGGTCCTTGTTGACCCTTCATTCAACTCTCGGTTAATGCGCCAAGTATTAACCGCTCCCTCTTATCTCCCAAACCTTCCACTTCCCTCTTAAACGGACAAAATTAGCGTCTATCTTATCTTTATTCCTATTTCTACTACGAAAGTTCGAGAGCTCCGCACTTTCTAGTGAAATATTAATAAAGAGGGGCAGCTGTTATACCCCAATTTTGTCCGTCTTCTTTTTCTTGTTTTAGTAGTTTATTTTATTCGTATTTTGAAGTCACGCGATTCCGAGCTAATTTTTTTAACACGCCCATTTCTTCTATTTTTGGTCTAGTCTTAGCGCACTTGTCAAGTCCAGTCCGGTCTCGTCTTTGTATTTGGCCTGACTCCCTTTTATGATTATTATTTTTATCCTTATTTTGTTCATTTAATTTATTTAAGTATATATACAATCCAGAAATGTCAAAAATTCCATTTAGTTTAATTTACAGTTTAAAAATGTTTAAGAGTCCAAAAATAATTCCACTTAGTTTAATTTACAAATTAGAAGCACTTAAGAGTCAAATAAGTCCAAAAATACAAAAATAAATAATACTAAAAATACAAAAAATAACAAATTCGAAAATAAAGTAGTAAGCAGCAATTTAGGGTTTCCAGGCAGCATCCCAAGCTGCTGCAGCTGCTGTTGGGCCTGGGTTCCAACCTGAAATAGGGTCAAAGCCTGATTAAAAATAATAAATGCCTTAACCTAATTTTTACCTATAAATAAACAGCTAACCTAGGGTCTAAGACACAAAAAAAAACCCAGGCAGAAAACTACTGCTAAAACCACCCAAAAATAGGATTAGAGTTTCACATCGAAACCCTAATCCACTAAACACGGTTCTGAGGTCTAAGATCTAAAGAAAGAAGCAGTAGTAGACAACAATCACAACAATAACAAGCAGAGCAGCAATAGGAAGAAGGTCAGAAGCTGGAGATTAGGTTGGTTTCTAGCTATTAATGTTAAACGTAAAATACATGCTATCATAGATCCTGTGAACATATTTTACAAAAAAATACTTTTGAACCGATTCTGATGAATACTCAGAACATAACTTAAAAGCTTGAGATTCATGTATATGTGTTTGTTTTCATGATAAACCAGTATAAACTTTGTTAAAAAAATAACGTTAGTATAAGATCCAAAATCACATAATAGTAAAAAAGAGAGTTTTGTTTTTTTATTCAATCAGCGTGAAGCATAAGTCTGGAAATGTCTCTTTAGAAGCAAGCAATGATACTATGAAAATAGGAATGGGGAGATATAAACAACCAGGTTAACAGCAAAAACAGAGCTAGAAGAATCCATAATCAAAAACAAAAAGCCAGCTAGAATAGAACCAGAAGAACCGAAACTCAGAAAAATAAAAATAAAAACACTGACCTTTAAAACGCCGACGGAGACTTCGTCTTCTCCGGCGAGGAACCGAACGACCACCACCACAAACCGACCCTCTTCGTCATCCTCCCACTCTTTCTCCCCAAAACGAGCCACCGCCGCCACAGATTCACCCCAAAAAAAGGAAAAACCGATCAAGAACTTGGTCTCAAAGAATAAGAAAAAAAAAACCCAAAGAAAGAAAGAAGAACAGGGGAGAGTGAGCGAAGCTTACCACGTTCTCGCCGGCGGGATCCCCGTCGCCGGCGCCACCTTCATTACCACCCAAAACCGAGACCGACCCTCTTCCCTCTCTCACTACCTCGCTCTCCTTCCCAGAAAATGGCGACACCTTCGCCTCCCAGCGCCACCTCGCCGTGGAAACCAGCGGATTTCTCACGGAATCTCAATTTCTCATGGCGCGCCGAGAATGGGGTGAGAGGGAATCGGGTCCTAGGGTTCTGGTGGGCTTATATGTCCTTCCTTGTTTTATTTTATTTTATTTTTTTATTATTCGTAATACTAGTTACACCCCTTCCCTTTAATTACCACAACTCTCTACTTACTCAAAGCCCATTCGCTACTCAGGCCTCAATATGAACTGGGCTCTGCTCTCCGCACCCCAGTTTTAATTATACAATCCCGCTATAGCTATTACACCACATTTTACTATTTAAAATAGATTCTCGTAAACCAAAAGCAACAATTAATTTTTTTCTCTCGAAAATCAAATAAAAAACTAAGTCGGTTGTACAACCGGGTTAGTCATTATTTTAGGGCCAATGAGCTGTACAGTTCAGTAACCCTCAAAACTCAATAAACACAAATAAACTATTTTTCCTAAATAAACGGCTAAGTCGGTTGTACAACGGGTTAGTCATTATTTTAGGCCAATGATTTGCATGATTCAAGAAACCCGCAAATTTAATAAATACGAGTAAACTATTTTTCCTAAAAATAGGGGACTAAGCCGATTGTACAACCGGGTTAGTCAGAGTTCTAGAACTAATGAGTCATTGCATGCAGATTCGGGAGTTCTAGAATACCTATTCTAAAACGGACCCACCTCACACCAAATCGGTTTTCTTTGAAAAACTCTAAAATTATTTTCAAAAAGTAGGGGACTAAGTCGGTTGTACAATCGGGTTAGTCAGCGTCCTAGGAATCAGTGAGCTGTACAGTTCAAGGAATCCTAGGACCCCTACATTAAAAAACGCCAACCCATAAACATTTTTCAGGAAGAACTACGTAGCTTTGATTCCTCCATTGCATCCGGAGGTACGTAGGAGCAAGACTCAACTCTTGTCAAGCACTAAAAACCAAAAACTTAAATAAGTCTTTTCTCCATAAATAAAAAGGGTAATTATTAAATAAATCTAAATTAATTAGACAATGGATGTCGTAGGGTGCTAATACCTTCCCCCACACATAACGACTCAGAACCCTAACAATGCCTTATCCTAAACCAAAAGGGATTTTCCGAATTTGCCCTAAAACTAGAATTTGGTGGCGGCTTCCTTTCGAACTTTCGAAGAATCCTTTCCCGGATTTTTCGGTCGCTACACTAAGCAATTGAATAAGTTCACCCTTGTATTTGAAGCTCCAACAGTATCATTCTATGGACTAAGCTAGCCTATGTCTAGGATTTAGCTTGGACTTAACAAAGTTTCCTTTTATTAAATCACTTACCCATATTAGTTCTTGAGTTCATACCATAAACCATTTCTGTATTTATGATTCTACTTATTCAAACGATCAACCTCAAAATAAGCTTGTGAAAGAATTATCATACAAGAACTAAATTGCAAAAATCATAAGTAACATAGAAATACTCAAAGATTCATTATATAGTTAAAGCATCCCAACCAAGGGTAATTTAGCTCATGCTTGACATAGTTAAACACTTACAAACAAGAGAGATCATGCTTATAAGGAATGAAATAAAAAGGAGGAAAGATAAGTGATACATTACACAATTGCTACTCCTTTGCACCTTTCGCCTAACAATGCTGGTGCAATAAGCCTCTCAGCAGCAGAACCGCAACAAGAAACTAATCTAAAGTAGAGAGAAGTTATCACTTTCTCTCTATCCTTACAATTAAAACAAACTATGATCTAAGTGAAGTGAAACTTGAGTGATATCTTCATGAAGAGAATGAGGAGTATTTATAGGCTCCAAGAATGTGTTGCCTTTGGCGCCAAGTAGCTCAAGCAGCTCATCCACTTGCTCAAAAGTGACTGATGGGAAGCTTCACCAACTAAGAAGGGAGGTCCAATAACCTTATGCCAAGTGTAAAAGTGAAGATCCAACTTGTTGGTGAGATGCATGAACTTGAAGCCGCATCTTTGCCACTTGTGTGCAACTTGCACTTGCAGCTTGACATGCTGACGTCATCATAAAATGCTTGGAGCAATTGTATTGCTGGTGCATGGTTATGTCTCTGCCTGAATCTCCATTGCTGGTACTATGATTCTTTGGGCGCATTGCAGTGCAATGGTTGGCTGCTCTATTGCAGTACAATGGTGGTTGGCGGCAAAGAATTGAACAAACACATAAAAGATACCACAAATCATAGAATTTAATGTTTATGCAATTCAAAGCAGGAGATATGTGGATTTGCTCTTCATTCTCTTATTTTGGCAATGCAAAACTACTGAGTTACAATCAATAATTCAATTTTAAGAGCTAAATAACTCTATATATTATAGAGTTATCAAATACTGAGGCCAAGCAAAGCCTAACCCAACTCAGCCTATTCACACCCCTACTTAAGGGTTTATCCGTATACAACAGATGCATCGAGGCTATATATCTATACATGAGAATGAACATTAATAGGACATGCACAAAACCAAAACTTTGACTAAGAAAGATACCCATTTAAATTTGTTGAGTACGTCGAAAACAACAAAAATTTAATATTGTTGGAATCGAAAAGAATGAACCTCTATGCAAGAATGGAAGAACGAGTCAGTTTGCCTGGCCCGCCATGCTGCATCGTGAGATGACTGAGGGGTCAGCCCGCCAAAGAACATTAGATTTAGAAATATGGTCTGCCTCACCCCTCAGCGGGTTGACAGGTTAGCTCGCCACTAAAATAAATATATAAATAATGTAATTAAATTATATTTTTGGGCTTAAAATAGACGGGTTGGTGGATTGAGCAGCTACAACTTGGTAAAAAACATGAAAAAAATATTTAGAAATAGGTTAAAACAAGTGAAAATAATAAAATATAAAAAATAATATAAACTTTGTAGTTTCGCCCGCCCCAACACGTCGGGTTGGCGAGCTAGGCGGGGCATAATAAAATGGATTGGCGAGGTGATACAATCAGCCAACCCGTATTTTTTGGCGGGATGGCAGGCTAACCAGGCAATCCTTCTTTTTTTAGCGGGATGGCAGGCCGAGCTGGTTTTTAGGAATATGCTCACAAACATCTTTAGAAATAACCTGCCAATAGCTTCAAAAGAAAATAGGTCGATACCCATCAGGACTTGGAGCCTTAAAAGGGCCAATGTAGAATAGAGCACATTTCACTTCCTTCATAGAAACGGGTGTTAGTAAATGATCATTAACTCTAGGGGAATTTTGGATGTGCAGTCAATGTTAAGACTCTAAGGCTCACAATGGAAAGTCTGTTGAAAAAATTGCTTGAAGAAACGATAATCTTTTCTACAAAAACCTCTTCACCATGACAAATAATACCATTAATGTCTAAGCTACTAACTTTGTTGCGTCGTCTCCGAATTACTGTTTAAGCATGGTCAAATTTGATATTCTTACCCAATTTTGTCTGGATTTTTGGAATATTATATTGATGCTGAAGATCCTTCTCCAACCGATTAAATCACTTATTAGAGAATGATCAAGCTGAAGATGAACACCCTTAATATGAGCCTCCAAATGTCTCTCTCTTAAAAATATTATTGAACACATCCTTATTGAAAATGATAAATTGCTCCCTAATTTTGTCATGTTTAAAAAATACATCTCCAACCTTCCTGCCAAGTATTAGCTACCAAAGAATCATAATCAGGATGAGACATCCTGGCTGCTTGAAAATGGAACAATTTGTGAATATGCGCCTGGGAGTTACTGCATCTGACAGGAAACGAGTTATGGTCCACACTGCTAGAGTTGAGGTCTCTCTTAGTCTGTTCCGGACCATAACCCGCTTATTGTCAGATGCAGTAACACCCAAGGGCATATTCGCAATTGTTTTTCATTTTCAAACAGTCTGGATGTCTCATCCTGATTATGATTTTTGAGTTTTTAATATTTGGCAGAAGGTTGGAGTAGATGCAGTTTTTAAACTTGACAAAATTAGGGAGCAACTATTCAATTTTATTATTTCTTTGCTTATCAAAAAAAAAATCTACTCAATGTTAATTAGTTGATTTGGTGCTTTTAGTAAACAACTTGTTTAATTGCAACTTTTACTTAAACTTCTACTAGAAAGTTTTTTCACGTCCTTGTGAATTTACAATTTTCTATTTTAATATTTGCATATACAAATAAGAAACCAAACTTTGGTGTTCTTCTAAAAATGGAGCCCTAGACAAGTGTCTCTTCCGCCCATGCTCAGGATCAACACTGTTTTGGTTTTGTGCTTTATTTTATGACATTTTTTTTGGTCTTATGTCGCCAATGTTTGTCTAGCTATGCCCCAGCCTCAACTTTTATTCTTTAAGTCGCAATTACATGCTTTTCATATATACTGTGCTGCCCCATGCTTAATTGATATATCTATTATTTTATTTCTTTTTGCAATTAATTTATGCCTCTAACATAGCACACTCCCTGCCACAATCAATATAGAAAGCGATGTTTATCGGTTTATTAATCAAAACGCTCATTGTAATTGTCTTGTAATGACAAAGTGAACTGCCAACTTTCTGATTAATTTAAAGCAAAAATCCTCATTAGTGAGCCATCCAAAACCCACTTGACTGGTAGATAGAGATATGGCCAGTGTTGGGCTTCAAAGTTGGCCTCCAACCCGTGAATCGTGATGCAGTACCTCCAGGCTTTTGTCTTCATTAAGAAATTCTTTATTCTTTATATATGATATGATTATTTCTTTATGTATTTTTTTAATTGAACAAGGTGCTAGCATTTAGGTTATCAATTGTTCATTTCTTGCTTATTAATATATTTATGAATTGATAATTATTATTTTTTGTCTCTACAACTTTCTCTAGCAGTGAAGTAATAATTAGAAAAATATTTCCCACCAGAGCTTTTATTCGTAAAACCAAACGTGTATTTCGTGACAATTCCAGATTGGGTTGAAGATTTTTCAAAATTTTCTAAGTGGGTTTTTGAATTGTCTTTTTTGGAAGACTAGGCTACACAATATAACTTGGAAGTGAAGAAAGTGAAGATGCATAGTTGCACCCCTAAAAAATATTGCTTTTGAGAGTGATGGATTGATGATTTGAACTGGTGCAAACGATACCTAATCCCAGTGATAGTGACTGGTTAAATTGTAAATTCCAAATCGAAGGAAGATGATGCTTTTGGCATCGGGTTTTTTATTTTAAAATTGAGGGTGTATATATAAAATAAAATAAAAATTAAATTGTGATGTACTAAGCGTAAATGACTTTCAACATATAAATGACTTTCAGAAATTACAAACATCGTGTTGTCAAAAGAAAAAAAAATTAGAAACATCGTATAATGATTTTCAACCTTAAATTGAGGATGACTCGACCATTTTTAATGTGTGCATGACTTATGATTAATTGATAGTGTAAAATCTTTAAACTAACAAGATATATAAGTTAACTTCATTCTTGTCAATAAAAAAAATAAGTTAACTCCATATAAAAACTCTCCGTTTATCATATAAGTATTATAGCGTATTTTACTCGAGTATTGCATAGGGTTTAGCGTATTTTACTCGGACATAGGTATGATTTGAACAAGATGTATAAGTTAACTCGAGTATTTTTAATCGTGTATTGCATAGGTATGATTCGAACTTATCAACCAACTACACATTTGGTGAACTCATGGCAAAGCAGGTGGGCTGGTCGGCTTTTCCATCCCTAATGATGTCTTTATCTCTTCCAAAGTACCCCTATCCAACTTCTCGTGAACATATTTACCAAACAAGTTGAGCAGTTTATACTTATATGATGTTGTAACTATGTTATATATCTTCTCTTTGGCTTTCTACACCATCTTCACCTCTCTAGGGATGTCTTCTGACCACACTCTTCTTTTGCTAAGATGAGAGTGATCTTCCTCCTCAATAGACCTCTTGCTTGCGAGAGAAGACATTCCACCAACTATAATAATACCCTCCACAATTTAAAATTTTCAAAAAAAAAACATCAATTTTTTAAAACTTTTTTTATAGGCAAAGTGGTTAGTAATTAGTGTGTTGTTATTAGAGAGGTGGGGGAGCAGGCTTCGAACCTCGTTGACCTACGTTTTCACCAACAATGTCTTTCTCACTCAACCATGTAAGCTACCCTTTTTGGACATCTATTTTTTTAAAATTCAAATTTATATACATAATATGCCTAGAATAATCATTGCACTGAATGTACTCTCTTTAGACTCAATAATAAGGCAAAAATCCTAAAAAAAAAAAAAAAAAAACTGTTACAAAATATAAGGATATTTTACCTAACTTCAACCTATATGATTACATTGTTCTCAAAATATCCATAAGTTATTTTAAATTTTGTTTTACAATGCCTAATTTTGTTTCCCAGAAACAATTGTCAAGATCTAAACAACAAATATCAACAAGAATATAAAAAATGAAATAACAATGAAAATTTAGAAACGGAAAATGAAAAACTCCATCTCTAGTTTCGTCTCTAAGTATTAGCAATGCAAAATTTGAAAACCAATTCGTCTCTAATTTTTGTCTTTATTTAAACTTTTTCTAGTAATAATTTTTGATATGAGGTAAAAAGTAATTTTTATTAATCAAAATTCTTAATAAGCATATATTTGATTACTCTTAATATATTCTATTTGTGCTGTCAAAAAATATATATATTCTATTTGTGGAAGAGTAGGTATTATGTGACTGCACGTTTAATAAAAAGAATTTAACAATCCAAAGGTGGGTGCAGGGAGCTGTTTCACACGCTATGGAGTCTCAATTATTTATATGTAGAATTGAACTAAAATAATAAAATTTGGAATGACGAATGCACTCTTTGTAAACCCTTGATTGGGTTACGTCTTTGATTATAACTTGTGGCCCCTCTGTTTACCAAAAATCTTGAGCATAAAGTCATCAATCACTTTATAGTATAGTAAGGGGTAAAGTGCCCATCTTAATTGCACTTAATCCAAAACCAATCAACTGGATTTTCTTAAAGAAAAAGAGGGATTAAGTTTGTACTTTGTTTGATTAAAGAAAGTGACGTATTCGTTGCCCATGAAAAGCTATTGACATACTAATACTCTAGTCTCATTTATAAAATTGAAATAGGCTTAAAGGTACTTTTAGTCCCTGTAATTGTCAAAATAATCTAGTTTAGTCCTTGTAATTCCAATTTTTTTAAAATAGTCTCTGCAATTACTAAACGTTACTACTTTTAGTCCCTGCTTTTAGTTAAGGGTTAAAACTGTTAAAAATTGATGACATGGATGCCATGAAGGATGCCAACAAGGATGAAAAGGCTGAGTCATCTTCTCTTCGTTCTCATTTCCAGAAATTGTGTTCTTCCATTACTCTCTTCTCATCCATCTTCACTCTTCTTCTTCTCCTTCAATCTGCTCAATTCATCCATCTTCTCTCTTCTTTTTCAATCTTCCATTACACACTTTTATTTCACTTGACTTGAGCTTGATTCGCGTCTCTTTGAGTCCAAAAACCATTGCAATTTCGCAACCTTATTTTCAATTTCGTTTCTGATTTTGCATTTTTTCCTTCGAATCTCTTGCTGCGTTTTTGTTCCTGCTATGATTACGAACCTATAGCAACTGATTTCATGCTTTTTTGTTGAGTTTGAGCATTTGCCCAATTTCAAAGCCCTAAAACGTGTTTTTCTGAAATTTCGCGTTTTGAGTAAGCTCTTCAACTTTTTTCTGCAAATTGATGATAAATTCGAGTTCCTTGTGAAATTTCGCACGAAATGGAGTACTCATTTGTTTTAGTTGGTGAAGAATTGCGAATTTTGTCATTTGAAGGTTGTCTTCAACCTTGTGTTTGTGTTGTTACTGTTGTTGAAGATTTGGGGATAATGGGGATAGTGGGCTTGGGATTTGGGGATAATGAAAAATCAACAAGAAGAAAGAGTTGTTGAAGAAGATTGTGTTGTTGTTGTTGAAGAAGAAGAAAGATTGTGGGTTTGTAAATAAAGCTGGGAAGAGATGATGATGAAGATGTGTTGCTGTTGTTTTAGTTTTAGGTTGCTGATGAAGATGATGATGATGATGAAGATGATGAAGATGAGATGATGATGAAGATGTGTTGCTATTGATGAAGATGATAATGTTAATATTTTAATTATTAAAATATTAAGTGGCCTGCTGACTGGATCATTAAATGACGTGGCACACACATGTGCAAGATGTGTCAGCTGCCACGTCATCAATTTTTAACAGTGTTAACCCTTAACAAACAACAGGGACTAAAAGTAGTAACGTTTAGTAATTGCAGGGACTATTTTAAAATTTTTGGAATTGCATGGACTAAACTGGATTATTGTCAACTTGTAAAGTCTAGAGGGTAATCACTTAGCTAGGTGCTATTATGGCATAGAATGAAAATTCACATTGAATTCCAGAGGGTTATCACTTAGAAAAAAGTGTGGTTGAGAAAAACCTCAACTTGTAAAATCTTGTAATCTTTGATTCACATTGTTCTATTATAATGAATTTGGGAAATTGTCAAATCCCCAAATGTAGAAATCAAGTGGGTGATTCCAAACTAGGTGACCAAACTCTGTGTTTGTCTTGCGTTGTCTTTACTCTTTTGTTTATCGTGTTTGTTGTGTTCACTTTTGTGTGTGTTTGATTTGTGTTCTTGCAAGAATTGATTTTCTGCTTCCAATTGGAATTGGTGTTTCCTAAGGTTCAATTCCTAACAATTGGTATTAGAGTTGTTGGTGCTAGAAAGATCAAGAACAATGGTGATGACAAAGATTGATATTGAGTGCTTCAACGGCTGAAACGAATTCACATTGTGGATAATGAAAAGGTGAGATCTTTTGGTCCATCAAGGGTTGGAGGGCGTGTCGGAGGGAGAAAGAAAATTGTCAGCAAACCTCATTGATAAAGAGAAGAAACATCTTATGCGCAAAGCGCACAACATCATATTATGGCTTTTCCTAAGACTAATTTCCTACCATATCAGTTTAGAGGAAAAATATATCTCACATTAATCAACTATCAACTATCATCAACTATCAACTATAACTCTATACAAAACAATCACTACCAAAATTACCAATCTATCCTTTTTTGAAATTCACTTTTTGAGGATATATATGTCATTTCTAATTATTCTATTTCACTTTTTATTTTTTGTGGATCCCACTTTCACACATCATCTCTTAACATTTTAATCTCATATTTAAAACTCACTTTTCTCTTTTCTCTTCAACTATCAACTATGAACTATAACATTAATCAATCTATAATCTTTTTAATCAAAATACTCACTACTAATATATCTATTTTTCTTTCTCCTATTTAACCTTAATAATCAATCAACTATCAACTATCATCAACTATATCTTTAATTAAGACAACCACTACTAAAAATACCAAATTACCCTTATCTAAAACCAACTTTTTGAGGATAAATATGTCAATTCCCAAATTTTAATCTCACTTTTTATATTTTGTGGGTCTCACTTTCTCACATCATCTCTTAACTTTTTTTCTCAAATTTAAAACACATTTTTCTATTTCCTCTCTCACTCTTAACTTTCTCAATTTTCTCTCTATCTCTCTCCCTATATTCCTCCTCTCACTCTCTTCAAATATCTAATTTTATTATTCTACTTTTGAGTTACAACTGGAAAATGTTACATGTTGGTATAATTTTATTATTGATAAAATAAATTTCGTGTTATTCACCATGGGGTGGCATT